>JAVLUX010000006.1:53365000-53460000 GCA_032164185.1 Moxostoma hubbsi
CTGTTTGTTGCATTTTTTATGTATTTTTAAACACAGCCATTGCTATTTCTATCAATAAATAATAATACATTTGTGAGAGTTTTAATTTTGAACGTTGTAGACTTTTGAAATAAATGTGTGCTCACTCACGAAACTGTTTCTTGTTTTTTTTTTTTTAGAAATGCAATTGCGGGATTTGGCCACAAGAGCGCTCCGTTGTCCACTTTAATTCAGATGTTTAGAGTAAAATAATTCTGATGATTTTCTGTATCAGCAAGTACACTTTCACCACAATTTACTGAGAAAAACGTCAAAACAAATTGTAGATAAAAAGGGGGATGCATCCTGACAGCTGGGAATGTTACTGTCAGATACCGTTCCCCCTGAGTTAAATAAGAAAGAAAGTTCATACCTCTGTCAAATTCATAGTTTCCCCCCAACAGGATAACTCCTGTGATTTGTGAACATTCAAAATGAAAACTCACACAAATATAATATTATTTATTGATAGAAATAACAGTGGTTGTCACATTCATACATCACACACACACACACACACACACACACACACACACACACACACATACAAAAACATACACACAAACACACACACTCATACACAAACACACACACACACACACACATACAAAAACATACACACACACTCATACAGAAACACACACACTAACACACACACACATATACACACACACACACATACACTCAAAAAAATGAATGACCCAGCAATATGGGTTAAATGGTAAAACCATTTGGGCATGTTTGTCCAATAGTGACCCAGCGGTGTGGTTAAGGTTGGGTTATTTTTTAACCCTGCAGTTTTTAGAGTATAGCAACACCTGTGATGAATAATGTCATTCTGTGCCTCTTTCTTCACAACTGCAGCTTTCTGATCACAAACAGGAAACTCATTCTGTGTCCGTCAGTCGTCTGAGTAAAAGTTCTGGAACAGTTGCTGTTTTTAGACGAGCAATGAACTGCAAATATAAGCTTATATTTCTGTTCCTCTGTGGCTTTACTGGCCTCACTGGTAGGTTATGATTTTATTTTATTTCATAGACTTATTTATTTAATATAATCTATTTTCTGCTTATTTGTTGGATTTATTATAGATGAAGTTCTTTTTGCTGTAGATTGAATTATTTGTATAATTACTCGTTTATATTTAGCATAAATATTAATATTGTGCCGTACAAAAGTCTACGTAAAAAATACCTAAAAACAACTAATAAAAAATGAGGAATTTTATGACAAAATAAAAAGTAAATATTTCTGTCACTAATCAAATGTAAGGAAATTTGTGACCTTTTATCGGCACTGTATGTTTATTATAGAATATGTGTGTGTGCTACTTTAAATATTTATGCGTCTACATTTACAAACTAGATCCATGTAGTGAGAGTTATAGACGAGATTTCATTTACGATTGTTTCTCTAAGACACTCATTTGAAATGTTGAGATGAATTATTCTTCTATATTTCTTCTTTATTGTAGTTTCGGGGGAGGAATGTAAAGAAAACCAACTGGAGGGAACATCATGCACCATGATTATAAAATTAAGTGAGTCCGAGAGAGTAACATTATCGTGGATCAAAGATAAATCTGAGATTGTAGCTAGAAGGAAAAAAAACAAGGACACCTTAAATGCTGGTTTCAAATTGGAAGTCGATGGATCCTTGACATTTATAAACATTAGACTGACTGCATCTGGCCAGTATGAGTTCAGTGCTTTCGATTCTACTGGCACAGAGACTCGTAAAGGCCAGAAGAAAATGAAAGTTTACGGTAAGATGTTTTGAGTTACAGTTACACACTAAATAAGATCACATCTCATGTATTATAACTGCACTGTTAAAAGCTTTACTTTTAAAGTTCTTCTTCATACTGTAAAGGAAAAAATCACCCAAAAATGAAAACTCGCTGCTTCTAAACCCTTCTGTGAAACCCAAAAGGAGACGTGTGACACCGTTCAGTCCCGAACATTCAGCTAAACAGCCTCTTTTGTGTTGCACAAGGATGAAGAAATGATGACAGAATTTTCATTTTTGGCTGAACTGTCCCTTAAATGCAAGAACTGAGAAGAATGAAAAGCTATCGGGCATGACCGTGTTATCTTCACATTTGTTTTTCAGCAAAAGTCCCCAAACCAGATCTGCAGTCGACCTGTAACACCGATGGAAATGTTATGCTCACCTGTGAAGCTGGAAACGGGGAAGATCTTCAGTACACCTGGTTTGACAAAACGAATCCCATCGGAAATAAAAACACCAAAACTTTGATCTTACCTGTAGAGAAATTACAAGTGAATAATCTGTATTCTTGCTCTGCCAAAAATCCTGTTAGTGAAGCCAAAAGTGAGAGTAAAACAGTAACATGTAAGTATCAATGAATGTGCTTGTAGTCCTCAAGTGTGGTTGATCTCAAACTCTTTTCTAATCATTATTTAGGAAATGTGTAATTGTAAAATGGCAGAAAATTGAGTGTTCTTCAAAAGAGTTTCAAGCAACATCCAAAGTATACAAGTGGAAAACGTTTAACAGCTTGACAGTAAGATGCTTTTGAATGATACGGTTGTTTCTGATTTCATAGAGTCTGTTCTTGTCGTACAGGTGGACAACAGAAAACACTCTTTGGTTTTGATTTCTGGATAATGGTGAGCATTCTAGCAGGTGGAGGAGCTCTTCTGCTGCTGCTAATATCCGTTCTGGTGATCTGTGCCTGTCGAAGCTGTAAACAACGGGAGAAACGTCGGCGAGGTACGAGAAATCTTTGACATTTCCAAACTTGTGTTTCAAAGGTATTTTTACTAGAAATGCTAACCAGTGTAGCATTAAACATCATATAGAAAGCTACAAATAATCTATTTTCTGCCTCATTCTATGAACAGAATCCACATACGATCATTAAAGGATGTCGTTGTTTTCACTCGGTGGGGTTTTGAAGTTTGAGAGAAATAAATAGTACATTTTTATGTGAACGTTTAGCATTATGCTAAGCTAAAATGCTATTTACATGCATCTGCTGCAAGACACGATTATATTTTATAATGAATTCTATGCTGAAAGTTCACGTTGGAGCAAAACTTTTTTTCTCTAGTAAAACTTTTGATATTAGAGCAAAAAATCTTATTCTTAGTGAGAATTTAAAATCCATAAAAAAAAGATGCATTTACTCGAGAAGCAAAACCGCACAATATATTCAGGCTTTTTACAGTGAAGTGGATTTTCTTACTTTTTTACTTGTTAATTGAAACAATTGAAAAAATATATATAATCCAAAGTATTTAGATTACGTAACTGACCTTGAGTAATCTAGCGGAATAAAATACAAATGACATTTTACAGCATGTACTCTGTAATCTGTAGTGGAATACCTTTTTAAAAGTAACCGTCCCAACCCTGTTGGCAATATATATATATATACAGTAAATATATAAACATACAAGTAAGTAAATAGCACACATTTTTATCTCATGTTGACATTAAATACCTTTAAATGGTGAAGTTAGTCAAAAAGAAAATCTTTAAGGTGGGATAGATGTTGTAAATAAAGGCCTTTTAATAGAATAACAGAGAGTAGCAACATTTTGTGTGAAATGTCCTCTCAAACTGATCACGCCCTTATAGATCATAAACCTATTTTAGAAAGTGTAACACGTCGATTTGATGGAAATCTTGTCTTTCAGGAAATCCCCCAGATGAAGAGGAGCTCAAGCTGAGGATTTTTAACACTTCGGCTTCATCTGGATAAAACAGGGGGCAACCGGCACCCCCCATCCCGCAAGTGGAAACTACTATGTGCACCCCGACCACCCAAACCCCACCTCAACCCAAAGCCAACGTGCGTGCTCGTCCTCCACCACCTCCACAGGATGACAATGAGGAAGATCCTCCTCCATTACCTCGACCCAGGAAAAACAATCACCGGGACAGGAGGAGTCAAGCGCCGTACCAACCAATGGAATAAGATGCCAGACCAGGAATCCTAACTGAACAATAATATGGGACTCTCAATGACTTGCATTGATTTTTAAAGCCATATTTTGTTGGTGAGAACATCTTTAAGTCATTTCATGGGCTATGTTTGAAAGAGCTTCCTGCAATGCAATACGCTCAATTCGACCTTCCATTTCCAATGTGACGAATGGGTCAGAATTAATATTCAACTGTGATTTTTAACGTTTTTATCCATTTCTAAACTCTGACTAACAAAAGTTTAAACCTTATTTGTGATGTGCTTTTATGTGTGTGTTGTGTATGCATTATCATAGATTTTTATATATCATAAGTAGAAATGTAAGGCAGCATGGTGGTGTAGTGGTTAGCACTGTCGCCTCACAGCAAGATGGTCGTGGGTTCAAACCCCGGTTGCCCCGGCCTTTCTGTGTGGAGTTTGCGTGTTCTCCCTGTGTCTGCGTGGGTTCTCTCCGGGTGCTCCGGCTTCCTCCCACCATCCAAACACATGCAGGCTAGGTTAATCGATGTCTCCAAAAAAAATTGCCCTAGATGTGAATGTGAGTGTGAGTGGTTGTCTGTATATGTGTGGTCCTGCGATGGACTGGTGACCTGTCCAGGGTGTACCCCGCCTTTCACCCAATGTTAGCTGGGATAGGCTCCAGCCCCCCCGCGACCCTGTACACAGGATAAGCGGTTGTTGATGGATGGATGAAGTAGAAATGTACTAATACAGACTAGCCTGGAGTTTGTGTGACCAGGAGGGCATAAGAGGTTACTTAAATTGCTTATGCAGCAAGAAACACACTGTTGTAGTAGAGCCAATGACACAAGAAAGCATTGGGAAGCACAGCAAAGTTAAAGATTAACACGACCAATAATCAAAGTGACCATATTATGCTCAGATTGTTACATTTTATTTACTCAAAATGTATACTATTTTTTTTAAGTTTATAAAGGAATTTAAAAAAGCCAGGTTGCCACCATTAAAATGGAGTCAGAGTCTCTGTGAAATAATGGTGGCGGACAGTATCCATTGGCTACAAATATTAAGGGGACCCAGACATGAGGTAATGCAAGATAACAAACTGTATGCAGGTTTTAACCAAGAGAGTCTGATCTCTGCGGACATCTTGGGTTTGTTGGTTCGCTCAATAAACTAACCTTTGACACCAGGAACTGCTGATTTCGAGAGTTTTTCTTACTGAAAGGGAAGAACAGCTTTCCACAACAGATAGTTTGTGTGTTGTGTTTGTATGTGTGTGTGTGTTCATATGTGTAACGATGAGTCATTGGAGTTGAGATCCATGCGCAGCTTTATTAATAACAATGTAAACAGGGAAAGGTCAATCACCAGCAGTAGCAGTATCCAAGGATAATCAAAGGGGTGGTCACAAACAGGCAAGAGGTCAGGGCAGGCAGCAAACAATCATAGTAGTCCAGGTAAACATAAGCAGGCAGCAGAGAATCAAGGGGGAAATCAGGCAGGTATTGTTAGGTAGGGGTAGGTATGACTCAGTCAGGTGGTAATATGTTGCATTCGCTACAGGATGTCAGTCATGACTCAGGAAGACAGAATCAGGTTGATATAGGTTTACTTCAATACTTGAATACAATATGGAAACAGCAATCAGGTATTTCTCTCTTTGGTTCCAGTCTGCACAATATGCATTTATATGCGTGTCTGTGTGTACATGTGTGTGTGTGTGTGTGTGGTTATATCGTCATTGACGCACACCAACTAAAATCACTCAGGAATTATTAGAACAGGGTAAATTCTCAAGAAACAAGCGTCAACAGTCCACACTAGACCGGAGATTCGGCCAAATTTCTCCTAACACGACCTATGTTACGGCTGATACAATACTTGCAATGAACTTGAGTAAGGGCAGGCTGCCACCTACTGGGCATAATGAGTAATGTCTCCAAATTAACTATATACATGTTTGACTCATCGAGGGCCTTGTGTACAGCCGCCCCTAAATTTAGCCACTAAATTTGTCCCCGATAAATGGCCCACAATTATGAGGTGTATGTGTCATCAGGGATAGCAGGAAGTACAATCATCCTTGAAACTGGTCTGGTATAGGTTCTTCCCTTGATAAGCACCTCTGCAGTTCTGATATGCCCATCTGCACTTGGCTTAACCTTGGTGACCTTTCCGATCAACCACATAGCTCTAGTCAATTGGGGGTCTACCAGCATAACAACGTTCCCAACAGCAATGTCCTCTACTTCTGTCTGCCGTTTAGATCGAGTCTGCATATTTGGTAGGTAGTACTTGATGAATGAAGACCAGAATAAGTCTGTGAGGATCTGACTGTGGCGCCATCGGTTCCGACTGATTATTTCGCTTTGAGGATATACAACTTGTGGGAGAGAGCCATCGAGCCGTCCCATGAGAAGGTGATTTGGGGTAATAGGATCTTTATCCGAGATGTCAGAGGATACGTATCCAAGAGGCTTGGAGTTCAGTATTCCCTCAACCTCAATTAACACTGTCCTGAGGACCTCCTCCGTAACAGATTGAGCACCAACAGAAGCATGCAGAGCTAATTTAACAGATCTTATTTCACTTTCCCATGCTCCTCCAAAATGAGGAGCTGCAGGTGGGTTGGACTTTCTGCTTTCCTAACTGTTGTTGTAGTTCAGGTGACATACTTTTGAATTATTCATTCATCTCTCTCTCCCCTCCTTTAAAATTAGTCCCTTGATCAGACCAGATCTCAAAGGGAGATCCTCTACGTGCCACAAATCTCCTGAATGCCATGAGGAAGGAATCAGTGTCAATACTTGATAGTATGTCAAGGTGGACACATCTAGTTGTCAAACACTTCCAAATTATTCCCCATCTTTTCTCTACTCTCCACCTAATCATAACTGAGAAGGGCCCGAAGCAATCCATTCCCGTGGAGTGAAATGCAGGCTTAAATAGTTGAAGTCGAGCTACTGGCAAGTCTGACATTTGTGGGATTTCTGGTTTGGCTCTCCATCTCCGACAGTCAGTGCATCGAAATTGGTGATTGCGGATGGCCTCTCTACCACGCAGAATCCAAAACTTCCTTCTAATTTCAGCCAGGACTCTCTCTGGGCCTGGATGTTCATTAATCTCTGATAACGCAAATCGACCAAGAGTATTGTTCAAAACAATTGATTCTGTTTTAAACCCAACTAGAAATGCTTTTCTGGATGCCACTCAAGAGACCTGAGAGACATTTTTAAACTTTTTACTAACAAAACTGAGCAGACTAAAGGTGCGATTGTACCTTCACAATTTGATCAACCACTAATACCTTCCTCGTCCAGCTTCCTGACTCACTTTCAACCAGTTTCATCAGCACAGTTAGCAGATGCAGTCTCCAAGAGTTCCAGTTACAAGCTGGATATTCTTTCTTAAAGAAGTTTTCATAACTATCAGTTCCAGTGTAACAGCTATAATTAAAATCTCATTAGCAAGTGGAGTTGTTCCAAGTAGTTTTAAACATGCAATTCTACATCATTTGTTAAAAAACTTTTTTTAGATCCAGCAATACACAACAATTACAGGCCAATCTCCAAACTGCCTTTCATTTCCAAGATTTTGGAGAGAGTGGTGGTGGCGTAGTGGGCTAAAGCACATAACTGGTAATCAGAAGGTTGCTGGTTCGATCCCCACAGCCTCCACCATTGTGTCCTTGAGTAAGGCACTTAACTCCAGGTTGCTCCGGGGGGATTGTCCCTGTAATAAGTGCACTGCAAGTCACTTTGGATAAAAGCGTCTGCCGAATGCAGAAATGTAAATATCTGGCTTCAGACCCTTGAACAACACTGAATCTGCATTGCTGAAGATCACTAATCATATTTTTCTCTCCATGGATTCAGGTTCACCTGTCGTCTTAGTTTTACTAGATCTCTGTAGCGCGTTCGACACTATCAACCATAATGTTCTTCTCAATCATCTTGAGTGTGGTTGGCATCCAGGATATGTATGACCCTCAAGTGGTATTCCTCCTTTCTAAAAGATGTTCTTTAGGGAGTTTTCCTTCTATGTCGTCTCAATTATCATGTGGTGTCCCTCAAGGGTCAATCTTAGGACCCTTTCTATTTTCCCTGTATATGCTTCCTCTGAGCACTATTTTCCAGAAGTACGGCATATCTTATCACTGTTACGCTGAAATTCACTGTTGAAATTCAGGGTCAGTTTTAAAATTCTGCTTTATGTCTTCAAGGCACTATCTGATCTCATGCCCCAATACTCCCCCACCAGAGCACTCAGGTCTTCTGATCAACTTAATTTTAGGGTTCCTCGTTGCAAGGTATTTTTAAATGAGTTAAGTTTTTCCTTGCTAAACTCAGTTTCGTCAGTATGGGGCATCCTAAGCTTTACACTAGACTGGGCATCAGTAGCTGATGCTGATATAGTTGAAATAGTATTCAGTAAGTGATTAGAGAGTTCAAGTGTACATGCTACAGAGAGCACTCCTGATCTCACCTGTATTTCTCATATTTCTTACAGATTTCAACTGCATGTCTTGTGGGCCCTGGGGTCATCCTTATGACATTTTGTGCTGCCATCCTGCCCTGGTTGTCATATGGTGACAAGGACCATGTTATTTTTCTGTTCTTTAACAAAAATGTCTCTCTTTCAGCTTGGGGGATCTGAAGATGATGCATCATGCTCTGGGTTGTATTCTTCCCCATCTTTTTCTTCAGATACCTCCTCATCTTCTAAATCATTGTTCACTTGTTCCACCTGGACATCTGAAAAAATCTGATCTACGACCTGTTGGGCACCGAAATGTGCACACATGGCTGCAGCAAAGAGAGAACTGGGGGTACTGTCATTTGCAGCACTTTTATAGCCTCTGACTGCATTCCCCATTAGTAAACAATGCTTTCAAGGAATGTTTATTTTGACTGAAATGTAGTTTATTTTGTCTGAAATTGTTTTTATTTTGTCTGTGAACTTGAGTCATGTGTGGGGTCGTGGAGGGGAGATGCTGCACATGCACAAGAAAGTAGCACACATAATCTCAATATCTCATTGTGTGTGTGTGTGTGTGTGTGTCTTTGTGGTGTGTAATTATTTTATAACTTTCATGGAAATATGAACAAAGGCAATGTAAATTTTTTCTAATGTTGGGGTCACTCTAGGAAAAGTCATCAAATTTCAAGTTGGAAAAAAATTATAATAATAATTTAGCTTGTTTTCTCTGCTGGTAAACATAGTGGTGGATCATTTTTGACCCTTAAGACAACACAAACGTTAAATAGTTTTGCGTAACCTCGAGAAATGTTTTGCATGCCCTTGCAATAGTTTGCATTTATCTAACATATGGCAAACAACAAAATGGTTTACCATGAATATCATGGTTAAAATATTGTTACTGTAGTAAAACCATGGTAAATTTTGCGATTATGGTTTTTAGTACAAATATTATATACTGAAATCTCCGGGTATGAAAAAGCAGAGACTGTCTGAAATCCAACATGGTTAGCACAGGCTAGCATAAATTAGCGAGGAAACAAGAGACCGTTCTTTTAGAATGGATGTCTATGGAGAAGATGCTTCAGTGTGCTAAATAAAGTGATTTTGTGAGGAAAGATTTCATCACTTAATTAATTGGCCGGCTGTCCACTAATCTTCAACATCTTTTACACTAAACAATCCCTTTGGGGTGAACTGTGTGTGGAGTTTACTACGATAGAATAGCTGGTTTATAAGAGAAGTCATTAACGAACTTGCGACAGGTAGGTGTCAATTTACGGCTCTCCTCATTCATTTGAAAGGTAACCGCAAACGGTGACTTACTGTCGTAACACGCTCTCCGTTATAATAAAGCCGCGGAGATTTTTATTTTTATCGAATATCTCCAATCGCACTTTCGCTTTTGATTGCTTCATCCAAGTTGAAATACTTCGAAGGGTGTGTCTGTGGAATAATACAGGCCTAGAATTTCAGAGCAAATATAGGAAGAATAAGTTGTCTAATTTGTGTCAGGTAAGCGAAGTTTTTTTTCAGTTAATGTTCGTAAAAAAAATAGTTTTTCGACCACATTAAAGACTTCATGTTTCAATACTTAATAGTTACATTGATTTATTTGGTCATTTAAATAAGCCATAAGTCACACATATAAATATATATGTGCCAGTTTTCAGTAGTCTATTTTCCACCCACTTTTCGCGCTATTTTGTTATCGACAAAGTGAAAATGCTTTAGAAAAAACAAATACAAAAATGCGAAATTTGCCGTCTTCTGCCCGTTTCCGTTCACTTTTTTTTGTTTTTTGTTTTATAGGGAAAGCAAAAAAGGTTAACAATTGTATAATTATAACTGCATATACATAAAAGGCATTGATAATAGAGAAAAACAAACAATAAATAAAAAACATTTTAAAAAAACCCCCAATACAAATAAATAAATAAAGAAGAAACGTGAAGAAAAATAATCCTAATATTTTTCCTGGTTCATGGCACATACACAAATTGAATTATAATATCTTAAAAAAGAAGAACATTTCTTATTCACGAGCAATCTTAAAGACTTAACCAAGTACTCTTCTTCAACTAAGAATTAAGTAGCTTCTTAAGATACATATGCTAAAAAATTACAATACAAACTAACGGTTTATTCTCATGTTCAAAATAACAGATAATAACCTTAATGCAAAAAATATTTTGCAATTGTAGAAAAACAATAATCACACAACTCACACCAAAACTTCAAAGACTACAAGAGAAAATTCACTTTCATTATTACAAAAATATCGCTTACATCACAATATCTCGCCAAAATGACCAGCTGAACTTTATTGTCATTTAAAATTTATTTTAGCATCATAATGCAATTTATATTTTCTGAAGAAGCTCAGCAAACGCGATCCGATGTAAAGAGGGTTAGATTTTAACATTTAAAATGTTCAATAGGTTGTTTTCTGAAAGTGAACTCATTGGACAAATAGTTTGAGAAAAGTCTAGAACATTCTGAGAGTCATTCAGACTTTATTCATCTACAGAACAGGGTAAGGCTAATTTAAATCTGTCACGTGACACTACATTTCTGCATTAATTCCAATTTTCTTGACAAAAAGTCGCAACATTTGATGTATCGACATAGAGTTTATATGCGCTAGATTTAAATGAAAAATATAATGTCGACACTTGTGAAATTTTAGCGACAATTTGCATTTCCATCAGCTTTATTTTGATGCTTGGAAACTTAGTTATTGTTGTGTCGAAGTCTGTTTCCCCCAAGCCCCGCCCCGTCCAAACGACGAGGGAAACACGTGTCCTCATAAAGCTCGCCCCCGAGATCCTGTGCTCGTCACTGAGGATCTACGGAAAGCGTTAAGGCTCAAACCTAACGTTTTGAACGAGTGTTATCTGTAGAATGTGGTATTCTACTGTAGAAGTGAAAGGCAAATTTCATAACTGTCTAGTTATATTTTGGAAAATGGTAACAAGAATCTGTTTGTTTAATATTTATTATATATTTTTGAACACAGCCACTGTTATTTCTAATCAATAAATAATTATACATTTGTGAGAGTTTTAATTTTGAACGTTGTAGACTTTTTGTTGTAGACACATATATACACACACACACACACACACACACACACACACATATATACACTCACACACAGATACACACACACTAACACACATACACAGACACACACACATACACTCAAAAAAATGAATGACCCAGCAATATGGGTTAAATGGTAAAACCCAGCACTTGGGTCAAACCAACCCAGCGCATGTTTGTCCAATAGTGACCCAGCGGTGTGGTTAAGGTTGGGTTATTTTTTAACCCTGCAGTTTTTAGAGTATAGCAACACCTGTGATGAATAATGTCATTCTGTGCCTCTTTCTTCACAACTGCAGCTTTCTGATCACAAACAGGAAACTCATTCTGTGTCCGTCAGTCGTCTGAGTAAAAGTTCTGGAACAGTTGCTGTTTTTAGACGAGCAATGAACTGCAAATATAAGCTTATATTTCTGTTCCTCTGTGGCTTTACTGGCCTCACTGGTAGGTTATGATTTTATTTTTATTTCATAGACTTATTTATTTAATATAATCTATTTTCTGCTTATTTGTTGGATTTATTATAGATGAAGTTCTTTTTGCTGTAGATTGAATTATTTGTATAATTACTCGTTTATATTTAGCATAAATATTAATATTGTGCCGTACAAAAGTCTACGTAAAAAATACCTAAAAACAACTAATAAAAAATGAGGAATTTTATGACAAAATAAAAAGTAAATATTTCTGTCACTAATCAAATGTAAGGAAATTTGTGACCTTTTATCGGCACTGTATGTTTATTATAGAATATGTGTGTGTGCTACTTTAAATATTTATGCGTCTACATTTACAAACTAGATCCATGTAGTGAGAGTTATAGACGAGATTTCATTTACGATTGTTTCTCTAAGACACTCATTTGAAATGTTGAGATGAATTATTCTTCTATATTTCTTCTTTATTGTAGTTTCAGGGGAGGAATGTAAAGCAAACCAACTGGAGGGAACATCATGCACCATGATGTTAAAATTAAGTGAGTCCGATAGAGGAACAGTAATGTGGATCAAAGATAAATCTGGGATTGTAGCTAGAAGGAAAAAAAACAAGGACAACGTAAATGATGGTTTCAGATTGGAAGTCGATGGATCCTTGACATTTATAAACATTAGACTGACTGCATCTGGCCAGTATGAGTTCAGTGCTTTCGATTCTACTGGCACAGAGACTCGTAAAGGCCAGAAGAAAATGAAAGTTTACGGTAAGATGTTTTGAGTTACAGTTACACACTAAATAAGATCACATCTCATGTATTATAACTGCACTGTTAAAAGCTTTACTTTTAAAGTTCTTCTTCATACTGTAAAGGAAAAAATCTCCCACAAATGAAAACTCGCTGCTTCTAAACCCTTCTGTGAAACCCAAAAGAAGACGTGTGACACCGTTCAGTCCCGAACATTCAGCTAAACAGCCTCTTTTGTGTTGCACGAGGATGAAGAAATGATGACAGAATTTTCATTTTTGGCTGAACTGTCCCTTAAATGCAAGAACTGAGAAGAATGAAAAGCTATCGGGCATGACCGTGTTATCTTCACATTTGTTTTTCAGCAAAAGTCCCCAAACCAGATCTGCAGTTTACCTGTAACACCGATGGAAATGTTACGCTCACCTGTGAAGCTGGAAACGGGGAAGATCTTCAGTACACCTGGTTTGACAAAACGAATCCCATCGGAAATAAAAACACCAAAACTTTGATCTTACCTGTAGAGAAATTACAAGTGAATAATCTGTATTCTTGCTCTGCCAAAAATCCTGTTAGTGAAGCCAAAAGTGAGAGTAAAACAGTAACATGTAAGTATCAATGAATGTGCTTGTAGTCCTCAAGTGTGGTTGATCTCAAACTCTTTTCTAATCATTATTTAGGAAATGTGTAATTGTAAAATGGCAGAAAATTGAGTGTTCTTCAAAAGAGTTTCAAGCAACATCCAAAGTATACAAGTGGAAAACGTTTAACAGCTTGACAGTAAGATGCTTTTGAATGATACGGTTGTTTCTGATTTCATAGAGTCTGTTCTTGTCGTACAGGTGGACAACAGAAAACACTCTTTGGTTTTGATTTCTGGATAATGGTGAGCATTCTAGCAGGTGGAGGAGCTCTTCTGCTGCTGCTAATATCCGTTCTGGTGATCTGTGCGTGTCGAAGCTGTAAACAACGGGAGAAACGTCGGCGAGGTACGAGAAATCTTTGACATTTCGAAACTTGTGTTTCAAAGGTATTTTTACTAGAAATGCTAACCAGTGTAGCATTAAACATCATATAGAAAGCTACAAATAATCTATTTTCTGCCTCATTCTATGAACAGAATCCACATACGATCATTAAAGGATGTCGTTGTTTTCACTCGGTGGGGTTTTGAAGTTTGAGAGAAATAAATAGTACATTTTTATGTGAACGTTTAGCATTATGCTAAGCTAAAATGTTATTTACATGCAACTGTTGCAAGACACGATTATATTTTATAATTAATTCTATGCTGAAAGTTCACGTTGGAGCAAAACTTTTTTCTCTAGTAAAACTTTTGATATTAGAGCAAAAAATCTTATTCTTAGCGAGAATTTAAAATCCATAAAAAAAGATGCATTTACTCGAGAAGCAAAACCGCACAAGATATTCAGGCTTTTTACAGTGAAGTGGATTTTCTTACTTTTTTACTTGTTAATTGAAACAATTGAAAATATATATAATCCAAAGTATTTAGATTACGTAACTGACCTTGAGTAATCTAGCGGAATACAATACAAATGACATTTTACAGCATGTACTCTGTAATCTGTAGTGGAATACCTTTTTAAAAGTAACCTTCCCAACCCTGTTGGCAATATATATATATATATATACAGTAAATATATAAACATACATGTAAGTAAATAGCACACATTTTTATCTCATGTTGACATTAAATACCTTTAAATGGTGAAGTTAGTCAAAAAGAAAATCTTTAAGGTGGGATAGATGTTGTAAATAAAGGCCTTTTAATAGAATAACAGAGTAGCAACATTTTGTGTGAAATGTCCTCTCAAACTGATCACGCCCTTATAGATCATAAACCTATTTTAGAAAGTGTAACAGTCGATTTGATGGAAATCTTGTCTTTCAGGAAATCCCCCAGATGAAGAGGAGCTCAAGCTGAGGATTTTTAACACTTCGGCTTCATCAGATTAAAACAGGGGGCAACCAGCACCCCCCGTCCCGCAAGTGGAATCTACTATGTGTTCCCCGACCACCCAAACCCCACCTCAACCCAAAGCCAACGTGCGTGCTCGTCCTCCACCACCTCCACAGGATGACAATGAGGAAGATCCTCCTCCATTACCTCGACCCAGGAAAAACAATCACCGGGACAGGAGGAGTCAAGCGCCGTACCAACCAATGGAATAAGATGCCAGACCAGGAATCCTAACTGAACAATAATATGGGACTCTCAATGACTTGCATTGATTTTTAAAGCCATATTTTGTTGGTGAGAACATCTTTAAGTCATTTCATGGGCTATGTTTGAAAGAGCTTCCTACAATGCAATACGCTCAATTCGACCTTCCACTTCCAATGTGACGAATGGGTCAGAATTAATATTCAAATGTGATTTTTAACGTTTTTATCCATTTCTTAACTCATTCTTTGACTGACAAAAGTTTTAACCTTATTTGTGCTGCGTTTTCATAGATTTTTATATATCAAAAGTACTAAAACAGACTAGCCTGGAGTTTGTGTGACCAGGAGGGCATAAGAGGTTACTTAAATTGCTTATGCAGCAAGAAACACACTGTTGTAGTAGAGCCAATGACACAAGAAAGCATTGGGAAGCACAGCAAAGTTAAAGATTAACAACCAATAATCAAAGTGACCATATTATGCTCAGATTGTTATATTTTATTTACTCAAAATGCATACATTTATTATAAAGGAATTTAAAAAAGCCAGGTTGCCACCATTAAAATGGAGTCAGAGTCTCTGTGAAATAATGGTGGCGGACAGTATCCATTGGCTACAAATATTAAGGGGACCTAGACATGAGGTAATGCAAGATAACAAACTGTATGCAGGTTTTAACCAAGAGAGTCTGATCTCAGCGGACATCTTGGGTTTGTTGGTTCGCTCAATAAACTAACCTTTGACACCAGGAACTGCTGATTTCGAGAGTTTTTCTTACTGAAAGGGAAGAACAGTTTTCCACAACAGATAGTTTGTGTGTTGTGTTTGTATGTGTGTGTGTGTGTGTGTTCATATGTGTTACGATGAGTCATTGGAGTTGAGATCCATGTGCAGCTTTATTAATAACAATGTAAACAGGGAAAGGTCAATCACCAGCAGTAGCAGTATCCAAGGATAATCAAAGGGGTGGTCACAAACAGGCAAGAGGTCAGGGCAGGCAGCAAACAATCATAGTAGTCCAGGTAAACATAAGCAGAGAATCAAGAGGGAAATTAATTAAGGTATTCAACAGAGGCAAGTAATAATAAAAACAGGGAATAATGCTCAGAAATGTACGCAGGGCAAAACAAGACTTCGCAATGACAGCGAGTGAGAGTGGGGCTGCGTCCCAATTCGCCTACTTATACTACGACCTAAAAGTATGTACTCTTTTTTTGAAGAAAAAGTAAATACTTTTGAGTGTGTAGCAAAAGAGTATGCACGTTATGGGACATACTATGAAGACGTCATGCAATGGAAGAGAACGTGGTTGCCTAGTTACGCACACCGCGACAGTTAAACAAACATCGTCGTTGGCAATGCGCCAGTTAATGAGGCGCTCATGATCATCGGACCCTACAAGATAAACACGGTACTTTTTTTGCACAACACAAATCCATTAATATTATGAGACAATAAAATATAACTTTAATTAGCGCTAAACGTTTAAGTTCTTACACTTAAAAACTGAGGGCGCATCTCCGCTGCCGCATCCGGCCGCCATGTTTGCATCATCTCAAAGCTCCTCCCTCCTGCACGCAATGGGTTGTGGGCAATATTAGCCGTTAGAGTGTGCATCGATCTGCACTTCGGATTCTGACCGGAAATAGTAGACCATCCGGGTATCTTTGGAACACTCATTTCAACATCCTACGATTTGGGACGTACTAATTCTATTTTCGAATACTATTTAGGACGGATAGTATGCGAATTGGGACGCAGCATGGGTCTTAAAAAGCTGTGTAGATGAGGAACAGGTGAGCAGGTAATAAGTGACAGGTACAGGGATTATGGGAAATGGAGTCCAAAGAGTAAAAGATTATACCAGTGTGATGGAGACCTCTGGTGGTGAGCAGGAGGAACAACAGAGGTGTGATTCATCACAGTATGTGTGTGTGTGTGTGTGTGTGTGTGTGTGTGTGTGTGGGGGGGGGGGGGGGGGGGGGGGGGGGTATACATATGTGTTGTGTTTGTATGTGTGTGTATTGTAGGAAACCTGGTTGTATAAATGTACACGGTACAGATTAAAGTGCCACAATCTCCCCCATTATATGTAGGAACAGTATGTGTGAGCTAGGAATTAAATTAAACTGTCTTTATTCTACTTTATTATGTAAGGAAATTTATAATGGAATTAGTCACGTTTGACAACCATTATAAATTAGATAAATAACAAATAACTAGATTATTTGTCTAACAATTATTTTCCACCATTGAAATCGTAATACAACGTCTCGTTGTGGCCGCTCACAATTTCTATTATAAGGAATTAGCTTTAATAAGGGAATTATGATTAATTCAATTATTGGAGTAATATTATTCTCATGGCTTATTGAAAATAATATTACACATATTTAGGTACAGCTTTGAAGCGAAATCTTTTAAAAACAGGGTTGAGATTATTTATCAAAATATACCACAGTCAAATTATCTTTGTTGCTATTCTACACATAAACTAATCTAACACATACGACATGTAATAGGTTGGTGAATAAAGTGACAGAATGATCAATGCAGTGAAAATGAACTTTATGGAGTCTTTTGACAGTGCCTTAAGAACCATTTATCCTTCTTTGAGTCTAAATCGATTTGCAATCGCATTATCCAAAGTATTCAACTAACACACCAGCACTTTGAGCAAAAGTCTTGGAGATGTACTTGCGTGTCATTCTTTGTGTTGCTTGGTTCTTTGGCTCTTTGTCGAAGGTTCATTCCGTTGATATTTAGGGCTCTGTTATGATCGTGGATCATTATTGTCTGGATGAAGCAAGGCCTTCTGCAAGGAGGACTCGCGATTCCCGTTGGGTGTGTGAACTGTAGAGCAGAGAGTGACAGGCTTCCTCGGGACTTTGTGTGTTCTGAGATTTCCTTGGACGCTACAAGGCACCGAGGATCTGGAAGCAGCAAGCGACGGTTCTGAATAGAGCATTGGCAGAAGAGAAGAGGAGAAGAGAGAGTTCTTCCTTGGGTAGGAAAGTTTTGAACTGAATTTGGCCGCACCCCAAAGGTGTCCTGAGCCAATCAGAAGTGACTTTCCAGAGTCACATGGTGGACTGGGTTGTCCTTTTCAAAAGTCAATCGCAGGTCATATATTCATTTTTAGAATGATCTAGCAAGGCTAGGTATGGTGTATATTTTATAGGGTTAAATCTCAAGTATTGGAATGAGGATCTTATGAGGATCTCACGAGGAAACCTTTTAAAGAAAACCTGCTTCAGCTCTGTGTGGAAGTCCAGAAGGTCATGCTGAGGGTTTAAGTTTGTGGAACAAAGAAGGATCTTCTTAATTGGTCAACTCTGTCATTACAAACCCTAGTTTGAGATTAAGCAGGCATGGGAGAGATGGTCCAATGATTTCGTGCTGCGTTTGAACATCTTGTATCTATCAGATTTTACAGATGATGTCTCAGCTGGACTCAACACTGAATCATTGGTTGAACCTTTCAATTAATCATAGTACTTAGTACTTTTACACTTGATAATGTTGCATTTTGTTAGTTTGACCTTTAAAGTACTTTGGGTCAACTTCTGATGTTTTTAATGTGCTCTGTAAATGAAGGTTGACTTGACTTTACAAGGTTTAAATAGTTTTGTGTAACCTCGAGAAATGTTTTGCGTTCCTTTGCAATAGTTTGCATTTAACTAACATAAGTAACTATGGCATGTAGAGTAAAACCACGACCACAAAATGTTTTACCATGAATATCATGGTTAAAATATGACTGTAGTAAAACCATTGTAAATTTTGTGAATATTGTTTTTAGTACAAATATTATAGTCCAATTATGAAGCAACTTTGGTTTTCCCCCGTTGTGAAATCTCCGGGTATGAAAAAGCAGAGCCTGTCTGAAATCCAACATGGTTTGCACAGGTTATCATTACGCAGCGAGGAAACAAGAGGCCGTTCGTTTTGAATGGATGTCTATGGAGAAGATGCTTCAGTGTGCGGAATAAAGTGATTTTGTGAGGAAAAATTAATCACTTAATTAATTGGCCGGCTGTCCACTAATCTTCAAAATCTTTTACACTAAACAATCCTTTTGGGGTGAACTGTGTGTGGAGTTTACTACGATAAAATTGCTGTTTTATAAGAGAAGTCATTGACGACCTTGCGACAGCTAGGTGTCAGTTTACGGTTCTCATCATCCATTTGTATGGTATCCGCAAACGGTGACTTACTGTCGTAACACGCGAAATGACCGTTACGCTCTCCGTTATAATAAAGCCGCAGATATTGTGTTATATTAATAGAAGATCTCCAGTCGCATTTTCGATTCCTTCATCCAGTTTGAGATACTTCGACGGGTGTTTCTGGAGAATAACACAGCCCAGGATTTTCAGAACAAATTCAATAAAATAAGGTTCACGAAAGAGTGCGTTTTACGAAAATGTCGCTACAGTTTCAATGGATCCTCATCTTTGTCGTCGGATTTGTGTCAGGTAAGCGACGGTTTTTTTTTTTCTTCAGTTAACGTTAGTAAAAAAAAAAAAAAAACTCTTGAAAGGCGCGTTTTTCGACCACATTAAAGACGTGGGCTATAATTTTTCTTTATAAGTTCATGTTTCAATACTGAATAGTTACAATGGTTTATTTATTTGGTAATTTTAGATAAGTTTGTCATCATCGCTGGCTTATTTTCTAATAACGAGCTAAATTATTAGACACAGGCCTCTTGCTCTGTGTGGATCATCAGGTAGTCGTTTTTGTAGTTAACATTAGTAATAAACTATAGATTTATAAAACAATTCGTATAGACGTGTTTACTTTGCTATAGGAAGCGCTGAACAGCAATGTGGGGGGTTGCCCCATTTCGCCGTATTTGTTTATATTGACTACTCAATTATTAGCAAATCACATTAAGAACAGTGCCATACAAGGAGTTGATATCATGGGAAAGGAGATCATCATTAATCAATTGGCTGATGATACTACCCTTTTTCTAAAAATTTCAGACCAAATTCCCTTGGCTCTTAATACTATTAAACCGTTCTCCAAGGCATCTGGGCTCCATCTCAATGAGGTCAAATGTGAATTAATGTCAATCAAACAATTCTCTGTTTCCAGTATATGTAATATCCAAGTCAAAGAGACAATAACCTACCTTGGAATAGTAATCTCCAAAAACATCAAACTCCGATGTGATTTAAACTTTTTGCCCATCATAGAGAATGCTAAAAAAAAGATTTAATCAATGGCTTCAGAGAGATGTATCTTTGAAAGGAAGGATTCTTCTCTCCAAGGCAGAAGGTGTATCACGTTTGACGTACGCAGCCATCTCATTAGACCTTGATAGAGTAATGTGTAAAAAGATTGATCAACTACTATGTAGTTTTGTATGGAAAAATAAGACGCATTATATAAAAAAATCTGTGTTGTCCAACAGCTTCAGTAATGGTGGTCTTAATTTTGTTGATTTTGCAACGTTAAATAATACTTTTAAAATCAACTGGTTGAGGAATTACTTGAGAAAACCATTCAGTATATGGAATATTATACCGGAATATGTCTTTTCTCAGTGGGAATTTCCACAAACAAGCACTATTATTACTATTCATTTGGAATAATAAGAATATTTGTTATAAACATAAGTCCTTATTTTTTGAAAACTGGTTTAATTATGGGATCAATTATTAAATACTTATCTTATACTTATATACTTATCAAGAATTTCTTTCTCACTATAATATTCCTGTTACTCCAAAACAGTTTGCCACTGTATTTGGTGCCATCCCTAATGGTGTCATTATGCTATTTAAGGGCCATAATAGTGTTTTGACAAGTTCTGAAGTACCTCTCCCAGACCCGGCTGACACGTATGTAGGCAAGATATGTTTTGAATCTACATTAAATAATAATAGAGGTATTCGTCTTCTTTTTCTCAATGATTGTGTTTCCACTCCTCATGTGGTTACAAAATGGAACACGTTAGTGGAAAATATTTCATGGAAGAAGGTTTGGACTCTCCCTAACAAGTACCTATTGGTAAATAAGGTCAAAGAGATTTCTTTTAAGCTTATTCATCAATATTATCCTGTCAAGACGTTCATGGTGTCAAAATTTAAATTAAGTATACATGTAAATTGTGCTTTTTGTGATTCACAACCAGAGACTACCTTACATCTTTTTTGGCATTGTGATCATACAAGAAAACTTTGGCAAGACATTTGCCAATTCATTGTAAACTATATATATATAAAGACTTTGAGCTTTACTTCAAGGATGTTCTGTTTGGGTTTTTCATTTTTGAGAAGCAATATGAGAATATTTTTTTTCTTTGCAACTTAATTATTTTGCTTGCAAAATATTTTATTCACAAATGTAAAACTATGAAAGTTACCCCCAATTTGTTTCACTTTCAAGAAGATGTTAAGATCTATATCAGATCCTTATCTACCTCTTGTAACAAAAAGGCTACTAAAACTTTGAATGTATGCTCATTTTTTGGTGTGTTTGTATAAAAGGGAGAAGTGTATATATGTGTGTATGTATATATATATATATATATATATATATATATGTATATATATATATATATATATATATATATATATATATATATATATATATATATATATATATATATATTTTTATCTTTCTATTTATCTTTATTTTATTTTTTATTATTATTTATGTTTTGTGGGGAGAGTTGTTTTTTTAAATGAAACTTCCTCTTTTTTTATTTGTATTTTCTGTTTGTTTGTGTTTATTTATTTATTTTTCTTTCACTCTTTGAATTCCAATGTGATGTAATATTTATCAATCCTTGAACCTCTGGCTCTCTTTTGTGGCATATAGCCTTTCACTTTTGTATTATGTAAGTAAATGTTTAATGAAAAAAAAAAATAAATAACCCCCGCAATGTGGGGAAAAAAATTACGGTGAAAGAACATGTCTGTGCCCACATTTCATTTCCTCTTCTAAAAAAAAAATTGTTTTCTCTCTTGAAATGTTTTTTTCTTTCTTCAAAAACAATTTTTTTTTCTCCACCACCTCATTTAAACACATTTCACAGTAGCACTGGCTACTTGTATCATCATATTTGTGCTCATCACCCTCTGGACAGACTCATCTTTACCAGTTGAACAGACATCCCTGCTTTAACCAGTCTCTGTACTGAACTGGAAACACACGTTATAATGCATGGTAAACATAACAATATCGACAGTCCCATTACCGTAATTGGTAACACGGTTTGAATCAGCCAATACCCCCATCCTCCCCAGAGATTCATAAACCAATTAAACCATGTACTCTCAACATGTTCTGGCTCCTGTACGGCTTTTCTCATGTGTTCAATTCGTGTCATTCGTGATGTTGGCGCTGCAATCTGGAATATTGAAACAACAAGACATTCCCAACATTTAGCAAACTCCCCCTTTCTCTGCAGTTAACATATGAAGAACCAACCTGTTTTGAATGACCGCATCTCTTAACTGTTTCATTTCATCATTTATCATTGTCAAAGCATTTTCTGTGCTATTAGCTATTGGTAATACTGTCCATGCTAGCCCATTTATCTTATTAATTGTTACTGTTGTACCCACCCCTAAGAACAATGACCACCCCACATTTGCTCCAGGCGTCGTCCACGGATCAGATGTGTACCCTGCATAGTGCTTTGGTAAAACCCCAGGCAAAATTAATTTTTTCCCTTCCCACCTGTTATGTCCCAAGTTGTGTTAATATCCCTTGTTGTGGGAAAATGCTTGCTCTTGCTCTCTCTCTTGCTCTTGCTCTCTCTCTTGCTCTTGCTCTCTCTCTTGCTCTTGCTCTCTCTCTCTCTCTCTCTCTCACTCTCTCTCTCTCTCTCTCTCTCTCTCTCTCTCTCTCTCTCTCTGTGTCTCTCTCTCTCTCACTCTCTCTCTCTCTCTCTCTGTGTCTCTGTCTCTCTCTCTGTCTCTCTCTCTCTCACTCACTCACTCACTCAGGTTAATTACCATCAGCTGCAACTCGTTGTGACCATGCCTGAGACTGAGCAGAGGAGTATAAATGGTGCATTCAGAAAAGCATGTGCTGAGGAACACTTCTCCCCAGCCTTAGACTGTGCATGTGTGCATGTGTGCATGTGTGCATGTGTGCATGTGTGCATGTGTGCATGTGTGCATGTGTGCATGTGTGCATGTGTGCATGTGTGCATGTGTGCATGTGTGCGCATGTGCGCGCATGTGCGCGCATGTGCGCGCATGGCGAGAACTTGTGCTTATCTTTGGGTTAGGAGTGGGACCTATGCTCATTTGTTGTGTACTTTCTAGTGTTCTCTAGTGTTGACTTTTTACCTGTGGGAAATTAAAAGGTATTGTATAATTTTCTAGTAACTCGGTTCACTTATTGATGACTATCTGGGAAATGTAGGGAGAGGTGCCTTATTATTTTGTATATGCATTTTTCTCCTGTTTTTGGTTAGAGAGGAAGCTCAGGGAAGTTTGTGTTGATATTCATCTTTGTTTTTATGCAGGGTAGGTAGCTCCCTTAAACCTTAGTTAGCTTCTGTTTTGTTTATTATTTTAGGCCATGCTCTCTCCTGAAGACTTATTCCCATCTTTTGTTCACCTTTTTGAAGGAAATAAATACTTTTACTTTTCCTTAAAGTTGTGTATGTTTTCACACTGAGTCTGAAGTGTGTTCTCCACATATTTTTACGTCTCTACTTTTTAAAAAAAAAAGTATCATCTTTTGTTACCTCCCCTCCAGACCCCTAGACTGGGAGGAGAACGTAACAATTGGGGGCTCGTCCGTTCCCATTATTAATAAGCGTGGCAAGTCCCTTATGTTTGCGGGTAAGTCTACTTTTCTTTTTTTTTTTCTCCCCCTAAGCTGTTTGGCAGTTTATTTTTGGTGTGGGAGAGGAAACTGTGGTGGTAAGATGGAGTTTGACTTGATTAAATTCACACTCTCTCCTACCACCGTAGTCTTTGAGCGTTGTAGGAAGGCGCATTTAATTTTGATTGCTAACTTTTTTTTTTTTTTCTTTCTTTTTTTTTTTATTCAAGATTTTTTAATTATTATTATATGAAGACATGACAAAAGTTTCAAACATTGTACAATAGTAATACAACATAAATGAAGATAACAGAGCTTTCCTTTACCCGAGCACCTACCATCCCCAAACCCATACAACCCACCCCCCAGGATAGGTCTTACATGTCACGCGCACATATAAACGCACAAACATTTACTTAGAAACCAAATTAAATGAGTGTTTAAAATAAGTAATACTTAAAAAAATAAATAATAAATTATTAAAATAAAAATAATAATTGATTGTTAACTTTTTTTAATATTAATGTTACTATAGGAGCAGTAAAAAAAAAAGTTATCAAGCAAGTACTTCGTGATAAACTTGAGGAAATGCAAATTCTGCCAGAACACTCTCCCTCTGCTGTGTCGGACGAGGGCCCTCCTAGTGTCCCTGTAGTAGAGCCTTCTGTCGACCCAGTATTGGCGTTTAAGATGAAAGAGCTTGATTTCTTGATTAAAAAAACAAGAGCATCAGACAATGCTGGTTAAATTGCGCATGATAGAGGCGGAGGCTGATCGCGATATTCAATTGCGTCAGATGGATCGAAAGGTGCCAGAACTAAAAAGCAAACCTGTACCCTTGCCTCGTTCACGAACTCCTTCTGCTAGCTCTCCTTTAGATATACATTCTGCGGCACCTCAAAATTTGCATGAGGCTGAAGCCAATGCAAATTTTGATGTTAGCAGGTATTTGAAACTGGCTCCGCCATTTAGGGAAAGCAAAGTAGATGCTTATTTTGTTACGTTCGAGCGCATAGCCGTGAAGTTGCACTGGCCTAAAGATGTGTGGGCATTGCTTTTGCAGTGCAGCCTTTCTGGGAAAGCCCAGGAGGTTTCCTCTGCCTTGCCGCTAGATCAATCGCTTGACTATGACATTGTGAAGGCCGCTGTACTCAGAGCGTATGAATTCGTACCAGAGGCGTACAGACAAAGGTTCCGTTCTCATGCCAGAGCTGCCAAACAGACTTATGTTGAGTTCGCCCGAGAGAAGCGCACACTTTTCGAGAAGTGGTGTCTTTTTTAAATCGGGTCACTACTTTAGAGCTAATTTTGCTTGAGGAGTTCAAAAGTAGTGTACCCGAAAATGTGGTAATTCACCTAAACGAACAGAAAGTGACTTCTATCGTTGACACAGCTGTTTTAGCTGATGAATTTGTGTTAACGCACAGGAATGTATTCTTTACTCCGCGGCGTAATGTCCTCCACCAACGTTAATACGGACAAAGAGGTGAGACCTGTTTGGTGTCACGCTAAACCAGTCACGCAACCGAGTTTGCCTTGTAGAAAGAACGAAAAGCGAGCTTGTTTTTTCTGTCTAGATCCAAGTCACCTGATTTCTGAGTGTCGGGCTTGGAAACTATGAAGCTAATGCTTCATCGCCTAAAAGTGCAGCTTTGGTGCACACTGTCGGTAACATTAATTGTAGTATGGAGACTGTTACGAGTGCATACCTGCCGTTTTTACTGGATCGCACAGTGTCTCATTCGCCTGACGCAGTGGGTAAGTCGGTAAAGATTTTGAGAGACACTGGGTCTGTCCAGTCACTGATTTGCGAAAAATCGTTACCGTCTTTAACCGTTTATTCCGGCACAAATATTTTCGTACAAGGGATTGGCATGGGATGTCTTAGTTTACTATTACATGACTTGTACCTTACGTCAGACTTGGTCACCGGCCTTGTGACACTCAGGGTTTGCTCACATCTACATGTTGATGGGGTAGATGTTATTCTAGGGAACAATATCGCTGGTGGAGATGTTTTTCCTAGACCCTTGGTAATTAGAGAACCAATTCAAGATGATAGTTCATCGCTTGTGCAAAAGTTTCCTGCTGCCTTTCCTGCCTGCGCAGTTACGCGTGCCCCAAAAAAGAAGTTGGGAGATGTAATTGATCTCTCTGAGAGCTTCTTGGTTGACCCAGGTGATCATAACATGACGCAAGAGGAGGCAGATGTTACGAAAACCTGTGAGGTAGATTATGTACCTGAATTTAAGACTGTATTGGGAGTGGGCAGGGAACAATTGGCTACTGCTCAGAGAACAGACCCTTCTTTAGCAAGCTGTATTGAGTCCGTTGCGAATCTCAAAAGAAAACCTCATGATAGTGTAAAGTACTTTTGGGTAGAGGAAGTTTTAATGCGGAGATGGAAACCCATTGCTCGTTCATTCCTCAATGAAGTTCACCAAATCGTTCTGCCTCAACAGTATAGAGAGCCTGTACTGAAAATCGCTCATGAGCATGTACTCTCAGGGCACTTAGGAGTTACCAAGACGTTCAAACGAGTGTCACGCAATTTTTTTAAATTTTTTTTGGCCAGGGCTAAAGTCAGCTGTGTCTAAGTTCTGCCGCTTGTGTGCTGCCTGTCAAATAGCTGGTAAACCGAACCAAAAACTTCCAGTTGCTCCCTTGCGGCCTATTCCCATTATGCGAGAACCTTTTGAACGCTTGTTATTGGACTGCGTAGGTCCTCTGCCTAAGTCAAAACCTGGTCACGAGTACATACTGTCTATAATGTGTACTTCTACACGTTTCCCCGAAACGATCCCCTTGCGCTCTACGAAAGCCCACATCATTGTTCGTGAGCTGATCAAGTTTTGCACTGTCTTTGGATTGCTAAAGGTCATACAAACTGATCAGGGTACAAATTTCACCTCAAAACTGTTTACACAGACTCTAACTCAGTTTGGAATTAGGCATAAACTGTCAAGTGCATACCACCCTCAATATCAAGGTGCTGTGGAAAAGTTCCACCAAACGCTAAACATGATGCTGCAGACTTACTGTCTTTCTAGTGGTAAAGATTGGGCAGAAAGTTTACCATTCTTGATGTTTGCGATCCGAGAAGCAGAGCAGGAATCACTTGGATTCAGCCCTGCTGATCTTGTCTTTGGTCACACGGTGCGGGGCCCTCTTAAAGTGTTAAGTGAGCAGTTGTTGGCTAAAGATGCAATGCCTGTCACAGTCCTTGATTTATGTAAGCTCATTTAGAGAACGGTTACACAGAGCATGCAAACTGGCTAGAGAACACTTGGTCACAACTCAATCTAAAATGAAAGACCGCTACGACAAAATATGTGTTTCTCGTAGTTTTCAACCGAACGACGAAGTTCTTATACTTCTACCTGAGCCTGGTTCATCCCTTCATGCTAAGTTCACAGGTCCATATTCTGTCAAAGAAAAGCTTAGTGAAACAGACTATGTTGTCAGCACTCCTGATAGGCGGTATAAAACCAGAATATGCCACATTAACTTGTTAAAGAGTTTTGTTCGTGACTCTAAGCCTGATCCCCCATGTAACCTTGTGACTACGCCCTTACCGGTTGCTGTAGCAGTGCAAGCTGCTGAACAAGATGTTAAAAGACTACTAAACTCTGCTGTGATGAAAGATCTACCTTCCTTTCTTTCTCATCTAGAACCTGAGGAGGCCAGTCAGATTATACTATTAATGCATCGGTATTCACCTCTGTTTTCTGATGTCCCAGGGAGAACCACGGTTCTTGAACATGATATCAATGTGGGTTCAGCTAAACCGATCAAACGGCACTCCTACAGAGTTAACCCAACTAAGCATCACATAATGAAAACCGAAGTCGAGTACATGTTACAGCATGGTCTGGCTCAGCATAGTCAGAGCCCGTGGAGCTCACCGTGTTTATTAGTTCCAAAGGCAGATGGCACATACTGGTTTTGTACTAACTTTCGCAAGGTAAACTCAGTAATGAAACCTGACTCCTTTCTGCTCCCCCATATGGAGGATTGTGTAGACCGGGTAGGATCAGCCAGGTTTGTAACAAAACCTGACTTACTAAAGGGTTACTGGCAAGTGCCACTAACTACCCGTGCGTAAGGGGGGTCCACCTATTGGTCCAATGGCGTTTTCCAACAGCGTGGATGAAGGTCTCCTGCGTGTTCTGTCTTATCGTGCGCGTTCAGTTTAAGTGATTTCATTCTAATTAAATCACTATATTATTCATTTTAAGATCCTCGTTTATTTTATCTGACTCCAATTATAAAAGTTTCTAAGGATATATTAGTGTTCTAATCTTAAGTATTATTCAATTTGACTTAACATTGAATCATCAAATTTAACTCTATTTTATATTGTACTCGTTCATTCGTATTCCTGTCGCTTAGAGAGTCTCGCGCCGGCCGTAAACGCGGATCTCACGGTCACAAATATGCCAGTATTGGTCATTAAAACAGTAATTGACTAAATACTAATTAGATGGCTGCTCCTGCTTGCCCTTTTATCTACAAGTATATATCCTACTCCCCGTAGATAGTAAACACTTAATTACAGTAACATTTCTACCCAGAGGTCATGACCACTAAATTTACAAAGATAGACCAACAATACCCAAGTTAAAATAGCTTTATGTGATCATGCCATAGTTTCCTATGTACACTTAGCTAGAAACCATTACAATAACCAGAGGTTTAGGCTTCACCCTATTTAGGCTTGGTCGATACTAAACGGAAATTCCCTATCGAGCCTGTACACACTAAGTACACTTGAAATAATGCCAATTAGTTAGTCGGAGCTCTAAAGTCTCAGTCGGTGTGCCCTATGCTCCACTAAAAACCGGCTTTAGTCCGCTACTAACCTGGCCAAAGATTTGCGGAAACATGGACTTAACGTAATCTACTAAAGACAATAGTTTAAGAATCAATCATAATACATTCAAATGTAACAATTTATTTACCAGGTGACATAACAAATTCATCAATCCAATTAGACAGTAATAAGACAAATTTAGACAATTTATCAAGACATAAGAAATAAGGTTTGCATACCTGGTAGAGAGACTACACAATGTTGTGGGAGATCTGAATGCAGACTCCCCGAGCTACTTGCCAACCCTCCTTAAGTACCAAACAATTCTATTGTTATTTCAGATGATTGCGTTTCATGTTATCCAGTATTTGGTTTACAATTTAGGGAGTTGTATATAGACCTTTGAAACTTGTGATGATTAGGTCATTTGATGTTAATAAAGAATCTACCTAATCTGCATACAGTATGTGGCCCCTGTGGGAGATTTGGGAGGGACATGTCTCTAATAGAATGTAGGATATTTCTAAGATCTAAAATTTTTAATGGAGATTTGGTTTGTCTGAAAGGGAATGAGACCACTTTACCAGTTGCACTGAGACCTCTTGAATGATATCAAACATGTATAAACAGAAAATCTCTTATGGTACAGAAAAGGATGAGTCATTCTAAATAGCCCTTAGGTGAGATAGAGGTCAAATGTGGGATTTGCTTTTTATGGTCCTTAGCAAGTAGGGAGTGTTATCTTGGGTGGAGATGTTCATCTGTGTGAGAGTTTTATGTTCTCGCAGAGTTCTTTGCTTTTCCTGGAGGTGATGTAGACAATTTGGTACCAGTCTTACACGTGCTGCAGAAGTCTCTGCATTTGTTACTCCAGATCACTTCCTGGAATACTCTGTCCTTGCCTTTGGTATGAGAAATGCTCCAGCCACCTCTCAAAGGCTGATGCATATTGTGTTGGGTGACATACCAAATGGTGATGCATACCTTGATGACATTGTAGTCTATACTGAATCGTGGGGGAGACCATATTAAAACCTTGGAAATAGTCTTAGATAGGTTTAAGATTAGCGAAGCACGTTTTAACCTTTCAAAGTGTGAGATAGGGAAGGCTACAGTAACCTACCTTGGGAAAAAGCACATCAAAGGCACCGACAACATTGTGGCTGATGCTCTGTCCAGATCTGTTGAGATGACAACTTAGGTGCCGTGCATGTTGGGCTGGTGGTACAGAAACCTTATCGAACCCTTGTCTGTAATCTTAGTGGTGGGGGTGTTACATCCCAAGTTGTGTTAATATCCCTTGTTGTGGGAAAATGCTTGCGTGCTCTCTCTCTCTCTCTCTCTCTCTCTCTCTGTCTCTCTCTCTCTCTCACTCACTCACTCACTCAGGTTAATTACCATCAGCTGCAACTCGTTGTGACCATGCCTGAGACTGAGCAGAGGAGTATAAATGGTGCATTCAGAAAAGCATGTGCTGAGGAACACTTCTCCCCAGCCTTAGACTGGAAATTGTGTGCATGCATGTTAAGCGAGAACTTGTGCTTATCTTTGGGTTAGGAGTGGGACCTATGCTCATTTGTTGTGTGACAACAGTTACTTAGCTTACTTTCTAGTGTTCTCTAGTGTTGACTTTTTACCTGTGGGAAATTAAAAGGTATTGTATAATTTTCTAGTAACTCGGTTCATTTATTGATGACTATCTGGGAAATGTAGGGAGAGGGTGCCTTATTTTGTATATGCATTTTTCTCCTGTTTTTGGATAGAGAGGAAGCTCAGGGAAGTTTGTGTTGTTGATTTTCATCTTTGTTTTTATGCAGGGTAGGTAGCTCCCTTAAACCTTAGTTAGCTTCTGTTTTGTTTATTATTTTAGGCCATGCTCTCTCCTGAAGACTACGTTACCTTTTTTTTAAATCATATTTTCTTTTCTTTTGTTACCTCCCCTCCAGACCCCTAGACTGGGAGGAGAACGTAACACCACCCCAGGTGTCTTGTTTGGCAAATACACAGATGTACCCACATTCATCAAAGCTGGATAACAACACCCTGACCATTTCTTCCGTTTGCTAGATCAGTACTGCAGCTTTTCACGATGATTACTGCTTGTGACCACACGATGGGGTTCACTCTGCACACAGGCCGTGTTATTCTCTGTACTTGGTACTTGGTGTTCAAACTTGACCTCGGCGTTTATTGACATTCCCTCGGAACAATCTCCTCCTGTTGCTGATTCTCCTGCGACGTGTGCAGAACTTTCCTGCAGTGGTTGGCATGAACCCACGTAGCTCTCTCTGCGACCTTCACCGCCGTGTGAGTCATCAGTAGCACTTGGAATGGTCCCAGCCACCTTTTCACCTTCCAGCTCTTTCTCCTCCGGTCACAAATCACAACGAAATCGCCAGGCCTGATTTTGTGCAGGACGGTTTCAGCAACCTTTCCCTGAGCAGCTTTCACCTTGGACAACAGAGAAGACATTTCTTTGCAATAATTCAACATGTCATTCTCACACAGATCTGTTGATGGCAGCCTTTGTCCCCCCTCCCTCTATTCCCATGAATGGTGGTCTACCAAAGAGTATTTCAAATGGACTTAAATTTGTTTTTTACCCTTTTTCTCATTCTGGTGTACATCAACACAATTGGGAGTGCTTTAACCCATGTGAGCCCAGTTTCCTCACAGCACTTAGCCAATTTGTTCTTGATCGTTTGATTCTCCCTCTCAATAGCGCCTCCACTGGCGGCGTGGTAACTGCAGTGTGTTCATGTCAATTCCCAAAAACTGACCCACCTGCTTTATTGCTTCATTGACAAAGTGTGTCCCATTGTCCGAGCTGATTTTTTCCTTGGAATTCCCCATCTTGGAATTCCCCATCTCGGAACAATCACGGTTAAAAGAGATTTCGCTACTGCTGCCGAGTCTTGTTTCAAGGTTGGGAAGGCCTCAACCCATTTGGACCACATGTCAACCATCACCAGACAGTATTTCTGCTTCCCACAAGGGGTTAACTCGATGAAATCCATCATCAGATATTCAAAAGTCCCCCCTGATGGTGGTTGAGATACTATAGGTGTTTTTATCCCTCTTGCCACGTTATGTGTGTTACAAATGACACATTCTTTGCAAAAATTTTCAGCAAATATCGTGAAACCCTTTGTAAACCACAATTCTTTCATTTGCGCAACCATTCCCGCTTTTGATACATGGTCTAACCCGTGTATCAACTTTCCATAATGAGGAAAGAAGTGTTTGGGTAAACAAGGCATGCCATTACAGCTCATCCACACATTCTCCTTAAACCTACAGCCAGCCGCCTTCGACTTGTTTTTCTCCTCGCCTGTGGAAAAAGATTGCATGCTCCGTAAACAAGAAGAAACGTTGAGGTTATTGTCAGATATCAAAGCACACGTAGTTTCTTTTGTCTCCTTCGCTGCCGCGGCCTTCGCTACCGCGTCTGCTCGTGCGTTTCCTGTTGAGACTGAACTGTTATCGTTAGTGTGTGTGCTGCGCATTTGCAAATCGCGACCTTGTCTGGTAAAAGAATGGCCTCCAAAAGCTCAGACACAAGAGATGCGTTTAATATTGGACGACCATCTGACTTCAGAAATTTGTGTTTCCATAAAGCACCAAAATCGTGTGTTACCCCAAAGGCATAACGCCAATCTGTGTAAATTGTCACACATTTGTCTGCCATAAGTTTACATGCTTCTGTTAAAGCAACCAGTTCAGCTGCCTGAGCTGAATAATTTGATGGCAGTTTGCCAGGTGTCATGACCTCAAATTCAGTGGTTATCGCGTAACCAACCTTATTCTTTCCTGTTTGTGGATCTTTGGAAGCCAACCCATCCACAAAAAGGATATTATCTTAATTGTCTAATGGCGTGTCTAATAGATCTGTGTGCACACCTGTTCAAGCGCTGACAGACAACAGTGATGTTCCTCGCCATCCTCCTCTGTGGGGATAAGTGTGGCAGGATTCAAAGTTGTGCATCTTTTAACAGTTATGTTTGGCATGTCCAATAAAATTGTGTGGTACCTCAGCCATCGGGCTGTAGATAAATGTGACGTTCTCTGTTCTTGCAAAATCATGGAGACTGCGTGTGGAACCATCAAAGTTAAATCAGAATACCCCACAAATTCCCTGGATGCCAGTACTGCCAGTTCAGGAGCCGCCACAGACGTTCCCTTCACCTGTTCACTGGACTATCCCCCAACTTAGAGGGTTTGGGAGTCTCTCTTTGGCGTGGCCAGTCCAACTGGAGTCTGGCCACCGCCCAAGTAACCACATCGAGCAATTCCTCCATAGATTTTTTTTTTTAGCGTAGACGGAAAGCTCGGAGGCGGGCAGAGATTCGAGGTCCCCCTCATGAACCGAAGAAGTGTCGGAACGCGCTTCGAGAACATGTGAAGGACCAGCTTCCCATGTCCCAGAGAGAAAGGGACGAAGCTGTCTCTCGCTCCTCAGCCAAATCCATGCGAGAGCCCCACGAATGAAGCGTGGGTGCTAGCTCCCGGAAGCAAGCGAGACGAGCGCAAAGCACTTTGCCAATCGCAGTGCTCACACCCGCCTCGCTCCAATGGAAGAGCAGCGTGCAAAAACAAAATAGAGCAAAACTGATGTGTGTCCCCTTCGGCTATAGACCGTAAACAAGGGAACACGCATTGCTTGCCCTGGCTTTCGGTCATACTCTCTTTATCTCATATATATATATATATATATATATATATATATATATATATATATATATATATATATATATATATATATATATATATATATATATATAATGATGTGTGTATATATTTTTAGAATAGAGGAAAGGAGAAAAGGTTCACTTCACACTGCCTAACCAAGTTCTAACTCCTAGCAGAGGAAAGAAAGTTTGTGACAAGTTTGTAAAACAGACAAACACAGAATGGCTCTGAAAAAAAACGGATCTGACGACACTCTGGTGACGCATCCATTTATAGTCTGGCCACAGGTGCATCTAATGATTACATCAGCTGAGGCTATAAATTCCGGTCAATGTTCATTGACGTTTTACACACATATTCACAGCTGGTCTCAATACAGGATTGTTCCCAAAGCGCTCCCAGCGCAGCATCCTAGTGAAGCTTTTTGTAAAGGGAACATCATGCACCATGATGTTAAAAATATCAATTGAGTCCAAGACAGAAACAGTATTATGGACCATGATAAATCTGGGATTGTAGCTAGAAGCAAAAACAACAAGGACACCGTAAATTAGGGCTGTAACGATACGCAATATAAAATCGAAATCGCGATACTCAGGTCCACGAACCGGTATCGCGATGTGAGAAGGGAGAATCGCGACACACACACCCCTTCCAACTCCCAGAGTTATCCTTCCCGTCCAGATCCAATGCTACCGCATCTTTAAATTACTATTAGTATTATTTGTTAACATTATTATAAGTTAACATTATAAAATACGTAGACCTACACCACAAAACTAGTTGAGGATAATTGGGCAATTTTAGCGTTATGGACGTGACATTTGCAGTCAAAACTTGAAATATAAATTCTCAGAAAATGCATTTAATACCAATATATTGAAACTTCTGTTTATATATCCATAGCCTACTCCCGTAATAAAGTCCAGTAAATGTCCAAACATTAGAAAAATATAAGTCTACACATGCATTTTATATTTAATATGAGGGAAATACACATGCGTTACGGACGTGACACAAAACATCTTTAGCTTTTAGGTGGCAAAATATATATTTTTATAATTCTGTGAATTACACTGTACAAACCAAAAGTAGGCCTAATACTACCCACCAGATGAAGAAGGGTTGGCTCTCCCCAGAACATAAAATATTTATTTTATTTTATTTTTCGTGTTCGCATTTATGAGGAAAAAACAATGTAAGGACGTGACAGTTCTCTGGAAGCGGCACTAAAACTTTCAAAGAGACCTCAAACAGAAAGCACAAAGCCTTTCTTTAAAGTGAATTTCATTTTGCATTAATTGTATCTCAATTTTAATCAATGTTTCATCAACCAATTGCCTGGATTTAATAAATAAGAAGTAAATATCGATAGATAATCACTGAGTCGCCGGCGCCTGAACTGGAGAACCGAAACTCATCGTATAAGGTAGGACACTTGCCTCACAGACCAGAGAAATATATTTATATCGAAATGTTTACTTTTAAAATGAACAATTCAAAACGAAAGTTACAGACTGCTTTCTGCTTATGTAATCCGTATGAAAAGTGCATTTCTCTCTGGCGCGTTCACTGAAGATCGCGAGACAGCATCGTCAACTTCATCTTGCAATAGACACTGACAGAAAATACTTGTTTATTAATAAACAATTAATATGTCTCCTTGCTATATTTGACATATTCATAATCATTACTTTTGCCGGTTCTTTGTGACAGCTTTTTGGTGCTTTATTGGCAGCGCCCCTTATCATCACCGCATTAGCACCGAAAACATGGAGATTTTTTTTAGGCAATAATCGCACAACCTATTTGATATTCTATAATTAAATACTCAGTGACTATACCTTTCCAAGTGACGCGAGCTAGTTAAATAACATGAGGAAACATGGAAAACAACCCAGAGATTGCGGACCCTCCCAATACATTTAAGTCAGCAGTATGGCAACATTTCGGCTAGCGGTGGAGAATAAGGATGGCAATCGTGTAGTCTACAAGACCCACACAATTTGCCGTAGGTTAAGTGTTTTAAGAAGCTTCCTCAAATGTGAACCGGTAACACGTCCAACATGCAGATACATATCCTACGGCACCATCCCGAAATCAATTTAGTTGGAGCACAGAAAACAACCCAAAAGCAGCAGCCTACACTGCCTAGTTTAGTTTAATAATTTGCATAGTTAATATTGTTCTTTGGTGTTCAGTTTATGCAGGTTTTTCAAATGTTATTTAATAAAAATACCGGTATATTTTTTTCTCTCAAAATCTCTCTTTTTTTTCACCCCCAAGCCCCGCCCCCGTGATCGAATCGCGATACGAACCGAATCGTGGCTCAAAAATCATGATACGAACCGAATCGTGGGTTAGCGCAGCATCCTAGTGAAGCTTTTTGTAAAGGGAACATCATACACCATGATGTTAAAAATATCAATTGAGTCCAAGACAGAAACAGTATTATGGACCCATGATAAATCTGGGATTGTAGCTAGAAGCAAAAACAACAAGGACACCGTAAATGATGGTTTCAAATTGGAAGTCGATGGATCCTTGACATTTATAAACATTACACTTCTATTTATGTGCTTTTTTGAGCTTCAGATTAATTTTTGCCATGACACTCAAAATTAAGCTCAGGTGCATCCTGTTTCCACTGATCATCCTTGAGATGTTTCTACACTTTGATTGGAGTCCACCTGTGGTAAATTCAGTTGATTGGACATGATTTGGAAAGGCACACCCCTGTCTATATAAGGTCCCGCAGTTAACAGTGCATATCAGAGCACAAACCAAGCCATGAAGTAGTTTTTTATTTGTAATAAATTTGCAAAGATTTCAAACAAACTTCTTTCACATTGTCATTATTTGGTTTTGTTTGTAGAATTTTGAAGAAAATAATGAATGTAATCAATTTTGGGATAAGGCTGTAATATAACAATATGTGGAAAAAGTGAAGCGCTGTGAATAGTTTCCGGGTGCACCGTAAGCACACACTGTAGCATAAATGTGCTACAAACAAATATAACATGTTAGCAACCACCAGAAAACCAGTTTTGCTTCAGCAAAGACCATTTACATCTTCATAAAAAATCTAAATAAATATTGTTGGAGAATTTCATGAGCTCTGGTCATTGTTCATACACATCATATCTTGGTTAAATTTAAAAGGTAAACGCACATAATTGACTTGATATGAACAGGTCTCTTGGAAAGGCGGAGACTGATCGCACATAACTTCATTATTTAACAGCTTTCATAATATTTAAGCCTAAATATATCAAATTAATTGGTCAAAAAAATGTTTTACTTACATGAGCAGTTTCTTGTCTTCCACAGAGGAGACAGATGACACATAATCTGATGTGCACTTTGCCTTGTGATTCACAAAACGAATCATTCAGACAGCTTTTGAATCTTTTTGTTCATTTCAAAGGAATCAAATTTAAAATATTCGACTTTTTCGATTCTTTTAATGAATCTCACATCACTCTTGCCAATCTGCGCATTTTTACATTTTTCTGCTGTGTTCAGTCGCAAAAGTAACAAAAGTGTCTGGAGAAATTAATCAGAGTGAAAGTATATATTTTCTCTTCAAAGTCTAAATAAATATTTATACTCAAGTAGAAAAATGTAGAAACTGTACTTAAGTACAGTAACAAAGTATTTGTAGTTTGTTACTATACACCTCTGCATATACACACATACACAAACATACACACACAATACACACGCACACATACAAACACAACAGACACACAACATACATGTACACAAACATATACACACACACAAACACATATCATTATATTGAATGAGTATCATAGTATTTGTATGACACTCCAATGTATAGCAATAAATATGATACCTTGGTATGTTGGAGAACAATATAAAAAACCAATGGTACTTTTTTTCTGTTCATGGCAAAGATTTGCTTATTAAATGTTCACTAACATATTCTCTTTATTCACAGGTCAAGATGTGAAGAAAGCAGTGGGTGAAAATGTCAAATTTCATCCAGGCAATATTCCTCCTCCTATCAACAGCATTCTATGGAAACACACAGGCAATGATGGAAGAGTTTTTAAGGCGATTGAGTGGGACACTGTGGATGGTCTTGATGTTCCGAATCCTAGATATAAAGGCATCGCAACTCTCAATGAAAAGACTGGAGAAATCACTTTAACCAGTTTAAAGCTTGAACATACTGGAGTTTATTCCATTGAGATCAACAGTAAAGAGCAAGTAACAAAATTCCGCTTGACTGTTATGGGTGAGTGAATGAAGATGATTAGTATAGATTTTCCCCAAACAGATGCCACACTTAACTAGTAATAGTCTGTGACATATTGTTATGCACCGTAGAATAAAAAGATAATAAGATTAATAGTTTCTTGATCTAAACAAACCAATAAGTACTATGATTCTACCCTGTTTTTGGACATGTACCACAGTACGGTAATCGTTGGATGTGAGGGCACAGCTATATGATACTGCCAACATAATGTTATGTTAGTGTAGTTTAATCATTTTTGACTTTATTATGTTGTTGTAATCTTGGTGGATTGTACTCTTATACATTTTTAAATGGTGTATTTTACAGCTCCTGTCTGCAAACCAAAGATAAGAATAGAGACCTCAAATAATGATGATGTCAAGTATTTATATTGTGATGGTGATGCAACAATCATCTGGAAGAATTCTGCTGGAGAGACACTGAGCAGCACATCCAATACTGGTCCTCCAAAAGGAGAGTTCATAACAGTTAACAATACTCATAACCGAGACAACTACTACACCTGCACACTCCAGAACGATGTGAGCGAGAAGACCAGTGATCCAGTGCATGAGAAAGATCTGTTTCCTGGTAAGACATGATTTACTCTAGAGACGACAGGACATGGATTTTTATTAGAGGTTCAACTCAACATAAAACAAACATAAACACACACATGCAGCGCCGGCCGTGCACCCTCACGTCCCGGTCACGCCCTCCTCCTCGTCACGAGTCGTGTGAAAAACAGAGCGAGGGAGTTTCAAACTTCTCCCGGCTGATAAACGCTCTCGCGCGGAGTCACTCGTCCCTCGTGTGCGTTTGCTGCAGCTAGATTATAACATGATGACTCATGATGCATTGAATCATAATATTCTGTATGTGTCACGATTTGTATCTTATCGTAAAGATAATCTGTGATACGCAGCTCTAATAAGAGAGTTAAAGATGGATAGAAGTGAACAAAAAGGTGAGAGACGGTAATCTTACCCATTATACACTGCAAAAAGTTTTTGTCTTTTTTGGTTCATTTTCCAATATAAATATCTGAAACTCATTATGTACATTTAATTTAACAGCTACTTCAGAAGAAAAAACTGTTATCAGAGAATGTTGAATATAATGTTTAACATATTTTAATATTTTAGAATATCTAAAAATAAGTAAAATAAGAAAAATAAGATACTTTTACCAGAAAAGCAACATATAAGATATTAAGACTTTATATTTTCAAGTATATTTTGGCTTTGCAGCACTGGCAAAAATATGAACAAGTGAAAATATGAACTTGTACAAAATACAGATATTTCAGATATTCTCTTAAAGCAAGTCTAAACATCTTTTATATTTCTTCACAAAAACACTTGATAACTGTAAGATTTCTTTCCAATTATTTTTTTGAATTAATTAAACAATTTAATTTTATTTATTTTTATTTTTCATTTTTAATCAATGAATGTTATTTAGAGGAATTTTTAAAAGATGATTTTGTCCTTTATTGTTTGCAAGCACGTTTAATACAACCTTTTATGTCGAGGCACAAGCTGAATAATCGGTTATGAGCTAATGATTAATCGTCGAATAATCAATCTAATAATTGTTAGATGACTCGATCATCAAATTAATCGTTAGTTGCCGTCCTATATATCATAAATAAATATTAAACTGCTGATAAATTAACAAGGCATGTTGATACTGTTATACCGCAGTACCGTGAACATTTCATACCGTTACACCCCTGATTGTCTGATGGTAGTTTCATATTGAAGTACCCAAATTATTAGTCTGTAGAAGTGTCGAGAGTTCATGGCAAATTCGCCGCAAATTCGCCACTGATCATTTTCACATGCAAATGAACTTTGTGGCAAATTGTCCATTGTTGGTAAAGGTCTTTACGTCACTCATATCCAAAGCAAATCATTTTCTACACTTGTTGTTCATATATATATTTATATTTTAAATAAAGATATGCATTTGCATTCAAAGAACTTTTTTAATAACTTGATCCTTTTCACTTTCTGTTCCTCCATGGAAGAATGTTTATGCAAATCAGTCCCTCTCAGCCCTTTAGCGAGCACTTGAATACAGATTCACCACATCTATATTTAGGCACTTTCTCCACTTCCTGCAACTAATTATTATTAAAAAATAATGTTGGATCTTCTTGGTACATATTCTTCTTTAAAAATACTAAAATACTGCTTGTACCTTCAGATCAATTATGTTCGAATGTTTGAATCTTTATGCCAAATTATTTTCTTGTAAGTCGTGAGTTATTTTAAATGCTAACTTGAATATATCCTTGTGTTGTCATTGAATTGGGAAGTTGAACACTTTATTGGAATGTTTGTTCTAATATTTATGTTTTTGTCTAAGACTAATGTGTTTTTATCTTCATTAGATCCTGGTCCCTCTATTCGTTTAATTATTTTGGGAATTATGAATCTTATTATCTTTGGAACAGCCGCAGCATCTCTGCTGTATATACGTCACAAGAAGACAGGTAAGTTAAGCAATAATTTCTGTATTTTTCTTTTTCAAAACCACTTTTTGTGATCTTAAATAATTTTATGTGTTTAATAGTGATTATTTCTGGTTTAAACAGGAAAATGGCACTTCTTTATCTTGCCTTGTTTTAACTGGTTGTATTCCAAGGAAAAGGAAAATCGCCTTGACCTAATGGAAAATTGTCACAAAATGTGACAGTGATCAAGATTTATTATTATTAAAATATTTTCACAGAGTGATTTGAAATGGCTAAAAAACATTTGTATTTTACGAGAATGTTATGACTCATGACTATCCGATCTCTATAATGTTACTGGTTCTCATTATGATTGTTGTGTTCACATTTCATAAGTAATATTGTGGAACTGTAAAGGATGAGCGCTGTAACGAGCGTCTGTGAAACACAAGCCACCGCTGAACACACAGTCCGGCTGCTATCATAAATATTACACCATATATTCAGGGTTTCGGTTTGAAGTGTGCGGTTTGTTGTTTTAATGTTCGTTATTTTGGTTTCATGCATTATTACAGCTGTTTGAAGTTCATTATTATCTCTCTGTTATCGGGTCATTAGGGTTACCATAAACACTATATTTATATAATTTATGCAAGTGTATTTTTATTTATTTCTCATTCCAATCGGCACACATTTTTTTTATAGGCACATTTCTGGTTCAGGTTACATCAGCTGAACCTTAAACAGCAGCAAGTCCAAATGTCAAGTTTTTACATTACACATATTTTTCAAATAAGAAGATTTTAATGAATTAACTAGCAGTTCCAGGTTAAAGGATTCAAAATGAGGTGGGCTAATATAATAATCACTAGACCCTTTTTGTGATTTTAATCATGTCCAAATGGACCATGTTAGTAATTTTCCTCAACTTTAGGTCATTTACATGTCACAGTAATGATGAAATGCCCGACAGGCATTTTATATCTCACGTGAATTGATGATAAACATTTCAGTCGTCTGGGCCTGTATTCACAGAGTTCACAAAAGCGTTCTAGCTGGGAGTTTTTTTGCATTAAACCTATTTAAAAGCAAGTTTTACTAAGGAAATCTTAAGATAAGAGACCTCGTTGCTATTGATGATGTCACATTTTATGAGAGCTCTCGTTTAAATCGCCCACAATGATTGGTAGACATTGAACCTCTATTTGTCAGTGAAGACAGACAACGATATAAATATATACAGTATATAGATTAATATATTATTATAGATTAGAAATTATGTTTTTGGTTGATGAACATTTCTTCATTCAATACACCAGGTATCCCTGCGATGGCTGTGAATGTCCCCCTTTTTTTCTCTGGAGCGAGCGCGCAGGAAAAAAATATGCTATGAATTATGTATATGTATATATATAAGTTTGGCAAATATTGTTCAATATATGATTTTGTTTGTTTAAGTTTACAATAATGAAACCAACCTTGTGATTCAGGCGATACCGAAGTGAAGATTCCCCTTCTGTCACTCGACGTTGTGTCGAATGAAGTGACACAAGGCGTCTTCCTTGGATGCCGAATCGTACCTCTGAACCTGAGAAAAGGCCAATGTCAAGTTGGCAAACAGAATTTGCATGCCCCGCCCCAGACATAAGGGTATAAAGGGAAGCGGGGCAGCGAATGCCAGTCAGAATTTTTCTTCGGAGCCAAATGGTTGTACCGCAAGCAGCTGAAGTTTCCCTCCTGTTCCACTCACCTCTACCAGCAAGAAGCATTGCTGTTGGATCCGCACGGCACATTTCCAGCTGGCGTCTCTCTCTCTCTCTGCATGCTGTGCAGTGCACGCCCCTGTGCGCTTTGACAATGCTTTCTTTCTGTTTAAAAGAGTGTTCTCCTCCTAAAAGAGCTATATTTTCTCAAAGAGTCTGGGTTTCCACTCACAAAAGAGCAATAGACAGTGGCATTGAACGTTCTTTTCAGGACGCGTCTTTTTCAAGATGCCTTTCCGCCCCTGTGTTGTTCCTGGATGCGGTCGATTTCTCTCCAAGAACGACGGCCACAGACGCTGCCTCGTGTGCCTGGGTAGCAATCACACAGAGGCGGCGTTCGTGGATGCTTCATGTTCTCACTTCGAGAACATTACCATGGCAACGTTGTGGTCGCGGCTCTCCTTCCTGAAGGTGAATGCCACAGCCCTACAGCCCCGGCATGCCAGCGCCGACAAGTTCTGAAGATGCCTCCTTAGGCCTCTTCCTCAGTCTCTAAGCCGCCCCCTGCCGGGTGCATGGAGCAGGGTAAGTGCTTCGAATCTTCTCTCATCACCCTAGCCTCGGGACACCCTCTGCTCCCGACATGCTATCTACTGCTCCCCCCGGGGAAAGACCGCCTTCCCTGACTTAAGATAGGCCGCTGTGCTTGCTCCCATGCTAGGCATGTAACACCTTTTTCCCCCCTCAGGGAAAAGACAGATACAGCTTGTCCCTGACCCCTCGCGTCTTCACGAAGGATGCAGAGGCAGCCCTTGCCCCGCTAAGGGAAGTGGGCATTCGCATACTCCACTACCTCGATGACTGGCTGATTCTAGCTCACTCTCGAGAGTCACTGTGTGCCAACAGGGACCTGGTGCTCAGGCACCTCAGCCATTTAGGGCTTCAGGTCAACTTGGAAAAGAGCAAGCTCTTCCCGGTTCAGAGCATCTCTTTTCTCTGCATGGAGTTAGACTCAGTCTCAATGACAGCACGCCTCACAAACAAGCGTGTGCAGTCGATGCTGAAATGCCTCACTTAATTCAAACAAGGCACCGCGGTCCCTCTAAAACAATTCCAGATGCTCCTGGGGCATATGGCATCCTCCGTGGCGGTTGTGGTAGCGCCGCTCCGGTTGATGCATATGAGACCGCTTCAAACTCGAGTCCCGAGATGGACATGGCGCACGACACATACCGTGTGTCCATCATTCAAGTGTTGGACAGACCTCTGTTTTCTGCAGACAGGAGTCCCCCTACAGCATGTGTCCAGACACGTCGTGGTCACCACAGATGCATCCAAACTTGGTTGTGTGCAATTGACACGCAGCTGCCGGTTCCTGGACATGACCCGAGCTGGGTTGGCACATCAGCTGCCTAGAGTTGCTGGCTCTCCCACTGATTCAGGGCAAGCATGTCTTGATCCATTCAGACAGCACTGCGACGGTAGCGTACATAAATCGCCATGGTGGCGTGTGCTTTCGTCACGTCACATCTCACCCGCCATCTCCTCTGTCAGTCGCTGCACGGCACTCATATCCCAGCCAGCCTCAAAATGGCAGCGGATGCACTGTCGCGACTGGTCACGCTCAGTGGGGAGTGGAGGCTCCACCCCCAGATGGTCCAGCTGATTTGGGATCGATTCGGCAAAGCACAGGTAGATCTGTTCGCTTCCCAGGAAACCTCCCACTGCCTGCTCTGGTACTCCCTAATGGAGGCTCCCTCGGGACAGACACACTGGCACACAGCTGGCTATGGGGGCTCCGCAAGTATGCATTTCCCCGAGTGAGCCTACTTGCACAGGTGCTGTGCAAGGTCAGGGAGTTCGAGGAACAAGTTACTCTAGTGGCTCCTTATTGGCCCACTCGGACTTGGATCTCAGATCTTATGCTTCTTGCGACAGCACCTCCCTGGCAGATTCCCCTGAGGAAGGACCTTCTTTCTCAGGGATGGGGCACCCTCTGGCATCTGCGCCCAGACCTTTGGAACCCCCCCCCGTCTGGCCTCATGATCACCAAAGCCTGTTCGCAAACTGGTGTTCTTCCCGATCAGAAGACCCGCAGAGGTGTGCAGTGAGGACAGTGCTCTCATTTCTGCAGGTGAGGCTAGAGGTGAGGCTGTCCCCCTTCACCTTAAAGTTTATGTAGCTGATATTTTGGCTCACCACGACGCAGTGGACGATAAGTCCTTAGGGAAGCACCACCTTAATCCTCCCTGGCCTTGCCTGTTCCCCTCATGGGATCTCTCCGTGGTCCTTTCAGGCCTTCAGAGACCCCCCTTTGAGCCACTAGAGTCAGTCGTGCTAATAGCCCTCTCCTTGAAGACGGCCCTCCTGATTGTGCTCGCTTCCATCGAGAGGGTTGGGGACCTGCAAGCATTCCCTGTCAGCGACTCTTGCCTGGAGTTCGGTCCGGCAGATGCTCATATCATCCTAAGACCTCAACCGGGCTATGTGCCCAAGGTTCCTACGACCCCCTTCAGGGACCAGGGAGTGAACCTGCAAGCGCTGGCCCGGGAGGAGGCAGACCCAGCCTTATCGTTGCTGTGTCCAGTGCGTGCTTTGCATTCCTATTTGGACTGCACGGAGAGCTTTAGATGCTCTGACCAGCTCTTTGTCTGCTTTGACGGACAGCGGAAATGGAACGCTGTTTCCAAACAGAGGCTTTCCTACTGGGTTGTCGACGCCATTGTATTGGTCTATCAGACCCAGGGCGCGCCTGCCCCCTTGTGGGTTCGAGCACACTCTACGAGGAGTGTGGCATCCTCTTGGGCACTGGCCAACGGCAACTCTCTAGCAGATAGCTGTAGAGCGGCGGGCTGGGCAACATCCAAACCTTTGCGAGATTCTATAATCTCAGGGTTGAGTCGGTCTCGTCCTGTGTTTTCTCAGGTCGGAGCATGTAGAACTCAGTAATGCGGAACAGCTGACCGGGTGTACCACTTGTGCATAGCACCTTTCCCCTCCACTGAGGCGAACACATGCACTCTTACTCCCAGGTGATCCCACAACTCGTGCTCCCTGGATGACTTTCCTCCCTAGCCCTCTGGCTCACGAATTCGGCCCACTACGGGCCCTTATTAATCTGTACTGGAATAGGTGCACCACAGGTGCCAGTTATCACAGTAACTCCCTGTGTTGATTTTCCGCGGAATGGTCCCCCTTTCAGTGGTCCCCCGTCTCCCTTGAGCAGTCCCCTCTGCCCCCAGTTGCTGTGTTTGTAGAGATTATCCCACGCTAGGTAGGACCTACCTAAAAAACCCATGTGACGTATTTGCCACATGTTAACCTCCCCAACCTGGGCAGGATGTGGTCTCCGCAGGGTCTTTTCCCCCTGAAAGAATAGGCCTGGAAAAGAACACCTTCCCGATGCGTTTTATAGCATTAGATGGCCCCAGCCACTTCTAACACTCTATGGAGTGAAAACATAGAGAGAGAAAAGGCCACGGCTGGTGCAGCCTGCTCCCTTGCTAGTCACGTCATTTGTTCCTCCCCTCTGGGGGGACAAATTCCCTGCTGGGAACCCTAAATAAATAAATTATATATATATATATATATATTATGTCTTATGGGGCGTTGGAAAGGTTACGTGCAGTCTGATGCACCTGCTCCTTGGCACACAACAGCTTGCTAGCACCTTCAACAGCAGCTCACGTAACACGGTTCAGTGTCGTGGTATTATTGGATAGGTACCCCTAGTGTCAATGGACACAACGTCGAGTGAGTGACAGAAGGGGAATGTCTAGGTTACTGTTGTAACCCCCGTTCCCTGATGGAGGGAACGAGATGTTGTGTCCCTCTTGCCACTACACTGTACCAACTGCTGAATCGGCCGAACCTTATTCTTGGCTCCTCATTGCAAAACCTGACTGAACAGCCGTTTGATGCCCTCCTTTTATACGCGTATATCCGGGGGAGGGACATGCTAATTCTAACCTAGACGTGTTGTGTGTGATGTGTTGAGCACTCAAATTTCATTGTGCCCCAGACTCTCTATTTTGCGAGATGGGGCAGTAATACATTTGGAGGATAAGTACACACAAAATTGCAGTTTGACCAGTGTGATGATTGGTAGGCAGGTTATTTTAAGGGGATGGAAGTCAGACGAAGCGCTCGCGTTCATGGAGTGGTTTACTTTCATTGTGTGAATTAGGGCTAAAGCGATTGTCGACGGTATCGTCAATGTCAACAATAAAAAAACTTTTTAACTTTGTTTTCTCTGTGTAATTTTTGTGCTGTCTCGCTTATTGTCTGATTGCACTAATGTTATATAAATGCTGCACTGTCCCGATAGTGCAAGTAATAGTTTTAGCAACTGGCTCGAATCTCTCTCATCTCGCCCAGAGCCATCGGGCAGTCCTTATTGTCAAGCCCAGAATGCACAAAATATGCAGTTATTGGTAATTGCATGGGTGCTAAAGCATGTGTTGGTGCCACATTTTCAACGGGACCTTTGAGGACACAAATAAATCCTGATGTGGCGCAGTTTAAAATTGAGTTTTCAGTTATAAGCTTTCCTCCACCAACGCACGTTGCAAATTCACAACACATGCGCATAACTGGACCACTGCTGAGAAAAATCCTCGGGGAAACACTGAACACATTATCATGGATAAAGACACCAGAAAACTAGTTTTATTTCTATATAAGCAATGAGATGTTTATTGTTCTTCACTCTGCTGGTTGAAATGTTTCCTTGTTTTTTAATGACACTCGCTGTTAGTTATTGCCTGTTCTTGACTCCTGTTTATGTAATGGTCGTGTTTTCATAGTTAATAAGCAGCTGGATGATGTGACTGTTTATGCATCCCCAAGTGAGGTGAAAAATCAGGATTGATAGTTGGGAATGGACGTCTAGCCTGATAAGGTCTGAAGCTTCTCTTTTTCTTAATCATTCTTGATCTCTCAATGTAAAGTTCATATCATTGCCCTTAATATCAAAACCATTTTATTAATGAATATCAGTTTGCACATGTCGCGTTAACACTTGTATTTGTGATATTGCTTACAGATAATAATAATAATATTAAATCACCCATTTAATATTATATAATTGTTATTATAAGTATTATTGCTACATTTGGAATATTACATTTTTCTATCTTCAATTTCACATCCATTTGAATAGAGATTTCATGTTAGTGGGACTTTTATTTTGACAGACATTTAATATTATTTAATCTGCCACATCTTGTGTCTATTATTCGAAATACATGAATGTTCTTCATTCACACTGTTTATTTTTGTTTGTAATGTAAGACTTGTGTTTCATTTATCTGTTATAATTTTAATTGAAGTTAGAATGACCTAAAATTAACTTTTTTTTGTATTGAAAAGTGCTCCATTGAATGACCGCACTGACTGAGAGGAGTTTGACAAACATGGAAACCTGAATAATTAAAGAGGGTGCAGAACCTCCCTCCTGTGATCCGTGCATACATCGTTTCTTTTAGTATATGACATTGAATGTATAAAAATATAAAACAGCTTGCCTGAATGTTGTTAAATGTATGTTGCTGCTTTTTCTTTTAAAGAAGGAACCATACTGGAAATGTATTTATAATCTTTTGTATTTTTTTGCTTAGATAAGGATAAATTAAGGAAGTCATCATCCTGCACTATTTTTACTCTGATTGTGAGCATGAAAATTAACCCTTGTTGTCTGCAAGATATCTGGTCATGTGTTCTTATTTAAAGGGAATGCCTCAGACTTTGTAGTCTGCAGTATCATACACAAGCCATCTGCTTTTCTATGAATTTATTCTCTTAGTTTTTTTTTTTTTCATTTAGTTTATCTACGATATTACATTCATTTCAAAAGTAACTGTAATAAAATAATGTAAGTTAGCATTTGTGAAATGCACGTATGTACACACATGCGAGTGGTGGTGGTGTAGTGGGCTAAAGCACATAACTGGTAATCAGAAGGTTGCTGGTTTGATCCCCACAGCCACCACCATTGTGTCCTTGAGTAAGGCACTTAACTCCAGGTTGCTCCGGGGGGATTGTCCCTGTAATAAGTGCACTGTAAGTCAATTTGGATAAAAGCGTCTGCCAAATGCACAAATGTAAATGAATACAGTCATTACAACTGGACTTATTTCGATTTTTTTAATTTTTTTAATCAATATAAAATGTCCTCCAACCTCAATAAAAAAAATACATAGGAGTACATTTAAATATCAAAAGAAATAAATACAGTATTATTTTGACATTGTCTGTGTATTCCTTAGTTGTCTATTTACAACATTTACCTTTTATTTCAATCCACAAATGTTCACAGTTGGATTTATGAAAAACCTCACAAAACAATGTATGATGTCAGTACCTTGATGTTTTGGCTTTATGAAACATGTTTTCTCTGGAACTGCAAATGTATAATAACAGTGTGGCAGGGCCGGGTCGTGATTCTACACACCCGGTCCCTTATCAGGCTAATCAAGTTTCCGAGAGGGATAAAGACCGACTGCGGAGGATTGTGCGGGAAAGACAAAACACACACATGATGGACATGTCCGTAAACACTCTCTCTCTCTCTCTCTCTCTCTCCCCCCCCACCCCCGCAGTCGGCCTTTATCCCTCTCGGAGGCTTGATGGAGGTCATCCCAGTCCACCTGATCGTTGATCATCTGTTTCTCCATGAAGGGGAGAGACAGTGAGAGAGAGAAAAAGAGGTGCTCAACAATCAGCTGTTTTTCATTTAAAATTGTGGTCACTGTGCAAAGCTAGTTCGATTTTGACAGACATGACTATAGTTATTCCTAGTTATGTTATTAGGCTGTATTTTCATAGATTTGAATCTGCTTTATTGCAATAAATTCTGTTGATTTTGTTCTGTGATATTTTCCATTTTGTCTTTTGTTTTATAAATATTTATAGATCTCCTTTGCTGTCACAGTTAACATCACAAGAAATGGAGTTGGAGAAAGTGGTTTTGTTTTAAACTAAAGAAAAACCCACAGCTTCCTTTTACTGTTTCTAAAAATGAAGACGCTGTGTGAGCATTTGGGCCACGAGTTCTGGGAGTGGGGGGGCCTCAAAAATGTTGTGCCCAGGGGCCTCCACTTTCTAAATCCATGCCTGTCCACGCCATGTCACAGAAACACCTCAGCCTGCTCCATGCCATGCCATGTCTCAGCAGTGCCACAGCCTGCTCCACGCCAGGTCATAGTGACAACTCAGCCCACTCTACTCCATGTCCCAGTCAAGTTTGAGTTGGTTCCATGTCATAATCTTGCCTTCCACGGTCCCGCCTTGAGGTCCTTCACGACCATTGTCTCCAAGTTGAAATATCCACCACTGATATCGGTGCGTAGGGTCACGGAAAACCATTTCCCACAAACCCTTGCCTGCCACGGCCAACGAACCAACTGGACTCTCCATCAAAACCTCTGGTAAATTCTACAGTCTCCCTCAGGCTTTTAATTGTGTTTGACATGTCACTGGTCATACTCACAATATGGGTCATGCATTAGATCTTGTGTTATATTATGGTCTTTCTGTATCTAACTGGGAGGTCTTAGACATTGGCATTTCTGACCATTATTCAATAATGTTTGAGTTTGTCTGTCCTTGTCCTCTCCCTACTTTTCCTCAGCCTTTACATCACTCCCAGTCCATTCACTTGTCTACTGTCAATCTTTTTAGATTCCTCCGATAGGAGGAAATCTATTGTTATTGACAGTTTTATTATTATTATTAGATTCCTCCGATAGGAGGGAATCTATTGTTATTGACAGTTTTATTATTATTATTAGATTCCTCCGATAGGAGGGAATCTATTGTTATTGACAGTTTTATTATTATTATTATTATTATTATTATTATTATTAGATTCCTCCGATAGGAGGGAATCTATTGTTATTGACAGTTTTATTATTATTATTATTATTATTAGATTCCTCCGATAGGAGGGAATCTATTGTTATTGACAGTTTTATTATTATTATTATTATTATTATTATTATTATTATTATTATTATTCTTCTCCTTGAGCCCCAATATCTCAAAAAGTCACTGGTCAAAAATTTTCTAAATTGGCACATTGATACTCCATGCCAACGGGTACCCCCAAACCAAGAATGGCCCACATTCGCCCATAGGTGGCGCTACAGGCCACGCCCCAAAAAAATATTTTCAAAGTCATGGCATTTCCAAGCCATTTGTCCAATTATTCTCAAACCTGGTGTACATGCCTCATTTCTCATGGGGAACAAAAAAGCCTCAAGGACCCATAACTTATGCCCTAATGGATTTTCCTGTACAGTGAAAATTTGCCAAAACCTACAAAACTCTTCTTCTCCTGAACCGTAGCTCCAATATACTTGAAATTTGGTACGCATGTGTAGAATTGATGTCTTTGAAAACGTTACTTAGCAAAAATGAATACGATATAAAATGGCTGAAAGGGGCGTGTTTATGTAAATGTCCACATTTAATCAATATATATGTCAATATATCAAATGTAATTTTGACCCAGGGTTTTTCAAACCTAACATTCTTCAAGATAACATCCCTTTGAAGTACTGTGCAAAGAATTGCCCACATTCGCCCTTAGCGGTTCGCTACAGGCCACGCCCAAATGTCACATTTTCAAAATGATGGCATTTTCACCACAATTTTCGAAATATTCTAAAACTTGGTATACTTGCCTCATTTTTCATTGGGAACAAAAAAGCCTCAAGGACCCATAAGGTACGATTAAAAATGGCTGAAAGGGGCGTGTTTATGTAAATGTCCACATTTAATCAATATATAAGTCAATAAATCAAATGTAATTTTGACTGAGGGATTTTAAACCTGACATGCTTCAAGATAACATCCCTTTGAAGTACTGTGCAAAGAATTGCCGACATTCGCCCTTAGCGGTTCGCTACAGGCCACGCCCAAATGTCACATTTTCAAAATGATGGCACTTTCACCCCAATTTTCCAAATATTCTAAAACTTGGTATACTTGCCTCATTTCTCATTTGGAACAAAAAAGCCTCAAGGACCCATAACTTCTGCCCTAATGGATTGTCCTGTACAGTCAAAATTTGCCAAAACCTACAAAAGTCTTCTTCTCTTGAACCGTAGATCCAATTGACTTGACATTTGGTACCCATGTGTAGAATTGATGTCTTTCAATTTGTTACTTAGCAAAAATGAATACAATACAAAATGGCTGAAAGGTGCGTGTTTATGTAAATGACCACATTGCCTCAATATATTAGTGTCAATAAACCAAATGTAAATTTGATTGATGGTTTTTCAAACCTAACATGCTTCAAGATGACATAACTATGTTGGCTTGAGAAAGCCAACATATTGTTATGTTACATACATTTATTATTATTATTATTAATAATACTATTTTACTTACTAAAATTTCAACAACCTCACCTCTAAGAGCTTTAATGCTATAAGTACCCAACTTGCCACAGACCTGGGGACTGTTCTGAAGTTTGCTGCTATGTCTTTTTTTACCTGATGCGACTTAAGCTTTTTATATAAATGACGATCAAAAATGTAAAAAATCCCATTGATTTACAATGGCTGAGCAAAAATGCCCCCTCTACTGGATCAATACGGTCTACAAGTAAAATCCCATTCACTTACATTGGCTGAGCAAAGAGGCTCCCTCTGCTGGTGTAACTCTGTCTACCAAATGCACTTTTACTGGAGAAATCTCTCTAATGGAGCAATTCTGGCTACTAGTGGGTGGAGCTCCCGACTTTCTCGGCCAGAAGAATTTTGCCTGCGTTTGCACAAAGCAGGTATGTCAATTGTGTGTGTTTAATGCTTGACATTTGGAACATTCACGCGATTTTATACTATTCATCTCAACAAATGGTAAAACAACTCATATAAATGTTTTCGAGCAGTTTGTGTGAAACAGCGATAATCGTCGCGTCTAACGCACGAGCCCCGATGAGAGTTACTGCACAAGGTCAGTGAGATGTATTTTACTGCTTCCCAGTTTGAATATTCAAGCGATTTTACACTATTCAACTCAACAAATGGCAAAACAACTCAAATAAATGTTTGTGATCAGTTTTGTGTGAAACCGCGAGATGCGTCGCGTCTAACGCACGAGCCCCGATGAGAGTTACTGCACAAATAAGGTCAGTGAGATGTGTTTTACTACTTCCCAGTTTGAATATTCAAGCGATTTTACACTATTCAACTCAACAAATGGCATACAACTCAAATAAATCTTTGCGAGGAGTTTGAAATCGGGAATCATTATTGAATTCTGGCATTATTACGGGGGTCAACAATGGCGCTGTAATGTCCTTTCAGATGCATTGTTCTAAACAGCGGAAAAAACTTAAACAAAATACTGCGTCATTTTTGCCCATTCAGATACATGGAAGAGATCATTACAAACTATAAAAGGTCTACTTTTATTTGTGTACACTTACAATACAACAAAACCTTGAGCTTTTGTAAAATAACGAAAATAAACAGGGTAAACCGAATCTGTCTTTGCGATAATCTGTCTGATACACGTCAGAAAAATCAAGTGAAACTCCGCGAACACTTATCACACAAACATGAAACATATGTCTAAAGAAAGAAGGGATGGACGGATCGATCCTAAAGTATCAATACTTCCGAGAATGATGTTTCATCTGCGTGTTCTCTGACAGCACGCGATAGTGACGCGATCTCATTTTTACTCGCGTCTTCAATGCGAGCAATGTTTGTCTGTTGTATGTGTTTTTAACACTTTCCTGTTTGAACTTTCAAGCGATTTTACACCATTCAACTCAACAAATGGCAAAACAACTCAAATAAATATTTGTGTGAAACAGGGAGCAGCGTCACGTCTAACTCACGAGCCCCGATGAGAGATCGCATTCGCTTCTTCTTGCGTTTGAACGGACACTTTCATACAACCATACATGATATATTGTCTGTTTTGTCTCAAGTGAACATAAACAGTTGATGAAGAAATCGCGAATCTAAAACTAGTATCAACACTTCCGAGAATGATTATCAGCGTTGTGTCTGACAGCGCGAGGCGATCTCATTTTTACTCGCATCTTCATGGAGGTTTGTCGGTTGTATGTAGTTTCACAATCTCAATCAATTAATCTCTGAAATGAATACAGATGTAACAGCACGAAAATAATGAGACTTCACAGTTCTCAAAAGATTAAACTCAATGAAACAAGCCGCACAGACTGTGCCTTGAATGAAATGCGTTTAAAATCCTCTTAAAGAGACAGTAACAATTTTCCAAGTAAATAAAAAGTAGGCCTACAAATGGTTTTTACCCCAAAAATAAATTTCTCTCATCGTATACTCACCCTCATTCCATCCCAGATGTGTATTATTTCCTTTCTTCTGGTGAACACAAATTAATCTTTTTAGAAGATTATCTCAACCCTGTTGGACCTTTCAATGACTTGAATGGTGATCAGAACTCAGAAGCTACAAAAATCACATAAATGCAGCATAAAAGTAATCCATACCACTCCAGTGGTTTAATCCATGCCTTCAGAAGTGATATTATAGGTGTAGGTTAGAAACAGACCTATATATATATACTTCAAGATGACATCACTCTGAAGTACTGCGTAAAGAATATCCCACATTCTCCCTTAGGGGGCGCTACAGGCCAAGCCCAAAATTCCCATTTTCTGGTCAAAAATGTTCTAATTTTGTATATTGATACTACAGACCAACAGGAATCCACAAACCAAGAATGGCCCACATTCGCCCTTAGGGGGCGCTACAGGCCACGCCCTAAATTCCCATTTGCTGGTCAAAAATGTTCTAATTTGGTACATTGATACTACAGGCCAACAGGAACCCACAAACAAATAATTGCCCATATTCGCCATTAGGGGGCGCTACAGGCTATGCCCAAAATTCCCATTTTATGGTCAAAAATGTTCTAATTTGGTATATTGATACTACAGACCAACAGGAATCCACAAACCAAGAATGGCCCACATTCGCCCTTAGGGGGCGCTACAGGCCACGCCCTAAATTCCCATTTGCTGGTCAAAAATGTTCTAATTTGGTATATTGACACTACAGGCCAACAGAAATCCACAAACCAAGAATGTCTCACATTCGCCCTTAGGGGGCGCTAAAGGCCATTCCCAAATTGCAATTTTTTTTTGTCAAAAACTTTCAAATTTGGTACATTGATACTACAGGCCAACAGGAACTCACAAACCAAGATTGGCCCACATTCACCCTTAGGGGGCGCTATAGGCCATGTCAAAAATTCCCATTTTCTAGTCAAAAATGTTCTAATGTGGTACATTGATACTGCACGCCAACAGGAACCCACAAACCAAGAATTGCCCATATTCGTCATTAGGGGGCGCTACAGGCTATGCCTTAAAGTCCTATTTTTTGGTCAAACATTTTCAAATTTGGTACATTGATACTACAGGCCAACGGGAACCCACAAACCAAGAATGGCCGACATTCACCCTTAGGGGGCGATATAGGCCATGTCCAAAATTCCCATTTTCTGGTCAATAATGTTCTAATTTGGTACATTGATACTACAGGCCAACAGGAACTCACAAACCAAGAATTGCCCGTATTCACCATTAGGGGGCGCTACAGGCTATGCCCCAATGTCCCACATTGAAAGTGATGGCATTTCCACCCCATTTTTTCAGTTCTTCTGAAACTTAATGTACATAACTCATTTCTCATTGTAAACAAAAAAGCCTCCAGGATCCATAAGATCCCGGCATCATGGATTTTCCTGTACACTGAAAATGTTTAGTTTAGGATTCAGACAGAAAGACACGTTTTTTGAATTTCTTCATTGGGAGAGTTTAACCCCAACCCTCTACTGAACAATTTTAAATGATTTGCCATTTTGAGGAGGAATCGCATTGCTGCTTGCAGCTATATTTATTATTATTATTATTATTATTATTATTATTATTCTCCTTGAGCCCCAATATCTCAAAAAGTTACTGGTCAAAAATTTTCTAAATTGGCACATTGATACTCCATGCCAACGGGTACCCCCAAACCAAGAATGGCCCACATTCGCCCATAGGTGGCGCTACAGGCCACGCCCCAAAAAAATATTTTCAAAGTCATGGCATTTCCAAGCCATTTGTCCAATTATTCTCAAACCTGGTGTACATGCCTCATTTCTCATGGGGAACAAAAAAGCCTCAAGGACCCATAACTTCTGCCCTAATGGATTTTCCTGTACAGTGAAAATTTGCCAAAACCTACAAAACTCTTCTTCTCCTGAACCGTAGCTCCAATATACTTGAAATTTGGTACGCATGTGTAGAATTGATGTCTTTGAAAACGTTACTTAGCAAAAATGAATACGATATAAAATGGCTGAAAGGGGCGTGTTTATGTAAATGTCCACATTTAATCAATATATATGTCAATATATCAAATGTAATTTTGACCCAGGGTTTTTCAAACCTAACATTCTTCAAGATAACATCCCTTTGAAGTACTGTGCAAAGAATTGCCCACATTCGCCCTTAGCGGTTCGCTACAGGCCACGCCCAAATGTCACATTTTCAAAATGATGGCATTTTCACCACAATTTTCGAAATATTCTAAAACTTGGTATACTTGCCTCATTTTTCATTGGGAACAAAAAAGCCTCAAGGACCCATAAGGTACGATTAAAAATGGCTGAAAGGGGCGTGTTTATGTAAATGTCCACATTTAATCAATATATAAGTCAATAAATCAAATGTAATTTTGACTTAGGGATTTTAAACCTGACATGCTTCAAGATAACATCCCTTTGAAGTACTGTGCAAAGAATTGCCGACATTCACCCTTAGCGGTTCGCTACAGGCCACGCCCAAATGTCACATTTTCAAAATGATGGCACTTTCACCCCAATTTTCCAAATATTCTAAAACTTGGTATACTTGCCTCATTTCTCATTGGGAACAAAAAAGCCTCAAGGACCCATAACTTCTGCCCTAATGGATTGTCCTGTACAGTGAAAATTTGCCAAAACCTACAAAAGTCTTCTTCTCTTGAACCGTAGATCCAATTGACTTGACATTTGGTACCCATGTGTAGAATTGATGTCTTTCAATTTGTTACTTAGCAAAAATGAATACAATACAAAATGGCTGAAAGGTGCGTGTTTATGTAAATGACCACATTGCCTCAATATATTAGTGTCAATAAACCAAATGAAAATTTGATTGATGGTTTTTCAAACCTAACATGCTTCAAGATGACATAACTATGTTGGCTTGAGAAAGCCAACATATTGTTATGTTACATACATTTATTATTATTATTATTAATAATACTATTTTACTTACTAAAATTTCAACAACCTCACCTCTAAGAGCTTTAATGCTATAAGTACCCAACTTGCCACAGACCTGGGGACTGTTCTGAAGTTTGCTGCTATGTCTTTTTTTACCTGATGCGACTTAAGCTTTTTATATAAATGACGATCAAAAATGTAAAAAATCCCATTGATTTACAATGGCTGATCAAAAATGCCCCCTCTACTGGATCAATACGGTCTACAAGTAAAATCCCATTCACTTACATTGGCTGAGCAAAGAGGCTCCCTCTGCTGGTGTAACTCTGTCTACCAAATGCACTTTTACTGGAGAAATCTCTCTAATGGAGCAATTCTGGCTACTAGTGGGTGGAGCTCCCGACTTTCTCGGCCAGAAGAATTTTGCCTGCGTTTGCACAAAGGTATGTCAATTGTGTGTGTTTAATGCTTGACATTTGGAACATTCACGCGATTTTATACTATTCATCTCAACAAATGGTAAAACAACTCATATAAATGTTTTCGAGCAGTTTGTGTGAAACAGCGATAATCGTCGCGTCTAACGCACGAGCCCCGATGAGAGTTACTGCACAAGGTCAGTGAGATGTATTTTACTGCTTCCCAGTTTGAATATTCAAGCGATTTTACACTATTCAACTCAACAAATGGCATACAACTCAAATAAATCTTTGCGAGGAGTTTGAAATCGGGAATCATTATTGAATTCTGGCATTATTACGGGGGTCAACAATGGCGCTGTAATGTCCTTTCAGATGCATTGTTCTAAACAGCGGAAAAAACTTAAACAAAATACTGCGTCATTTTTGCCCATTCAGATACATGGAAGAGATCATTACAAACTATAAAAGGTCTACTTTTATTTGTGTACACTTACAATACAACAAAACCTTGAGCTTTTGTAAAATAACGAAAATAAACAGGGTAAACCGAATCTGTCTTTGCGATAATCTGTCTGATACACGTCAGAAAAATCAAGTGAAACTCCGCGAACACTTATCACACAAACATGAAACATATGTCTAAAGAAAGAAGGGATGGACGGATCGATCCTAAAGTATCAATACTTCCGAGAATGATGTTTCATCTGCGTGTTCTCTGACAGCACGCAATAGTGACGCGATCTCATTTTTACTCGCGTCTTCAATGCGAGCAATGTTTGTCTGTTGTGTGTTTTTAACACTTTCCTGTTTGAACTTTCAAGCGATTTTACACCATTCAACTCAACAAATGGCAAAACAACTCAAATAAATATTTGTGTGAAACAGAGAGCAGCGTCACGTCTAACTCACGAGCCCCGATGAGAGATCGCATTCGCTTCTTCTTGCGTTTGAACGGACACTTTCATACAACCATACATGATATATTGTCTGTTTTGTCTCAAGTGAACATAAACAGTTGATGAAGAAATCGCGAATCTAAAACTAGTATCAACACTTCCGAGAATGATTTATCAGCGTTGTGTCTGACAGCGCGAGGCGATCTCATTTTTACTCGCATCTTCATGGAGGTTTGTCGGTTGTATGTAGTTTCACAATCTCAATCAATTAATCTCTGAAATGAATACAGATGTAACAGCACGAAAATAATGAGACTTCACAGTTCTCAAAAGATTAAACTCAATGAAACAAGCCGCACAGACTGTGCCTTGAATGAAATGCGTTTAAAATCCTCTTAAAGAGACAGTAACAATTTTCCAAGTAAATAAAAAGTAGGCCTACAAATGGTTTTTACCCCAAAAATAAATTTCTCTCATCGTATACTCACCCTCATTCCATCCCAGATGTGTATTATTTCCTTTCTTCTGGTGAACACAAATTAATCTTTTTAGAAGATTATCTCAACCCTGTTGGACCTTTCAATGACTTGAATGGTGATCAGAACTCAGAAGCTACAAAAATCACATAAATGCAGCATAAAAGTAATCCATACCACTCCAGTGGTTTAATCCATGCCTTCAGAAGTGATATTATAGGTGTAGGTTAGAAACAGACCTATATATATATACTTCAAGATGACATCACTCTGAAGTACTGCGTAAAGAATATCCCACATTCTCCCTTAGGGGGCGCTACAGGCCAAGCCCAAAATTCCCATTTTCTGGTCAAAAATGTTCTAATTTTGTATATTGATACTACAGACCAACAGGAATCCACAAACCAAGAATGGCCCACATTCGCCCTTAGGGGGCGCTACAGGCCACGCCCTAAATTCCCATTTGCTGGTCAAAAATGTTCTAATTTGGTACATTGATACTACAGGCCAACAGGAACCCACAAACAAATAATTGCCCATATTCGCCATTAGGGGGCGCTACAGGCTATGCCCAAAATTCCCATTTTATGGTCAAAAATGTTCTAATTTGGTATATTGATACTACAGACCAACAGGAATCCACAAACCAAGAATGGCCCACATTCGCCCTTAGGGGGCGCTACAGGCCACGCCCTAAATTCCCATTTGCTGGTCAAAAATGTTCTAATTTGGTATATTGACACTACAGGCCAACAGAAATCCACAAACCAAGAATGTCTCACATTCGCCCTTAGGGGGCGCTAAAGGCCATTCCCAAATTGCAATTTTTTTTTGTCAAAAACTTTCAAATTTGGTACATTGATACTACAGGCCAACAGGAACTCACAAACCAAGATTGGCCCACATTCACCCTTAGGGGGCGCTATAGGCCATGTCAAAAATTCCCATTTTCTAGTCAAAAATGTTCTAATGTGGTACATTGATACTGCACGCCAACAGGAACCCACAAACCAAGAATTGCCCATATTCGTCATTAGGGGGCGCTACAGGCTATGCCTTAAAGTCCTATTTTTTGGTCAAACATTTTCAAATTTGGTACATTGATACTACAGGCCAACGGGAACCCACAAACCAAGAATGGCCGACATTCACCCTTAGGGGGCGATATAGGCCATGTCCAAAATTCCCATTTTCTGGTCAATAATGTTCTAATTTGGTACATTGATACTACAGGCCAACAGGAACTCACAAACCAAGAATTGCCCGTATTCACCATTAGGGGGCGCTACAGGCTATGCCCCAATGTCCCACATTGAAAGTGATGGCATTTCCACCCCATTTTTTCAGTTCTTCTGAAACTTAATGTACATAACTCATTTCTCATTGTAAACAAAAAAGCCTCCAGGATCCATAAGATCCCGGCATCATGGATTTTCCTGTACACTGAAAATGTTTAGTTTAGGATTCAGACAGAAAGACACGTTTTTTGAATTTCTTCATTGGGAGAGTTTAACCCCAACCCTCTACTGAACAATTTTAAATGATTTGCCATTTTGAGGAGGAATCGCATTGCTGCTTGCAGCTATATTTATTATTATTATTATTATTATTATTATTATTATTCTCCTTGAGCCCCAATATCTCAAAAAGTTACTGGTCAAAAATTTTCTAAATTGGCACATTGATACTCCATGCCAACGGGTACCCCCAAACCAAGAATGGCCCACATTCGCCCATAGGTGGCGCTACAGGCCACGCCCCAAAAAAATATTTTCAAAGTCATGGCATTTCCAAGCCATTTGTCCAATTATTCTCAAACCTGGTGTACATGCCTCATTTCTCATGGGGAACAAAAAAGCCTCAAGGACCCATAACTTCTGCCCTAATGGATTTTCCTGTACAGTGAAAATTTGCCAAAACCTACAAAACTCTTCTTCTCCTGAACCGTAGCTCCAATATACTTGAAATTTGGTACGCATGTGTAGAATTGATGTCTTTGAAAACGTTACTTAGCAAAAATGAATATGATATAAAATGGCTGAAAGGGGCGTGTTTATGTAAATGTCCACATTTAATCAATATATATGTCAATATATCAAATGTAATTTTGACCCAGGGTTTTTCAAACCTAACATTCTTCAAGATAACATCCCTTTGAAGTACTGTGCAAAGAATTGCCCACATTCGCCCTTAGCGGTTCGCTACAGGCCACGCCCAAATGTCACATTTTCAAAATGATGGCATTTTCACCACAATTTTCGAAATATTCTAAAACTTGGTATACTTGCCTCATTTCTCATTGGGAACAAAAAAGCCTCAAGGACCCATAACTTCTGCCCTAATGGATTGTCCTGTACAGTGAAAATTTGCCAAAACCTACAAAAGTCTTCTTCTCTTGAACCGTAGATCCAATTGACTTGACATTTGGTACCCATGTGTAGAATTGATGTCTTTCAATTTGTTACTTAGCAAAAATGAATACAATACAAAATGGCTGAAAGGTGCGTGTTTATGTAAATGACCACATTGCCTCAATATATTAGTGTCAATAAACCAAATGAAAATTTGATTGATGGTTTTTCAAACCTAACATGCTTCAAGATGACATAACTATGTTGGCTTGAGAAAGCCAACATATTGTTATGTTACATACATTTATTATTATTATTATTAATAATACTATTTTACTTACTAAAATTTCAACAACCTCACCTCTAAGAGCTTTAATGCTATAAGTACCCAACTTGCCACAGACCTGGGGACTGTTCTGAAGTTTGCTGCTATGTCTTTTTTTACCTGATGCGACTTAAGCTTTTTATATAAATGACGATCAAAAATGTAAAAAATCCCATTGATTTACAATGGCTGATCAAAAATGCCCCCTCTACTGGATCAATACGGTCTACAAGTAAAATCCCATTCACTTACATTGGCTGAGCAAAGAGGCTCCCTCTGCTGGTGTAACTCTGTCTACCAAATGCACTTTTACTGGAGAAATCTCTCTAATGGAGCAATTCTGTCTACTAGTGGGTGGAGCTCCCGACTTTCTCAGCCAGAAGAATTTTGCCTGCGTTTGCACAAAGGTATGTCAATTGTGTGTGTTTAATGCTTGACATTTGGAACATTCACGCGATTTTATACTATTCATCTCAACAAATGGTAAAACAACTCATATAAATGTTTTCGAGCAGTTTGTGTGAAACAGCGATAATCGTCGCGTCTAACGCACGAGCCCCGATGAGAGTTACTGCACAAGGTCAGTGTCAGAAAGTCTTTTATTTCTGTCGTTTTATTTTGAAACTGTAGTGATGTCATTTCCTTTCTGAGTGCATCATTTCCTTATTACCGACTCCGCATTCTGTGGGATGGTAGCTCTCGTGTGCGTAACCTAAGCGAAAGTAAGTTTCATTCTGTACTAAGATGCAAATATTGCCATCGGACTTGTTTAGATATTAGATCTGTTTTCCTGTTAAGTATTTAATATGCATGGGTTTGATACTTTCGTGTGTATTTCTTTAGTTAATAGGTATTATGTGACTGTTATAAGATGTATTAGACGGGAGATTGTTTCCTTTACATTATTTCAGCCTTAGGCTGTATTCTCGAGCGCTATATTTCAGTTATTATGTCCTTTAGGCCTACAGTTAAATCGTGTTTAGCCTCTGTGTTGTCTTTAGACGCGCCTAGAGTGTAATTCGGCACTCCCTGACTATGAGCCCCTCACGTGTTGAGCGCATGGGGTGCAGTTGCGCCCGCTTCCACTAGAGGGAAGCAAAGACCACTTTGTATGCCTGTAAATAGTTATTTATGGCTCTTTTTGACTTATTTGACCAAATTAATATGTTTTAGTATTCTGATTCAATGTTTATTATTATATTGGATATTACTGTATACATTTTGTACATATTTTTTATACCTTTGTTCATCGTGATTAATATTATTTCATTCTTTGTTTATTTTATAGACCACACACACACAAAACCTACATAACTATTTGTAGACCGATGCCTGTACTCTACTCAAACTTCAATAATTAAAGATTGTTGGAATAACTTCTCCGTGCCCTTCTCTTTGACTGGAGCCCTGTCAAAGGAAACTGTCAGACCAGTATTATCCCTTCAGAGTATCGCACTCTATCACATGGTCCTTCGAGCCGGATCTGGCAGCTTTCTGGAGACAATATGGAGACAGGACAACCATCTGCAGATCCAGCAGTGCGTTCTCGACCCCAGCGGGAGATACAGTTACCAGCATCCCTTGCAAACTTTGAAGTTAGGTACAGACCGAGAGTCACAGTACTTCCTGCCACCGAAGTTGAGGAATTCGGAGCAGCAGCCCCAGCTCACAACATCCCGATCCTTGATCCACCTTCACTGCCATTTGTAAGAGCAGAGTCATGTCGATCCTTGGTATCTTCTCATCGTAGCAGACCGAGATCTCAAGTCAGTGAGGCCCCATCAACTAAGAGGTCTGTTGCAGAAGGGCTATCTGCGCTACAGAGTGCCATGCTGGAGGAACAGGTCAAGCGGATGGAATTAGCAGAAGCACAGCGGCAGATTATGGAGCAGACTCTAGTGGACGAGCAGTGTACTCTTCTAGACAAAGAAGCCAGGGACGCCCTCGATGAGAAGGAGGAACTTCTCAGAGAACAAGAACGGCATAGGCGCCGATTGGAGGAGAAAGCAGAGATGGCATACAAGAATAGAGAGGCTATCACCAGGCATCAGATGCTGCTACGGCGACTGAAAGAGAAAGAGATGGAATTGGCGCAAGCAGCTCTTATCACGTCTTTCCTGAAGGAAGAAGGAAGTGAGAGTCTCCGTTCCTCCAGACCCCTCAGTGAATGTGAGTACAACCTAAGGTCTGCCTCAGAAGCTCAGCCCCTCCTACTCGACTCACCAGTTGCACATGGACTGCTCCATTCTACTCCGTCTATTCATGTTCGGCCACCAGTCTCCAGTGTAGTCACAAGTCCACCTGACTTGACCAGTCTTCCATCAGTCCAGCCCGCTCCACAAGTGAGTGCTTATACTACTACTAGTATACTCGCCCAGCCGCAGCCTACGTATATTACCATGCTTCCTCCTCCTCCTGCAGTTATCAACCCAGCTTCGCAGTTGGCTCCTAGACCAGCCGTGAGTGCCGTTACCTCACGTGCTCCGCCACTGTCAGTAGAACAGAATATGGGCCCATTTCGCCAACCCCAGATGGTCTATACCCAAGCCCAGATCCAACATGGGCCTCCACCTGTTACAACTTTACAGCCAGTGCTATCAGTTGCTAACACGCTGTCCTATCCTTACCCTGATATACCACCTTTGGCACAACAGGGCACAGCGCCTTTAAATTACAGGGCAGCGCCGGGTACAGACCTCATAGAGCTCCTAGTGGCTACCTCTTATGGCCTACCTAGACCTACTCTACCTCACTTCACCTCAGGTAAAGAGTCAGACTTTGCTCTGCTCAAGATGGCTTTGGATAATCTGCTCAATACACATGCTCACCTTACCGAGCAGTTCAAATATCAAGTCCTCCTTGACCATTTGAAATTGCCAAGCGCCTACAAACTAGCCCAAGCCTACATGCACGATTCAAAGCCGTATACCTCAGCCCTCCAGGCTCTCCAAGACAAATATGGGCAACCACGTCAGCTTGTGCAGAGTGAGCTTGGTACTATCTTAAACTCGCCTCACGTAAGATCTGGAGATCCAGAGGCGTTTGATAACTTTGCCCTATCAGTGCAAGGTCTGGTTGGCATGCTCCGCTCCCTCGAGGGTGAGAATGGTTATGAACTGCGATGCGGCTCCCATGTCGACAGGCTGCTCAGTAAATTACCTACTAACTATCGAGATGGGTTTGTGGAGTACAGCATAAACCGCGGCATCCTGAGGACTGGCACTGATCAGACCTATACGCTTGAGGACTTCTCTGTTTGGCTTCAGTTAAAGTCACAAGCCAAGCGCATTTCATCTCGAGCAGCTCTGATGTTCCAAGACCAGCCTAAGTCAGTTAAGGGCCAAAGGAAACCCCAGGGTCCTTTATCCAACGTGTTTTACAACACTGAGAGCCAAGCTAAGGTAGCCCATCAAGATCCTGCTCGGAGTACAAAGTCACCCAAAGGTAAACCTAATATAAAGCCTTATTGCCCGTACTGCGACGCCCGTGAGCATTACCTCAGTTTATGCCCCAAATTTAAAACGCTCACTCCATCAGAGATTTCCATCTGGATTAAAGACAGAGGCTGTTGGAGGTGTGGCAGAAACCATAAACCTGAGGCATGTACTCTCAAGAAGCCTTGCCAAGTGTGCAAAGAGCAACACCTGACCGTGCTCCACGAAGTGTGTTCCCAAGAGGCTAAGAAAGTGTTAATGGTCAGTGCTGCTCCCGACACTATATACGTTGACCGTCCTAGTCGTCCGCATAGAATCAAGTTGAAGCTGGTTAAGGTGCGCTTGTACAATGCCGAGCACTCTCTGGAAGGTTTTGCTATCCTGGATGACGGATCAGAGAGAACCCTCATCCTTCCCTCAGCAGTCCGGCATCTCCATTTAGACAAAAAGCCTGAGAGCTTGCCTTTGCGTACTGTCCGCCATGAGGTGATCCAACTACAGGGAGCAGCTGTCTCATTCGACATCTCCCCAGCTCATTCTCCCAAAGAAAAGTACAATATCTTTCATGCCTTCACTGCTGGTGAGCTGAGCTTGTCTGAGCATAGCTATCCTGTCAAGTCGCTCATGCGTAGATACTCCCACCTGCAAGGTCTTCCTCTACCGAACGTTGACAAGGTCCAACCGCTTCTGCTGATCGGCTCTGACTTCCCACATCTGCTGCTTCCCCAACAACCGATCCGAGCAGGTCCACCTGGGAGCCCTGTAGCTGTGCGTACTGCTCTTGGTTGGACATTACAAGGCCCCGCCAACTTCAACCTCACTGGTGAGCATTCTCACTGTTACTTCACCATGTCTCCTAACTCAGAGTTGCAGCGGCATGTTAAACGACTGTGGGAAGTTGACATAAATCCATATGCCAACGCCAAGACTGTGATTCGCTCCAAAGAAGATCAGCAGGCTCTAGAACTGCTAGAACAGCGCACAGTCATGGTAAAAGTGGATGGAGTAACAAGGTATGCTACTCCACTACTGAGACGCAAAGCTAGACCCACGCTCTGGGCTCCAAAGCATACATTGCTCCCACAGCTACGGAGCACAGAACGTCGTCTAGCCAAAGACACTGCTTTAGCTAACACCTACTGTCAAGAGATACAGAAGCTTGAACAGTTGGGTTATGTCAAACCTCTACCTCCTGGCACAGTAGACAGCTCCACAGAGTCCTGGTATCTGCCGCACCACGTTGTCCACCACAATGGCAAGGCGAGGATTGTCTACAACTGTTCCTACCAGCACAATGGTCAAAGTCTTAATAGTCAATTGTTGCCCGGTCCAACCTTAGGTCCTACTCTCCTCGGTGTACTTCTTCGGTTCCGAGAACACAGTGTGGCTATCAGTGGTGACATCAAAGCGATGTTCCATCAAGTTCGTCTGTTACCAGAAGACAAGCCCCTTCTCCGTTTTCTCTGGAGAGGTATGAAGAGGGAGGAGGAACCAAAGGTATATGAGTGGCAGGTTTTACCATTCGGGACGACATGCAGCCCCTGCTGTGCCATATACGCCCTTCAGCGGCATGTGAAGGATAACAGCAGTGGTTATGAGGACATCTTACACCTGGTGGAGACCGCCTTCTACGTCGACAACTGTTTGACCAGTGTCACGAACGCTGATGAAGCCAAGACTATTGTTAACCGGATGCGTGAACTACTCTCAGCTGGAGGCTTTGACATCAGGCAGTGGGCCAGTAACATCCCCACAGTTGTTGAGCATCTTCCTTCGGAAGCGAGAGCAGCAAGCACTGAGTTGTGGCTATCTCAACCTCGACAGGATCCCGAAGAGCCAGCTTTAGGCCTTCGCTGGAACTGCCTTACTGATCATCTTGGGTACCGCCACAGACCAGTAGAGTATTCACAGTCAACTCTGAGGAATGTCTACAAGGTGATGGCAACACAATATGATCCCCTAGGATACTTGATTCCATTCACCACCCGAGCGAAGATCCTGATTCAAGACCTGTGGAGAGTGGGAGTTGGTTGGGATGAACCGATCAGACCAGAGGCTCTGTTGGATATCTGGAGACAATGGGAGAGTGAACTAGTCCATCTTCCACAAGTGGAAATTCCCAGATGCTATGTCCCATCAGTAGCAGGCATTGGGTCACCTAGACGAGAGGCACACATCTTCTGCGATGCCTCTGAACGAGCTTACGGAGCCGTCGCTTACCTCCGTACTCAAGACAATCAAGGTGAAGTACACATTGCCTTTGTGATGGCTCGGTCACGAGTGAGCCCTCGCAAACAACTATCTATGCCACGCCTTGAACTGTGTGCTGCTTTAGCCGGAGCCCAGCTGGCTAAAGTCATTATGACAGAACTGTCACTCCCTTCACAGCAAGTCACTCTCTGGACTGATGCAATGACAGTTTTAACGTGGCTCAATTCTGACTCGTGTCGCTACAAGGTCTTTGTAGGAACTAGAGTCGCCGAAATACAGGAACACACTGAAAACTCGACCTGGCGGTATGTCAACACCATTGACAATCCAGCAGATGACCTTACTCGTGGTAAACCCTTGCTCGAGCTCAGCCAGCCGAACCGGTGGAGCCAAGGTCCACCATTTCTCCGACAACATCCAGACTCTTGGCCTTTGCTTCAGTTAATAGAAGCCCAAGAAGCTGACGAGGATGAACTTCGGAAGGCATTGTTCTGTGGAGTCACCACCTGCTCTCCGACTACAACACTTATGTCTGATATAGACAACTGGGACAGTCTTCTCAAGGCTACCCATGAGAGCCTTCACGGGGCGGCTGATGTCCAGAGCAGCCCTACCATGACAGCAGCTGACGTCCAAAAAGTTAGAGCTACATGTCCTCAGACAAGCTCAGAGTGAGTCCTTCCCTGAAGAGGTGGAAGCTCTGGTTGCTGGTAAGTCCATCTCGAGACTGAGTCGCTTGCTCACGCTTGCTCCAGAGTATGATGAAGCTGTTGGCCTAGTGAGAGTGGGAGGTAGACTACGCAGAGCAGAAGATCTTGACCCAGATGCGATACATCCTATTATCCTTGATCCTAAATCTCATGTCACGAAGCTGCTCATTAAGAAATATGACAGTGAACTGCTACATCCTGGTCCCGAGCGGGTTTTCGCCGAGATGAGGAGAAAATATTGGATCCTTCGGGGAAGAGAGTCTATCAAGCGTCATCAACACGGCTGTGTCGAATGTCAGAGATGGCGCGCAACTCCAGTGGTACCTCAGATGGCAGACCTACCCCCTGCCAGACTCCGCTTATACAAGCCACCTTTCTGGTCGACTGGAGTTGATTGTTTCGGTCCCTACAACGTCAAGATGGGCCGGCGTACCGAGAAGCGGTGGGGTCTGATTTTCAAGTGTATGACAACGAGTTGTGTGCATCTTGACCTACTGGAGAGCATAGACACTGATGCTTTCTTGATGGCTCTCCGCCGTTTCATCGCCCGCCGAGGCAAGCCATTTGAGATCCTGTCTGACAGAGGAACCAATTTCCGAGGTGGAGCTGCGGAGCTGCAAGCCAGTTTTGCCGCTTTGAAAGATCCTCTTCAAGAGCAGCTGGCCAGACAGCAAATCGAGTTCCGTTTCAACCCCCCTGGGTCGCCACACTTTGGGGGAACGTGGGAACGAGAGATTAAGTCTATTAAGTCAGCTCTTCAAGTCATCCTTCAGGGCCGCACCGTTGCCGAACCTGTGCTGCAAACTGTACTGATTGAAGTGGAGGGAATACTCAACGCTAAACCGCTTGGGTACATCTCTTCCGATGCTGCAGACCCGGATCCCGTTACACCAAATCTACTGTTGATGGGACGCCGTGATGCATCCCTCCCACAGGCTGTCTATGCACCTAGCGACCTTCTTAGCAAAAGAAGATGGCGCCACAGCCAGATCCTGGCCGACCATTTCTGGTCCAACTTTATCCGTCGCCATCTCCCGGATCTTCAGAAGCGGTCGAAGTGGTACAAGGACACAGAAAATCTGACTGCGGGCCAGGTGGTAATGGTGGTGGATTCGCAGCTACCCAGAGCCCAGTGGCCCATCGGGAGAGTGGTGAATACTAATTCCGGCTTGGATGGACGAGTCAGGGCAGCTGAAGTCAAGATCAAGGGACAGACTTACCTACGGCCAGTTGTGCGCCTTGTGCAGTTGCCAGCCTGGGAGGATGAAGACGACTCCAACTAAGTAGACTTTCCCTTGGGATTCAAATTTATTGCTAAATTTGGGGGCGGCTATGTCAGAAAGTCTTTTATTTCTGTCGTTTTATTTTGAAACTGTAGTGATGTCATTTCCTTTCTGAGTGCATCATTTCCTTATTACCGACTCCGCATTCTGTGGGATGGTAGCTCTCGTGTGCGTAACCTAAGCGAAAGTAAGTTTCATTCTGTACTAAGATGCAAATATTGCCATCGGACTTGTTTAGATATTAGATCTGTTTTCCTGTTAAGTATTTTATATGCATGGGTTTGATACTTTCGTGTGTATTTCTTTAGTTAATAGGTATTATGTGACTGTTATAAGATGTATTAGACGGGAGATTGTTTCCTTTACATTATTTCAGCCTTAGGCTGTATTCTCGAGCGCTATATTTCAGTTATTATGTCCTTTAGGCCTACAGTTAAATCGTGTTTAGCCTCTGTGTCGTCTTTAGACGCGCCTAGAGTGTAATTCGGCACTCCCTGACTATGAGCCCCTCACGTGTTGAGCGCATGGGGTGCAGTTGCGCCCGCTTCCACTAGAGGGAAGCAAAGACCACTTTGTATGCCTGTAAATAGTTATTTATGGCTCTTTTTGACTTATTTGACCAAATTAATATGTTTTAGTATTCTGATTCAATGTTTATTATTATATTGGATATTACTGTATACATTTTGTACATATTTTTTATACCTTTGTTCATCGTGATTAATATTATTTCATTCTTTGTTTATTTTATAGACCACACACACACAAAACCTACATAACTATTTGTAGACCGATGCCTGTACTCTACTCAAACTTCAATAATTAAAGATTGTTGGAATAACTTCTCCGTGCCCTTCTCTTTGACTGGAGCCCTGTCAAAGGAAACTGTCAGACCAGTATTATCCCTTCAGAGTATCGCACTCTATCACAGTCAGTGAGATGTATTTTACTGCTTCCCAGTTTGAATATTCAAGCGATTTTACACTATTCAACTCAACAAATGGCAAAACAACTCAAATAAATGTTTGTGATCAGTTTTGTGTGAAACCGCGAGATGCGTCGCGTCTAACGCACGAGCCCCGATGAGAGTTACTGCACAAATAAGGTCAGTGAGATGTGTTTTACTACTTCCCAGTTTGAATATTCAAGCGATTTTACACTATTCAACTCAACAAATGGCATACAACTCAAATAAATCTTTGCGAGGAGTTTGAAATCGGGAATCATTATTGAATTCTGGCATTATTACGGGGGTCAACAATGGCGCTGTAATGTCCTTTCAGATGCATTGTTCTAAACAGCGGAAAAAACTTAAACAAAATACTGCGTCATTTTTGCCCATTCAGATACATGGAAGAGATCATTACAAACTATAAAAGGTCTACTTTTATTTGTGTACACTTACAATACAACAAAACCTTGAGCTTTTGTAAAATAACGAAAATAAACAGGGTAAATCGAATCTGTCTTTGCGATAATCTGTCTGATACACGTCAGAAAAATCAAGTGAAACTCCGCGAACACTTATCACACAAACATGAAACATATGTCTAAAGAAAGAAGGGATGGACGGATCGATCCTAAAGTATCAATACTTCCGAGAATGATGTTTCATCTGCGTGTTCTCTGACAGCACGCGATAGTGACGCGATCTCATTTTTACTCGCGTCTTCAATGCGAGCAATGTTTGTCTGTTGTATGTGTTTTTAACACTTTCCTGTTTGAACTTTCAAGCGATTTTACACCATTCAACTCAACAAATGGCAAAACAACTCAAATAAATATTTGTGTGAAACAGAGAGCAGCGTCACGTCTAACTCACGAGCCCCGATGAGAGATCGCATTCGCTTCTTCTTGCGTTTGAACGGACACTTTCATACAACCATACATGATATATTGTCTGTTTTGTCTCAAGTGAACTAAACAGTTGATGAAGAAATCGCGAATCTAAATCTAGTATCAACACTTCCGAGAATGATTATCAGCGTTGTGTCTGACAGCGCGAGGCGATCTCATTTTTACTCGCATCTTCATGGAGGTTTGTCGGTTGTATGTAGTTTCACAATCTCAATCAATTAATCTCTGAAATGAATACAGATGTAACAGCACGAAAATAATGAGACTTCACAGTTCTCTAAAGATTAAACTCAATGAAACAAGCCGCACAGACTGTGCCTTGAATGAAATGCGTTTAAAATCCTCTTAAAGAGACAGTAACAATTTTCCAAGTAAATAAAAAGTAGCCTACAAATGGTTTTTACCCCAAAAATAAATTTCTCTCATCGTATACTCACCCTCATTCCATCCCAGATGTGTATTATTTCCTTTCTTCTGGTGAACACAAATTAATCTTTTTAGAAGATTATCTCAACCCTGTTGGACCTTTCAATGACTTGAATGGTGATCAGAACTCAGAAGCTACAAAAATCACATAAATGCAGCATAAAAGTAATCCATACCACTCCAGTGGTGTAATCCATGCCTTCAGAAGTGATATTATAGGTGTGGGTTAGAAACAGACCGATATATATATATATATATATATATATATATATATATATATATATATATATATATATATATATATATATATATATATATATATATATATATATACTTCAAGATGACATCACTCTGAAGTACTGCGTAAAGAATATCCCACATTCTCCCTTAGGGGGCGCTACAGGCCAAGCCCAAAATTCCCATTTTCTGGTCAAAAATGTTCTAATTTTGTATATTGATACTACAGACCACCAGGAATCCACAAACCAAGAATGGCCCACATTCACCCTTAGGGGGCGCTACAGGCCACGCCCTTAATTCCCATTTGCTGGTCAAAAATGTTCTAATTTGGTACATTGATACTACAGGCCAACAGGAACCCACAAACAAATAATTGCCCATATTCGCCATTAGGGGGCGCTACAGGCTATGCCCAAAATTCCCATTTTATGGTCAAAAATGTTCTAATTTGGTATATTGACACTACAGGCCAACAGAAATCCACAAACCAAGAATGTCTCACATTCGCCCTTAGGGGGCGCTAAAGGCCATTCCCAAATTGCAATTTTTTTTTGTCAAAAACTTTCAAATTTGGTACATTGATACTACAGGCCAACAGGAACTCACAAACCAAGATTGGCCCACATTCACCCTTAGGGGGCGCTATAGGCCATGTCAAAAATTCCCATTTTCTGGTCAAAAATGTTCTAATGTGGTACATTGATACTGCACGCCAACAGGAACCCACAAACCAAGAATTGCCCATATTCATCATTAGGGGGCGCTACAGGCTATGCCTTAAAGTCCTATTTTTTTGGTCAAACATTTTCAAATTTGGTACATTGATACTACAGGCCAACGGGAACCCACAAACCAAGAATGGCCGACATTCACCCTTAGGGGGCGATATAGGCCATGTCCAAAATTCCCATTTTCTGGTCAATAATGTTCTAATTTGGTACATTGATACTACAGGCCAACAGGAACTCACAAACCAAGAATTGCCCGTATTCACCATTAGGGGGCGCTACAGGCTATGCCCCAATGTCCCACATTGAAAGTGATGGCATTTCCACCCCATTTTTTCAGTTCTTCTGAAACTTAATGTACATAACTCATTTCTCATTGTAAACAAAAAAGCCTCCAGGATCCATAAGATCCCGGCATCATGGACTTTCCTGTACACTGAAAATGTTTAGTTTAGGATTCAGACAGAAAGACACGTTTTTTGAATTTCTTCATTGGGAGAGTTTAACCCCAACCCTCTACTGAACAATTTTAAATGATTTGCCATTTTGAGGAGGAATCGCATTGCTGCTTGCAGCTATATTTATTATTATTATTCTCCTTGAGCCCCAATATCTCAAAGTCACTGGTCAAAAATTTTCTAAATTGGCACATTGATACTCCATGCCAACGGGTACCCCCAAACCAAGAATGGCCCACATTCGCCCATAGGTGGCGCTACAGGCCACGCCCCAAAAAAATATTTTCAAAGTCATGGCATTTCCAAGCCATTTGTCCAATTATTCTCAAACCTGGTGTACATGCCTCATTTCTCATGGGGAACAAAAAAGCCTCAAGGACCCATAACTTCTGCCCTAATGGATTGTCCTGTACAGTGAAAATTTGCCAAAACCTACAAAACTCTTCTTCTCCTGAACCGTAGCTCCAATATACTTGAAATTTGGTACGCATGTGTAGAATTGACGCCTTTGAAAACGTTACTTAGCAAAAATGAATACGATATAAAATGGCTGAAAGGGGCGTGTTTATGTAAATATCCACATTTAATCAATATATATGTCAATATATCAAATGTAATTTTGACCCAGGGTTTTTCAAACCTAACATTCTTCAAGATAACATCCCTTTGAAGTACTGTGCAAAGAATTGCCCACATTCGCCCTTAGCGGTTCGCTACAGGCCACGCCCAAATGTCACATTTTCAAAATGATGGCATTTTCACCACAATTTTCGAAATATTCTAAAACTTGGTATACTTGCCTCATTTTTCATTGGGAACAAAAAAGCCTCAAGGACCCATAAGGTACGATTAAAAATGGCTGAAAGGGGCGTGTTTATGTAAATGTCCACATTTAATCAATATATAAGTCAATAAATCAAATGTAATTTTGACTGAGGGATTTTAAACCTGACATGCTTCAAGATAACATCCCTTTGAAGTACTGTGCAAAGAATTGCCGACATTCGCCCTTAGCGGTTCGCTACAGGCCACACCCAAATGTCACATTTTCAAAATGATGGCACTTTCACCCCAATTTTCCAAATATTCTAAAACTTGGTATACTTGCCTCATTTCTCATTGGGAACAAAAAAGCCTCAAGGACCCATAACTTCTGCCCTAATGGATTGTCCTGTACAGTGAAAATTTGCCAAAACCTACAAAAGTCTTCTTCTCTTGAACCGTAGATCCAATTGACTTGACATTTGGTACCCATGTGTAGAATTGATGTCTTTCAATTTGTTACTTAGCAAAAATGAATACAATACAAAATGGCTGAAAGGTGCGTGTTTATGTAAATGACCACATTGCCTCAATATATTAGTGTCAATAAACCAAATGTAAATTTGATTGATGGTTTTTCAAACCTAACATGCTTCAAGATGACATAACTATGTTGGCTTGAGAAAGCCAACATATTGTTATGTTACATACATTTATTATTATTATTATTAATAATACTATTTTACTTACTAAAATTTCAACAACCTCACCTCTAAGAGCTTTAATGCTATAAGTACCCAACTTGCCACAGACCTGGGGACTGTTCTGAAGTTTGCTGCTATGTCTTTTTTTACCTGATGCGACTTAAGCTTTTTATATAAATGACGATCAAAAATGTAAAAAATCCCATTGATTTACAATGGCTGAGCAAAAATGCCCCCTCTACTGGATCAATACGGTCTACAAGTAAAATCCCATTCACTTACATTGGCTGAGCAAAGAGGCTCCCTCTGCTGGTGTAACTCTGTCTACCAAATGCACTTTTACTGGAGAAATCTCTCTAATGGAGCAATTCTGTCTACTAGTGGGTGGAGCTCCCGACTTTCTCAGCCAGAAGAATTTTGCCTGCGTTTGCACAAAGGTATGTCAATTGTGTGTGTTTAATGCTTGACATTTGGAACATTCACGCGATTTTATACTATTCATCTCAACAAATGGTAAAACAACTCATATAAATGTTTTCGAGCAGTTTGTGTGAAACAGCGATAATCGTCGCGTCTAACGCACGAGCCCCGATGAGAGTTACTGCACAAGGTCAGTGAGATGTATTTTACTGCTTCCCAGTTTGAATATTCAAGCGATTTTACACTATTCAACTCAACAAATGGCAAAACAACTCAAATAAATGTTTGTGAGCAGTTTTGTGTGAAACCGCGAGATGCGTCGCGTCTAACGCACGAGCCCCGATGAGAGTTACTGCACAAATAAGGTCAGTGAGATGTGTTTTACTACTTCCCAGTTTGAATATTCAAGCGATTTTACACTATTCAACTCAACAAATGGCATACAACTCAAATAAATCTTTGCGAGGAGTTTGAAATCGGGAATCATTATTGAATTCTGGCATTATTACGGGGGTCAACAATGGCGCTGTAATGTCCTTTCAGATGCATTGTTCTAAACAGCGGAAAAAACTTAAAATACTGCGTCATTTTTGCCCATTCAGATACATGGAAGAGATCATTACAAACTATAAAAGGTCTACTTTTATTTGTGTACACTTACAATACAACAAAACCTTGAGCTTTTGTAAAATAACGAAAATAAACAGGGTAAATCGAATCTGTCTTTGCGATAATCTGTCTGATACACGTCAGAAAAATCAAGTGAAACTCCGCGAACACTTATCACACAAACATGAAACATATGTCTAAAGAAAGAAGGGATGGACGGATCGATCCTAAAGTATCAATACTTCCGAGAATGATGTTTCATCTGCGTGTTCTCTGACAGCACGCGATAGTGACGCGATCTCATTTTTACTCGCGTCTTCAATGCGAGCAATGTTTGTCTGTTGTATGTGTTTTTAACACTTTCCTGTTTGAACTTTCAAGCGATTTTACACCATTCAACTCAACAAATGGCAAAACAACTCAAATAAATATTTGTGTGAAACAGGGAGCAGCGTCACGTCTAACTCACGAGCCCCGATGAGAGATCGCATTCGCTTCTTCTTGCGTTTGAACGGACACTTTCATACAACCATACATGATATATTGTCTGTTTTGTCTCAAGTGAACATAAACAGTTGATGAAGAAATCGCGAATCTAAATCTAGTATCAACACTTCCGAGAATGATTATCAGCGTTGTGTCTGACAGCGCGAGGCGATCTCATTTTTACTCGCATCTTCATGGAGGTTTGTCGGTTGTATGTAGTTTCACAATCTCAATCAATTAATCTCTGAAATGAATACAGATGTAACAGCACGAAAATAATGAGACTTCACAGTTCTCTAAAGATTAAACTCAATGAAACAAGCCGCACAGACTGTGCCTTGAATGAAATGCGTTTAAAATCCTCTTAAAGAGACAGTAACAATTTTCCAAGTAAATAAAAAGTAGCCTACAAATGGTTTTTACCCCAAAAATAAATTTCTCTCATCGTATACTCACCCTCATTCCATCCCAGATGTGTATTATTTCCTTTCTTCTGGTGAACACAAATTAATCTTTTTAGAAGATTATCTCAACCCTGTTGGACCTTTCAATGACTTGAATGGTGATCAGAACTCAGAAGCTACAAAAATCACATAAATGCAGCATAAAAGTAATCCATACCACTCCAGTGGTGTAATCCATGCCTTCAGAAGTGATATTATAGGTGTGGGTTAGAAACAGACCTATATATATATATATATATATATATATATATATATATATATATATATATATATATACTTCAAGATGACATCACTCTGAAGTACTGCGTAAAGAATATCCCACATTCTCCCTTAGGGGGCGCTACAGGCCAAGCCCAAAATTCCCATTTTCTGGTCAAAAATGTTCTAATTTTGTATATTGATACTACAGACCACCAGGAATCCACAAACCAAGAATGGCCCACATTCACCCTTAGGGGGCGCTACAGGCCACGCCCTAAATTCCCATTTGCTGGTCAAAAATGTTCTAATTTGGTACATTGATACTACAGGCCAACAGGAACCCACAAACAAATAATTGCCCATATTCGCCATTAGGGGGCGCTACAGGCTATGCCCAAAATTCCCATTTTATGGTCAAAAATGTTCTAATTTGGTATATTGACACTACAGGCCAACAGAAATCCACAAACCAAGAATGTCTCACATTCGCCCTTAGGGGGTGCTAAAGGCCATTCCCAAATTGCAATTTTTTTTGTCAAAAACTTTCAAATTTGGTACATTGATACTACAGGCCAACAGGAACTCACAAACCAAGATTGGCCCACATTCACCCTTAGGGGGCGCTATAGGCCATGTCAAAAATTCCCATTTTCTGGTCAAAAATGTTCTAATGTGGTACATTGATACTGCACGCCAACAGGAACCCACAAACCAAGAATTGCCCATATTCATCATTAGGGGGCGCTACAGGCTATGCCTTAAAGTCCTATTTTTTTGGTCAAACATTTTCAAATTTGGTACATTGATACTACAGGCCAACGGGAACCCACAAACCAAGAATGGCCGACATTCACCCTTAGGGGGCGATATAGGCCATGTCCAAAATTCCCATTTTCTGGTCAATAATGTTCTAATTTGGTACATTGATACTACAGGCCAACAGGAACTCACAAACCAAGAATTGCCCGTATTCACCATTAGGGGGCGCTACAGGCTATGCCCCAATGTCCCACATTGAAAGTGATGGCATTTCCACCCCATTTTTTCAGTTCTTCTGAAACTTAATGTACATAACTCATTTCTCATTGTAAACAAAAAAGCCTCCAGGATCCATAAGATCCCGGCATCATGGACTTTCCTGTACACTGAAAATGTTTAGTTTAGGATTCAGACAGAAAGACACGTTTTTTGAATTTCTTCATTGGGAGAGTTTAACCCCAACCCTCTACTGAACAATTTTAAATGATTTGCCATTTTGAGGAGGAATCGCATTGCTGCTTGCAGCTATATTTATTATTATTATTATTATTATTATTCTCCTTGAGCCCCAATATCTCAAAAAGTTACTGGTCAAAAATTTTCTAAATTGGCACATTGATACTCCATGCCAACGGGTACCCCCAAACCAAGAATGGCCCACATTCGCCCATAGGTGGCGCTACAGGCCACGCCCCAAAAAAATATTTTCAAAGTCATGGCATTTCCAAGCCATTTGTCCAATTATTCTCAAACCTGGTGTACATGCCTCATTTCTCATGGGGAACAAAAAAGCCTCAAGGACCCATAACTTCTGCCCTAATGGATTGTCCTGTACAGTGAAAATTTGCCAAAACCTACAAAACTCTTCTTCTCCTGAACCGTAGCTCCAATATACTTGAAATTTGGTACGCATGTGTAGAATTGATGTCTTTGAAAACGTTACTTAGCAAAAATGAATACAATATAAAATGGCTGAAAGGGGCGTGTTTATGTAAATGTCCACATTTAATCAATATATATGTCAATATATCAAATGTAATTTTGACCCAGGGTTTTTCAAACCTAACATTCTTCAAGATAACATCCCTTTGAAGTACTGTGCAAAGAATTGCCCACATTCGCCCTTAGCGGTTCGCTACAGGCCACGCCCAAATGTCACATTTTCAAAATGATGGCATTTTCACCACAATTTTCGAAATATTCTAAAACTTGGTATACTTGCCTCATTTTTCATTGGGAACAAAAAAGCCTCAAGGACCCATAAGGTACGATTAAAAATGGCTGAAAGGGGCGTGTTTATGTAAATGTCCACATTTAATCAATATATAAGTCAATAAATCAAATGTAATTTTGACTTAGGGATTTTAAACCTGACATGCTTCAAGATAACATCCCTTTGAAGTACTGTGCAAAGAATTGCCGACATTCGCCCTTAGCGGTTCGCTACAGGCCACGCCCAAATGTCACATTTTCAAAATGATGGCACTTTCACCCCAATTTTCCAAATATTCTAAAACTTGGTATACTTGCCTCATTTCTCATTGGGAACAAAAAAGCCTCAAGGACCCATAACTTCTGCCCTAATGGATTGTCCTGTACAGTGAAAATTTGCCAAAACCTACAAAAGTCTTCTTCTCTTGAACCGTAGATCCAATTGACTTGACATTTGGTACCCATGTGTAGAATTGATGTCTTTCAATTTGTTACTTAGCAAAAATGAATACAATACAAAATGGCTGAAAGGTGCGTGTTTATGTAAATGACCACATTGCCTCAATATATTAGTGTCAATAAACCAAATGAAAATTTGATTGATGGTTTTTCAAACCTAACATGCTTCAAGATGACATAACTATGTTGGCTTGAGAAATCCAACATATTGTTATGTTACATACATTTATTATTATTATTATTATTAATAATACTATTTTACTTACTAAAATTTCAACAACCTCACCTCTAAGAGCTTTAATGCTATAAGTACCCAACTTGCCACAGACCTGGGGACTGTTCTGAAGTTTGCTGCTATGTCTTTTTTTACCTGATGCGACTTAAGCTTTTTATATAAATGACGATCAAAAATGTAAAAAATCCCATTGATTTACAATGGCTGAGCAAAAATGCCCCCTCTACTGGATCAATACGGTCTACAAGTAAAATCCCATTCACTTACATTGGCTGAGCAAAGAGGCTCCCTCTGCTGGTGTAACTCTGTCTACCAAATGCACTTTTACTGGAGAAATCTCTCTAATGGAGCAATTCTGGCTACTAGTGGGTGGAGCTCCCGACTTTCTCAGCCAGAAGAATTTTGCCTGCGTTTGCACAAAGCAGGTATGTCAATTGTGTGTGTTTAATGCTTGACATTTGGAACATTCACGCGATTTTATACTATTCATCTCAACAAATGGTAAAACAACTCATATAAATGTTTTCGAGCAGTTTGTGTGAAACAGCGATAATCGTCGCGTCTAACGCACGAGCCCCGATGAGAGTTACTGCACAAGGTCAGTGAGATGTATTTTACTGCTTCCCAGTTTGAATATTCAAGCGATTTTACACTATTCAACTCAACAAATGGCAAAACAACTCAAATAAATGTTTGTGATCAGTTTTGTGTGAAACCGCGAGATGCGTCGCGTCTAACGCACGAGCCCCGATGAGAGTTACTGCACAAATAAGGTCAGTGAGATGTGTTTTACTACTTCCCAGTTTGAATATTCAAGCGATTTTACACTATTCAACTCAACAAATGGCATACAACTCAAATAAATCTTTGCGAGGAGTTTGAAATCGGGAATCATTATTGAATTCTGGCATTATTACGGGGGTCAACAATGGCGCTGTAATGTCCTTTCAGATGCATTCACTGTTAGACATTTCTGTAATTTTTACAGTTATTTACTATATATCACCCAGTATTATACTGCAAATTCTCTTTACAGTAAATAACAGTAATTCCAATTGCATCATGGGAATTTTCTGTGACGTCAAACACCATTTACATCGATTTACTGTAATTTTTGAATTTGAGGTATATTACTGTATTTACCGTAACGGCTTTTAGCGCCAAAACACCGTTCCCCCCCCCCCCCCCCTTTCCCCCTTCCCTCATTTTTAGGAACCACAGCAGCGCCTCAGGTTGTGCAGGGGAGGGAGTTTAGCGGTACTGTTCTGGAGAACACCTATGTGATACACCGATAAAAGAGGTTTCTACGAAGATTTATATCCCTGAGACAATAAGCAAGCAAGGTAAATTAAAACATAAAAAAAAAAAATCGCGTGTACTGACAGTTCCCGTAGTTGTCTGATTTGTGCTCCCGAATTTAAACTAGGATAACATTTGCACGTAAATATTAGCGGTAAAAAACAAAAACAGCTTGAACGACGCTAGTGTTGTATTTAATAAAAGGCATAACCGAATGAAAAGTTATATTTTTTTATGTAATATGTTTAATATATGGAAAAGAGAGTGATAGCTGTATGAGCAACAGAGAAATGTGCGTGGAGAACTTGTTCAAATCTTAACTAGTGTTACGAGGGTGTCTTTCATTAGCAAACAGAAACAGCATAGATATTCATTATGGTCAAAATTGCATTTATATGATTTTTTTTTTAACAAGTATTTCTTGTGAAGAGACTGCGAGCAATATGTACAGCTGTAAGGTTTGTAGCCACCTTACTTCCAGTTTTAAAATATTTTGTGCCCATGCAAAAAGCCATAGAAACTTGGCTAACTACAGGTTTTCATGTGGGATAGAACACTGTTCTGGCAATTTCAGGACGTTTTCTGCGTTAAAGTCCCACATGCACAGAAATCACACACATGCTGTGTCACAGAAACAAGATATGTTTCAGCATAGTGGTAACCACAAATGCAGTGTTGAAGGATGTGATTATGTAGCTGATAATTTGTCCTTGTTGTGCATTCATTTAAGATTACACATACGGAATGGCAAAAAAGTCACTTGTCCTTTTGAGGGATGCTCAAAATATTTTAGAGTGAGGTCATCCTTTGCCACACACATATCTAGAAAACACAGACAGTCATTTGTAGCACAGCCTCATGTACCACAAGATCCTGATGTTCAAGTTCATGACATCCAAGTTCATGATGACACTGTTCATCCATCTCTTGACAGTCATGAAATGAACCCAGATTTGAACCCTGACACATTTCTAAATAATCTGGCATTGTTTTATTTAAAACTTCAGGCCAAACTGCTTTTGCCAGCCACGACAGTACAGTGCATTGTTGAGGAATTTCAGGAGGTCCATATCAGTGGAATGAAGCAAGTGCTTAAAAAAGTAGAGGAGAAACTGACAGGGCTCAACATTACTGAGCATGAAATACAGAAAATAGTTAAGGAACTTGAACAAGAGGATCTTTTAACTATTTGCAATGAAGGTGTCATGAGATCAGACAGAACCAGGAAAACATATTTCAAAGAAAATTTTAATTATGTTGCACCTGCTCAGATGTACCTAGGAACAGATACCAGTGGAAAGGAACGCTTTTGTCAGTATGTGCCTATAAAGGATACACTTGCTGCCTTGTTTAGGCAGTCCACTGTAAAAGACCAGTATGCACAGTCTAAACTCCATGAGCACACTGATATGGTTTTAAATGATGTTAATGATGGCAAAAACTTCAAACAAAATGCCATTTTACAGGGATCATCATCTTCTGTGTCAGTTATTTTGTACCTGGATGCCTTTGAGGTCACAAACCCCCTTGGCTCTGGCAAAAAAAAAACACAAAATTATGGCCATGTACATGACACTTGGGGAAATATTATCACATAATCGATCCACTGTTGACCCAGCGCAACTTGTTTTGCTATGCAGAGAGCAGGATTTTAAGTCCTTTGGTCAGGACAAGGTATTTTCCCACCTTATTGTTGACCTGAAAGACTTAGAGGATTCAGGCTTTCAGCTGGAGTCCGGAAGCAACCTTAAAGCATCATTGATTGCCATATGTGGTGATAATCTTGGTTCCCACTCTGTTGGTGGTTTCACAGAAAATTTTAGCTGTAGCAAAAATTTTTGTAGGTACTGCTTGATTCACAGAGATACATTTGCCAAATCGCCACTGGTATTTGGCCCACAACGAACACCCGCAAATTATAATGACAGTGTTCAAAAACTGACATCTGACCAGGATTTAATAGATGGAATCAAATTTGATTCAAGTTTCAACTCACTTAAGTCGTTTCATGTCTGCACCGGCCTTCCGCCATGTCTTGGGCATGACCTTTTTGAGGGAGTAGTGGCAAATGATTTGGCCCTTTATGTGGAACATTTGGTAAAAGCTGAAAAACATTTCACCTATGACCAGATAAATCAGGCCATCTCACAGACAAAACTTCTTGGTAGTGACTCACACAACAAACCATGTGAGATTAAGGAAAAAACGAAAAAGCTCAGTGGTTCAGCCACACAGAATTGGTGTCTCTTACGACTATTACCGATTTATGTTGGTAGATGGATCAAACATCCTATTGAAAGTGAGATTTGGCAGTTGTGCCTTAAACTAAAGGAAATAGCTGAATTAATCTGCGCTACAAAAATCAATCAGAATGAGGTTGCATATCTGAAAGTTTTGCTGGAGGAATATGTGTATTTACGGAACAGCATGTTTCCTGACTACCCTCTCAAACCAAAGCATCACTACTTATTGCATTATCCTGACCTTATCCTTAAATTTGGGCCACTGATACGCTTGTGGACACTGAGGTTTGAGAGCAAGCACTGCTATTTCAAGGAGTGTGCCAGAAAACTTCACAATTTTTTACACTTAAGTAAAACACTGGCAGAAAGACACCAGCTTCTTCAGTCATACCTAGGTTGTGGTCAGTTATTCCCACCTCCCATTCAGGTTGTAGGTGAAGCAAATGAAATTGATGAACAGTCATACAACAGGGATATACAGATGTTGCTAAAGACAGCTGATATTGATAAACACAAAACCTCAGAGGTTTCAGCAGTGACTTATAAAGGGACCAAGTACACAAAAGGCCTTGTTGTTGTTTTAAAGCACACTGGTGACACACTGGTCTTTGGGAAAATATCCCTGATACTTACTGATGAGAAACAGGTGCACTTTGTTGTTTTGATACATAACTCAGTTCTGTTAGTTGATCTTGGAGTCTACTACCTATGTAAGTCAGAAAATGAATATGCATATATTAATGCAGATAGTTTGCAAGACTATTATCCACTGCCGGTGTACAACATCTTGGACCTCCCTATTGTTTGCTTGCATCACTCAGTGTGTTCTTCATTCTAGATATGGATGTTGAATGCATTCAGGAAATTCAGAGAGTGTTACCTGAATTGGACTATGAGAGGTTGATGGTTGTCGTTGAACACCTGTCATCAGTGGTTGGAGTCACAAAGAAAGAGGACCTTGCCTTTATTGAGAGGGATGACTTCCAGCATCATTTAACACCAATACAGTGCCGTAAAGTCATCCAGGCCTTCAACCATAGAGGTGAGAGAAAATACATCTAAAGCAACGTAAAATGTTGAAGATATTATATGAGGTATTTCTCTATATAAATCTTGATGTAGCTTAATGTAAACTTTAAAATTACAGTAGAGAAAGGACAAACAAACAAAGTAATCTGGGCACAAATTGATATTGTGAACTGCTCAAAGCACAACGGCCTGAAATACAACCACTGATGTTATATTGTTTAAAAAAGAAAAGAAGATTTGAGAGTCACTATTAAAGCAATTTTAAATGATCTTATCTGTAAACTGTACATACTGTGAATAAAAAAAAAAAAAACATGTAAATATCTTATGTATTCCTTTTTTTTAAAGAACTGAATGGTAGAATTGGCACTGATGTCAACTGCATGCCAAATGAAAAGACAGTGACCTTCTCATCCTTGGACACAGAACTGATAGTTGAACATGCCCAATTAACACCTTCTCATACACAATCTCAAAATCCTGGAATATCATTGAGGTGTACAAAACCTCAGAACTCATGGATCAGTCAGTTCGAGATTCCTTGGGACAAGATGCCTGCTTCACTCTCACAGGTAATATTAAGAGGGCAGAGGGCTAACCCTGCAGACAGAAGAGCCATGGTGAGAACTGTGGTGGCTGCCATGCAGAAACACTGTCCAAATCCCAACAGGGCTGCCTGTGTAGAGATAGCGAAAGTGATTGTGTCAAAATGCCCTTTGACCTTTGCAGACACAACTGAGGAAGGTGAACAGTTGGGAATAGGTTATTATTCACTTGTTAATCAGCTTAAAACAAGAGTTGAACATGTCAACCGTAACAATGTAAGTGAGAGAATACGGAGACCAAGGACAATGACAGAAACTAGTGATGGTACAACTACCACCAAAACAGTACGGTGCAAAGTAGACAGCTATGGCTGTACAAACTGGCAGCCAAAATGTCTCCCAGAAGGAGAGACAGTTGACTCTTTAGAAGACAAAAGAAAAAATATGGCAGCCATATTTCAGTCTACTGGACCCAAAGCTGCGGACATGCCAGATATAGACAATTCAATGAGTTTGACGTACATTTATCTACGTCACATGATAAACAGCTGCCCTCCCCCCAGTATGAATTCGATTGAAGAACAATGGCCTTTCCTATTTACAAAAAGAGGACTCTGTGCCCATTTCAAAACTCTCACGGGTATTGATATCTGTGATCGAGTAGGAGAGGCTCTTCAAACCAAGGGGAAGAGGATCATATATTTTTTCCAAAGACAGACACAGAACAGAGACATTCAGGGTCTTCTACGGGACATTGAGAGCGACACAACAGCCATGCAGCAGAGCCGGACCGGTATAGCAGTTGTGCTTCTTTTGATGAAGCACTTCTTTGAAAAAGAGGACTCTATCTTCATTTTGGCAGATGTAAGTAGGCAAATAATCTTTTAAATTACATGAAACATATTTTTAGGATGTATTTTAAACGTGATAATCACAGTTTTTTTTGTTTGTTTTAAAGACAACTGCAACAAAGCCATCCATCGAGAAAGACATGAGCCTGCCAGCCACACCGAGACTGATAATGCTTGGTAAAAGAAGACTTGCTTATTATTTTGAGAAAGGTTAATGTTTTCCATTTGGGGTATGCCTTTTAAAAGTGTGTAATTTGTACTTGTTTTTCAGGGAACACATTTCTTTCTGCAACAAAGTGGATGGTGAGCATTGATGGAAAGGTGGCCTACATTTTGGAGGAGCACCTGGGTTTTGCAGATGCTTTATCTGTATTCTTTGGATGCTTCTATGTTTTCAACATAGAATACCAGGAGCCTGCCTGTGCGACACTGGAACTCATACAACGGTAAGTACCTCTCTTTGTTTATCTACATTTTACTGTTAAGTTTCTCACATATGTTTAGTTGTTATTTTAACTGAATCGTAAAAATATACTTTTTCACTACTTTGTTACTGTAACAATCAATTTTTATCTTCTGGAATACAGCACCTATACAGTCTTGTTCACCAAACCATGGCACGCACTTTCATATCACAATGCGGACAGACCATGTGACCATGGTTTGGTGATAAGAGTAGAGTGCATCTAATGTGACAATATTTACTCAGAAAATAAGATTGTTTAGCATCTGAGTAATTTTTCACAAAATATAATTAATACATTAATAGACAGTTAATATATCTATCCTAATATTGATTATGTATTAAATGTGTTTTCCATTATTTTCCCCCATTAATTTTCTGTTGCCTAAAGATTCTTTGTGAGGATAAATCCAGAGGATGGAACAAAATGCACCGCAAAAACCGGAGTGAGTCGTAAGACAGGAGAAATGGTGAAGAGGAAGACGACAATCATCAACAACAGAGTGTCATCCTTCCTTCGCCAGCTAACAGAATTTGAGTGGAGGAACTTGGATTAGGTAAGACCACTGATCAATAATAAAGACCTGGATTGCTCATGACGTAATTCAAGTGAAGCCACTGCGCCACCATATTGCTTGCTATTGACTTAATTTTTAAGTTATTTATTTAGACTTGGGAAAATGTCCTTATTAAAAATGAGAACGAGTTCTGTTCATCTTCATTACAGTAAATAATATCAGATCAGCTGATGGACAAGAAATCAACATATGTATTGCAAATGTCAAAATGTTTATTCAGAATACAGATTTACACATCGTAAGGTCTGTGCATACAACTTAATTCGCCTTTTACAGTTATTCACTGTGGTTATGAAATTATGTGGTAGATAATATTGTTTTATCAGTATACAGTAACTTAATGTATATGATTCAAAAGGGTTTTAAACATTGGTAAAATTAACATTTAATATAAAAATAACAATTAAAGGGTTAGTTCATGCAAAATAATAATTATCCCATAATTTACTCTCAAGCCATCCTAGTTATATATGACTTTCTTCTTTCAGCCAAACACAATCTGAGTTATATTAAAAAAATATCCTGGCTCTTCCAAGCTTCATATATATATATATATGATCATGTTTAATATGTCATGCATAATTACATACATAAATATAGTTTGTTAGGTGAATTACCTGTGTCAGCAGTGAATAAATTACAGTAGATTCACACATCCTGGTGATTTATATATTGTTTATCCTGTGCTTATTGATGATAAACATGACAGACAGGTATCCGCAGTGAAATATACTTTATAGTAAAAGAAATCCTGTTTGATTGATACACAACCCACTGGGTCATTTTTGGTCAAAATGTCAGTCATTGATGCCCACTTGCGTTTAGGCCTAAAAAGATGGCCGCTGGAAAACTTCCGGTGGCTTCACTTTTCTGATTGCACATCCTTTATATTTCCCTTTCTGTCTCTCTGCCCTTACCAAAGTGTTTGTGCCTCCTTCCTGCCTTGTGCTGTGCATTCCTGTCTTGCTGTGCTGCTTTCCTTTTGCCGTTATTAATTTTGATTTCTATTTATTCCAGTTTGCTCCAGTCACTATTGGTTTCATTTTTCCATTGTTGTTACACCACCGACTGTGTTGGACTGCCCTCCTTTTTTTGACCCTAGCTTGCCTCTCATTCCCTGGCTGTGAAGATAAGGACTGTTCTGCTGTTGCCGACCTCTGCCTCTCTCAATCTCCATATGCCTGAGCCCTTCTGGTTTTTTGCGGATATTCTTCCTGTTCTCCTAAGTTTTTTGGCTTGATGTTTACGTTTCATTCATGAATTAACTTTTGTTCAGGACATGGGTCATCATAGTTCATGTTGCATGACAGTTTTAAATGCAAAGTTTCCACACATTTGCAGTGTTTTAAATAAAGATTTTGAAATTTTGAAAAAATTGTGTCTGTTTGGATTGAATGTCAGTAGTACTTGTGTAGTTATAAAAGAAAATCTAGTGTAATTATAAAAAAAATTGAAAATTGAATGTATATTTTGTACAAATGAATTCATAATTAAATTAATAAAAGGATTACAGTAGTGTACAGTTAACCTAGGGGTTTTACAGTAACGGCACTGTATAATATAATTACAGTAGCATTTAGTTACTGTAAAACTGAAATACAGTTATGGTACTGTAAATCTCAATTACATTAACTTACTGGCAACAGTGTTGCCAGTAAGTTACTGTAAAAAACATTTGAAATGTCTAACAGTGTTGTTCTAAACAGCGGAAAAAACTTAAACAAAATACTGCGTCATTTTTGCCCATTCAGATACATGGAAGAGATCATTACAAACTATAAAAGGTCTACTTTTATTTGTGTACACTTACAATACAACAAAACCTTGAGCTTTTGTAAAATAACGAAAATAAACAGGGTAAATCGAATCTGTCTTTGCGATAATCTGTCTGATACACGTCAGAAAAATCAAGTGAAACTCCGCGAACACTTATCACACAAACATGAAACATATGTCTAAAGAAAGAAGGGATGGACGGATCGATCCTAAAGTATCAATACTTCCGAGAATGATGTTTCATCTGCGTGTTCTCTGACAGCACGCGATAGTGACGCGATCTCATTTTTACTCGCGTCTTCAATGCGAGCAATGTTTGTCTGTTGTATGTGTTTTTAACACTTTCCTGTTTGAACTTTCAAGCGATTTTACACCATTCAACTCAACAAATGGCAAAACAACTCAAATAAATATTTGTGTGAAACAGAGAGCAGCGTCACGTCTAACTCACGAGCCCCGATGAGAGATCGCATTCGCTTCTTCTTGCGTTTGAACGGACACTTTCATACAACCATACATGATATATTGTCTGTTTTGTCTCAAGTGAACTAAACAGTTGATGAAGAAATCGCGAATCTAAATCTAGTATCAACACTTCCGAGAATGATTATCAGCGTTGTGTCTGACAGCGCGAGGCGATCTCATTTTTACTCGCATCTTCATGGAGGTTTGTCGGTTGTATGTAGTTTCACAATCTCAATCAATTAATCTCTGAAATGAATACAGATGTAACAGCACGAAAATAATGAGACTTCACAGTTCTCTAAAGATTAAACTCAATGAAACAAGCCGCACAGACTGTGCCTTGAATGAAATGCGTTTAAAATCCTCTTAAAGAGACAGTAACAATTTTCCAAGTAAATAAAAAGTAGGCCTACAAATGGTTTTCACCCCAAAAATAAATTTCTCTCATCGTATACTCACCCTCATTCCATCCCAGATGTGTATTATTTCCTTTCTTCTGGTGAACACAAATGAATCTTTTTAGAAGATTATCTCAACCCTGTTGGACCTTTCAATGACTTGAATGGTGATCAGAACTCAGAAGCTACAAAAATCACATAAATGCAGCATAAAAGTAATCCATACCACTCCAGTGGTGTAATCCATGCCTTCAGAAGTGATATTATAGGTGTGGGTTAGAAACAGACCTATATATATATATATATATATATATATATATATATATATATATATATATATATATATATATATACTTCAAGATGACATCACTCTGAAGTACTGCGTAAAGAATATCCCACATTCTCCCTTAGGGGTGCTACAGGCCAAGCCCAAAATTCCCATTTTCTGGTCAAAAATGTTCTAATTTTGTATATTGATACTACAGGCCAACAGGAATCCACAAACCAAGAATGGCCCACATTCACCCTTAGGGGGCGCTACAGGCCACGCCCTAAATTCCCATTTGCTGGTCAAAAATGTTCTAATTTGGTACATTGATACTACAGGCCAACAGGAACCCACAAACAAAGAATTGCCCATATTCGCCATTAGGGGGCGCTACAGGCTATGCCCAAAATTCCCATTTTATGGTCAAAAATGTTCTAATTTGGTATATTGACACTACAGGCCAACAGAAATCCACAAACCAAGAATGTCTCACATTCGCCCTTAGGGGGCGCTAAAGGCCATTCCCAAATTGCAATTTTTTTTGTCAAAAACTTTCAAATTTGGTACATTGATACTACAGGCCAACAGGAACTCACAAACCAAGATTGGCCCACATTCACCCTTAGGGGGCGCTATAGGCCATGTCAAAAATTCCCATTTTCTGGTCAAAAATGTTCTAATGTGGTACATTGATACTGCACGCCAACAGGAACCCACAAACCAAGAATTGCCCATATTCATCATTAGGGGGCGCTACAGGCTATGCCTTAAAGTCCTATTTTTTTGGTCAAACATTTTCAAATTTGGTACATTGATACTACAGGCCAACGGGAACCCACAAACCAAGAATGGCCGACATTCACCCTTAGGGGGCGATATAGGCCATGTCCAAAATTCCCATTTTCTGGTCAATAATGTTCTAATTTGGTACATTGATACTACAGGCCAACAGGAACTCACAAACCAAGAATTGCCCGTATTCACCATTAGGGGGCGCTACAGGCTATGCCCCAATGTCCCACATTGAAAGTGATGGCATTTCCACCCCATTTTTTCAGTTCTTCTGAAACTTAATGTACATAACTCATTTCTCATTGTAAACAAAAAAGCCTCCAGGATCCATAAGATCCCGGCATCATGGACTTTCCTGTACACTGAAAATGTTTAGTTTAGGATTCAGACAGAAAGACACGTTTTTTGAATTTCTTCATTGGGAGAGTTTAACCCCAACCCTCTACTGAACAATTTTAAATGATTTGCCATTTTGAGGAGGAATCGCATTGCTGCTTGCAGCTATATTTATTATTATTATTATTATTATTATTCTCCTTGAGCCCCAATATCTCAAAGTCACTGGTCAAAAATTTTCTAAATTGGCACATTGATACTCCATGCCAACGGGTACCCCCAAACCAAGAATGGCCCACATTCGCCCATAGGTGGCGCTACAGGCCACGCCCCAAAAAAACATTTTCAAAGTCATGGCATTTCCAAGCCATTTGTCCAATTATTCTCAAACCTGGTGTACATGCCTCATTTCTCATGGGGAACAAAAAAGCCTCAAGGACCCATAACTTCCGCCATATTGGATTTTCCTGTACAGTGAAAATTTGCGAAAACCTACAAAACTCTTCTTCTCCTGAACCGTAGCTCCAATATACTTGAAATTTGGTACGCATGTGTAGAATTGATGTCTTTGAAAACGTTACTTAGCAAAAATGAATACGATATAAAATGGCTGAAAGGGGCGTGTTTATGTAAATGTCCAAATTTTATCAATATATATGTCAATATATCAAATGTAATTTTGACCGAGGGTTTTTCAAACCTAACATTCATCAAGATAACATCCCTTTGAAGAACTGTGCAAAGAATTGCCCACATTCGCCCTTAGCGGTTCGCTACAGGCCACGCCAAACTGTCACATTTTCAAAAAGATGGCATTTTCACCACAATTTTCAAAATATTCTAAAACTTGGTATACTTGCCTCATTTCTCATTGGGAACAAAAAAGCCTCAAGGACCCATAAGGTACGATTAAAAATGGCTGAAAGGGGCGTGTTTATGTAAATGTCCACATTTAATCAATATATATGTCAATAAATCAAATGTAATTTTGACTGAGGGATTTTAAAACCTGACATGCTTCAAGATAACATCCCTTTGAAGTACTGTGCAAAGAATTGCCGACATTCGCCCTTAGCGGTTCGCTACAGGCCACGCCCAAATGTCAGATTTTCAAAATGATGGCACTTTCACCCCAATTTTCCAAATATTCTAAAACTTGGTATACTTGCCTCATTTCTCATTGGGAACAAAAAAGCCTCAAGGACCCATAACTTCTGCCCTAATGGATTGTCCTGCACAGTGAAAATTTGCCAAAACCTACAAAAGTCTTCTTCTCTTGAACCGTAGATCCAATTGACTTGACATTTGGTACCCATGTGTAGAATTGATGTCTTTCAATTTGTTACTTAGCAAAAATGAATACAATACAAAATGGCTGAAAGGTGCGTGTTTATGTAAATGACCACATTGCTTCAATATATTAGTGTCAATAAACCAAATGTAAATTTGATTGATGGTTTTTCAAACCTAACATGCTTCAAGATGACATAACTATGTTGGCTTGAGAAAGCCAACATATTGTTATGTTACATACATTTATTATTATTATTATTATTATTAATACTAATATACTTACTAAAATTTCAACAACCTCACCTCTAAGTGCTTTAATGCTATAAGTACCCCAACTTGCCACAGACCTGGGGACTGTTCTGAAGTTTGCTGCTATGTCTTTTTTTACCTGATGCGACTTAAGCTTTTTATATAAACGACGATCAAAAATGTAAAAAATCCCATTGATTTACAATGGCTGAGCAAAAATGCCCCCTCTACTGGATCAATACGGTCTACAAGTAAAATCCCATTCACTTACATTGGCTGAGCAAAGAGGCTCCCTCTGCTGGTGTAACTCTGTCTACCAAATGCACTTTTACTGGAGAAATCTCTCTAATGGAGCAATTCTGTCTACTAGTGGGTGGAGCTCCCGACTTTCTCAGCCAGAAGAATTTTGCCTGCGTTTGCACAAAGCAGGTATGTCAATTGTGTGTGTTTAATGCTTGACATTTGGAACATTCACGCGATTTTATACTATTCATCTCAACAAATGGTAAAACAACTCATATAAATGTTTTCGAGCAGTTTGTGTGAAACAGCGATAATCGTCGCGTCTAACGCACGAGCCCCGATGAGAGTTACTGCACAAGGTCAGTGAGATGTATTTTACTGCTTCCCAGTTTGAATATTCAAGCGATTTTACACTATTCAACTCAACAAATGGCAAAACAACTCAAATAAATGTTTGTGATCAGTTTTGTGTGAAACCGCGAGATGCGTCGCGTCTAACGCACGAGCCCCGATGAGAGTTACTGCACAAATAAGGTCAGTGAGATGTGTTTTACTACTTCCCAGTTTGAATATTCAAGCGATTTTACACTATTCAACTCAACAAATGGCATACAACTCAAATAAATCTTTGCGAGGAGTTTGAAATCGGGAATCATTATTGAATTCTGGCATTATTACGGGGGTCAACAATGGCGCTGTAATGTCCTTTCAGATGCATTGTTCTAAACAGCGGAAAAAACTTAAACAAAATACTGCGTCATTTTTGCCCATTCAGATACATGGAAGAGATCATTACAAACTATAAAAGGTCTACTTTTATTTGTGTACACTTACAATACAACAAAACCTTGAGCTTTTGTAAAATAACGAAAATAAACAGGGTAAACCGAATCTGTCTTTGCGATAATCTGTCTGATACACGTCAGAAAAATCAAGTGAAACTCCGCGAACACTTATCACACAAACATGAAACATATGTCTAAAGAAAGAAGGGATGGACGGATCGATCCTAAAGTATCAATACTTCCGAGAATGATGTTTCATCTGCGTGTTCTCTGACAGCACGCGATAGTGACGCGATCTCATTTTTACTCGCGTCTTCAATGCGAGCAATGTTTGTCTGTTGTATGTGTTTAACACTTTCCTCTTTGAACTTTCAAGCGATTTTACACCATTCAACTCAACAAATGGCAAAACAACTCAAATAAATATTTGTGTGAAACAGAGAGCAGCGTCACGTCTAACTCACGAGCCCCGATGAGAGATCGCATTCGCTTCTTCTTGCGTTTGAACGGACACTTTCATACAACCATACATGATATATTGTCTGTTTTGTCTCAAGTGAACTAAACAGTTGATGAAGAAATCGCGAATCTAAATCTAGTATCAACACTTCCGAGAATGATTATCAGCGTTGTGTCTGACAGCGCGAGGCGATCTCATTTTTACTCGCATCTTCATGGAGGTTTGTCGGTTGTATGTAGTTTCACAATCTCAATCAATTAATCTCTGAAATGAATACAGATGTAACAGCACGAAAATAATGAGACTTCACAGTTCTCAAAAGATTAAACTCAATGAAACAAGCCGCACAGACTGTGCCTTGAATGAAATGCGTTTAAAATCCTCTTAAAGAGACAGTAACAATTTTCCAAGTAAATAAAAAGTAGGCCTACAAATGGTTTTCACCCCAAAAATAAATTTCTCTCATCGTATACTCACCCTCATTCCATCCCAGATGTGTATTATTTCCTTTCTTCTGGTGAACACAAATGAATCTTTTTAGAAGATTATCTCAACCCTGTTGGACCTTTCAATGACTTGAATGGTGATCAGAACTCAGAAGCTACAAAAATCACATAAATGCAGCATAAAAGTAATCCATACCACTCCAGTGGTTTAATCCATGCCTTCAGAAGTGATATTATAGGTGTGGGTTAGAAACAGACCTATATATATATACTTCAAGATGACATCACTCTGAAGTACTGCGTAAAGAATATCCCACATTCTCCCTTAGGGGGCGCTACAGGCCAAGCCCAAAATTCCCATTTTCTGGTCAAAAATGTTCTAATTTTGTATATTGATACTACAGACCAACAGGAATCCACAAACCAAGAATGGCCCACATTCGCCATTAGGGGGCGCTACAGGCTATGCCCAAAATTCCCATTTTCTGGTCAAAAATGTTCTAATTTGGTATATTGACACTACAGGCCAACAGAAATCCAAAAACCAAGAATGTCTCACATTCGCCCTTAGGGGGTGCTAAAGGCCATTCCCAAATTGCAATTTTTTTTTGTCAAAAACTTTCAAATTTGGTACATTGATACTACAGGCCAACAGGAACTCACAAACCAAGATTGGCCCACATTCGTCATTAGGGGGCGCTACAGGCTATGCCTTAAAGTCCTATTTTTTGGTCAAACATTTTCAAATTTGGTACATTGATACTACAGGCCAACAGGAACCCACAAACCAATAATTGCCCGTATTCACCATTAGGGGGCGCTACAGGCTATGCCCCAATGTCCCACATTCAAAGTGATGGCATTTCCACCCCATTTTTTCAGTTCTTCTGAAACTTAATGTACATAACTCATTTCTCATTGTAAACAAAAAAGCCTCCAGGATCCATAAGATCCCAGGATCATGGATTTTCCTGTACACTGAAAATATTTAGTTTAGGATTCAGACAGAAAGACACGTTTTTTGAATTTCTTCATTGGGAGAGTTTAACCCCAACCCTCTACTGAACAATTTTAAATGATTTGCCATTTTGAGGAGGAATCGCATTGCTGCTTGCAGCTATATTTATTATTATTATTCTCCTTGAGCCCCAATATCTCAAAAAGTTACTAGTCAAAAATTTTCTAAATTGGCACATTGATACTCCATGCCAACGGGTACCCCCAAACCAAGAATGGCCCACATTCGCCCATAGGTGGCGCTACAGGCCACGCCCCAAAAAAATATTTTCAAAGTCATGGCATTTCCAAGCCATTTGTCCAATTATTCTCAAACCTGGTGTACATGCCTCATTTCTCATGGGGAACAAAAAAGCCTCAAGGACCCATAACTTCTGCCCTAATGGATTTTCGTGTACAGTGAAAATTTGCCAAAACCTACAAAACTCTTCTTCTCCTGAACCGTAGCTCCAATATACTTGAAATTTGGTACGCATGTGTAGAATTGATGTCTTTGAAAACGTTACTTAGCAAAAATGAATACGATATAAAATGGCTGAAAGGGGCGTGTTTATGTAAATGTCCACATTTAATCAATATATATGTCAATATATCAAATGTAATTTTGACCCAGGGTTTTTCAAACCTAACATTCTTCAAGATAACATCCCTTTGAAGTACTGTGCAAAGAATTGCCCACATTCGCCCTTAGCGGTTCGCTACAGGCCACGCCCAAATGTCACATTTTCAAAATGATGGCATTTTCACCACAATTTTCGAAATATTCTAAAACTTGGTATACTTGCCTCATTTCTCATTGGGAACAAAAAAGCCTCAAGGACCCATAAGGTACGATTAAAAATGGCTGAAAGGGGCGTGTTTATGTAAATGTCCACATTTAATCAATATATAAGTCAATAAATCAAATGTAATTTTGACTGAGGGATTTTAAACCTGACATGCTTCAAGATAACATCCCTTTGAAGTACTGTGCAAAGAATTGCCGACATTCGCCCTTAGCGGTTCGCTACAGGCCACGCCCAAATGTCACATTTTCAAAATGATGGCACTTTCACCCCAATTTTCCAAATATTCTAAAACTTGGTATACTTGCCTCATTTCTCATTGGGAACAAAAAAGCCTCAAGGACCCATAACTTCTGCCCTAATGGATTGTCCTGTACAGTGAAAATTTGCCAAAACCTACAAAAGTCTTCTTCTCTTGAACCGTAGATCCAATTGACTTGACATTTGGTACCCATGTGTAGAATTGATGTCTTTCAATTTGTTACTTAGCAAAAATGAATACAATACAAAATGGCTGAAAGGTGCGTGTTTATGTAAATGACCACATTGCCTCAATATATTAGTGTCAATAAACCAAATGTAAATTTGATTGATGGTTTTTCAAACCTAACATGCTTCAAGATGACATAACTATGTTGGCTTGAGAAAGCCAACATATTG
>JAVLUX010000006.1:53465000-53585000 GCA_032164185.1 Moxostoma hubbsi
TCGGCTGCGCAGGAAATAATTCAACAAATAAATCAAATTGTACTTTTTTCAGAGCCCCTTGTCTATCATGCAATTCAGCAAATTCTCCTTAAACATGGACTGAGTGACAGTGATTCATTAGTGAGAAAATTAGTGAATGCAGTAAAAGACAGTAACCCAATCTTGACAATGACCAAAGATGGCAAGCCTCTTTCCACAATAAGCAGAAGAGCATTATATTTTCAGAGGGAATTTCCAATTGTCATGCCAATTGAATACAAGCTTGATTCACAGTCAATGTCTTATGTGCCAATTCTGCAAATGTTGCAGAAAATTCTAAACAGGCCTGACATTCTAAATAGGGTCCTTTGCAATGATCAATCAGTCAATGAATTCAAGACTTACAGAGATGGCACCCACTATAAAGAAAATGACTTTTTCAACACTGAGACCTTCAGGATTGTCCTGGGTCTTTATGTTGATGAATTTGAGCTGGCCAATCCCCTTGGAACTTCCAGAAAAAAACACAAAATGTTCGCGCTCTATTGGGTTCTAGCCAACCTTCCCTCAAAAGATCGTTCATTACTTCAGTCAATTCAGCTAGGAATTTTATGCAGAGCTACTGCAGTAAAACAACATGGTTACACAGACATCTTGCGCCCACTTGTTCAGGACCTTGAAACTCTTGAAAAGCATGGTGTATACATTGAACAGTTAGGAGACTGTGTGAAAGGAAGTGTGCTTTTTGTGTCATCTGATAATCTTGGTGCTCATTCTTTTGCAGGACTAACTGAGAATTTCATTGTTGAGCACCCATGTCGGTTCTGCTTAGCAAAGAAGAGTGAAATCCAGGAGAAAGAGGTCCGGTCGGGAGCATTTGAACTGAGAACCAAGCAGGAGCATGACAGGCATGTGGCTGAAGTGTTACACGATGCGAGTTTGGTAAAGCAATATGGTGTAAAAGGTAGCTGTTGGTGGTTTTCCACCTGACCTAATGCACGACCTTATGGAGGGTGTCATCCCTATTGAAATGTCCTTGTGCATTAATGATTTGGTCTCAAGGAAATTCATCTCTCTGGAATCCCTGAATCAAGCTATCAAGCAGTTTCCTTACAAATTCTCAGACAAAGTTGATCAGCCTCAGATCATCCCAGGCACATTTGCCTCAAAAGGTACCATTGGGGGAAATGCCCATGAGAATTGGGCGCTTATTAGACTTCTGCCCCTCATGGTTGGCTTTGATATCCCTGAAAATGATAAAACATGGGAAATTGTGTTGCTTTTGAAAGATATGTTAGAAATGACATTGGCATTCAAGTTCACTGAGGATTCTCTTGATTTCCTTGACGCAAAGATCTCAGAACACAGACATTTACTTTTAACAGTCTTTCCTCATTTCAAATTGCGACCCAAACACCACTACATTGAGCACTATCCGCAGCTCATAAGAATGCATGGGCCACTAAGAGATATGTGGACGATGCGATTTGAGGGAAAACATAAAGTTTTCAAGCAGGTAATCCGTGACACCAAGAACTTTAAAAACGTTCCACAAACTTTGGCTGTTCGCCATCAAAGACTGCTGGCTTACTACATTGACTCCCCCTCCTTTCTCAAGCCACCAATAGAGACATATAAGGTGATGGGTACTTTGATGTCAACTTTCCCTCAGAACATTCAGGAATTCCTGAGACAAAAATATGCAGTTCAGAACACTGTACTCGCAGCATCATCTGTGAGCATTGATGGAATCAAGTATAATCCAGATATGGTTGTATCTGTTGGTACTTGTTCAGGTCTACCTGATTTCAAACAGATTTTCAAAATTCTTGTCATCAACAGTGATGTTCTGTTTGTGTGTAAAGATCTGACATGTTGGTACATTGAGCACCTACGTTCTTTTGAACTGTGCAGTCATGTGCTATCACTGTCAATTACCAAACCCTCAGATCTAAATGACCCATTTCCTTTGCCAGCCTATACAATTCGGGGCAGGACCTATCTTACGCTCAAACATTATATCATATGCTGATTGAATGACAATTCAGGTTTTAAAGGGACTTCAAAATCATTATTTACTCTCATTCTTATGCTGTAGACAAAAATGATTATTTTTGAAAAGATTTCTGACTGCTCTTGTCTGTACTATGTCAGAAGATAGCAGGCATAGCTTCTCAAGCTTTAGGAGGACACAAAAGCATATATAATTTCATTAAACTATGGGTTCAAATAGTAGATCAATAGGTTTGGTGAGAAACAAACTGAAATGTTATTTATTTTCTTTAATTTGTCACATCCTGCATATACTCGTGAGAGAGCAGCGGTTTAATGCTATTCTGTGTGAAGGGTTGCTCCTTTGCACAGTATATTTTGTTCAAGATTTATAAATAGTTTGAAAAAAAAAAGTATATCAATCTTGAACAAATTCTCCTGTGCAAAGGAGCATCCCTTCACACAGGATAGCATACACAGGATACAGTTAAATTGATTGAAGTTAATTTCTCAACAAACCCATCCATGTATGCCTTAAATGCTTGAACTGTATTGCACAAGTCACATGAAATTATTAATGCCTCTGTGTACTTCTTAAATTATAAACAAGGATGAGTGGAACTTTTTCGAATCATATTTTTTCAAAGGATGGGTTTAGAATGATGAAATTAGGGTGAGCAGTCACTTTATTTTAAGAAAACTAACTAATTTCTTTAACCTTTGTAGAAAGACCAAGTATGGAGACAACAACCGTACTCAGAGTTATAGTTTGTGACAACGACATCAGAAAAATTGTACTTCCAGTGAAACCACAGACAGTTGACTCACTGTTGGAACAGCTTGAAGAAAAGCTGGGACTTCAATACAAGTTCGCACTTCAGTTTGAGGATCCAGACTTCAACAATTCCCTCGTGAATCTTACCGACATTGCTGACTTGCCAGATAAGCCCACACTAAAGATTGTCTCCCTTGTGACGACACCAACCCCTAGCACAGCTGACACTGAAGTCCTGTCTGTGGCTTCTGATCATCCACTTCATTGTCTACGTACTGCATGGCCAGAAACTTTTGAGATCCCTACTTTTCCTGTTGACGTTGAATACAGATTATGTCAGGGAAATCTATAGTACATGCGAGATCAAACATATCTACAATTGTCAGGAGAGCTTAAGCATGAGATTCTCGAAAAACTCTCATAGACAATATACAGTTACAAAGCTTACCCAGATAAGGAAGATTTCGAGGCTGTTGCTACTGCTTTGATACAAAAACATCCTTGCCTTACCCAGCCTGGCTCATCTAAGGGGTGGAATGGGTGGTATGATAGCCTTAGATGGAAAATGGGTAATTACCGCTCAAAACTGCGTCGAGCTGGATGTTTGGAGGTATCCATAAATGGTGGGAAAAGAAGAGGACTGCAGCCTCAGAGAAACATCAAAAGACCCAAGAGGTTTGAAATCAATTTTCTACCGAACTTCCCTGATGGTGAAGATGAAGCCAGCATGGAGTCCAAAAGAAAAGAGATGGTGGAAGACATGAAGAAACGTCGTCTCAATGCTGCACTGATATCCCGGAACATGAATTCAACATTTGCCTTGCGTAGAAAGGAATTGATAGAGAAGGAGCCTGCTGTGAAGAATACAGTTGAAAGGTGGCCAGCCCTCTTCACACAGAGTCAGGTGAGTCTTTATTGGTTTCCTATATCATTTAATCTTGAACATTTACAAAGCAAATTGATTATTAACCACTTTTGGTGTTTAATTCATACTTTGACTTTTACAGTAAAAAGTCAGTTTGTAATGTCAGTTTGTCCTTTTTCTTTTTTCTTCTTTTTTTTAGATCCTTGCAGAGTTTAGTCGTATATCTGGCAAAAACCTGCAAACTGAATTCTTTCAAGAACTGGACAGATTCACTGAACGTTTCATCAGTATCTTCAAGGCTAAAGGTGGAGACATCGGCTCCAAACTTAAGAAGATTCTGCAGCAGATTCAAAATGACGTAAGCTCCTCGACATATCACAATTATGTTTCGATAGCAAAACAAATGTTGCTTTTGCTGTTGTTTTTTGCTCTGTGTTGTGCTAGTGTCATGAGCGCTATTCAATGTACATTTTTATAACTTTGCAGAAATCCAACATCAACGCGGAACGAACAGCCGTTCTTCATGGCCTACCACTACTTCTCGGAGAGGACCCCACCGATTTTTACAAGACATGTTTTGTAAGTATTTTCTTCTCTGATGTGATTCTTATTTAACAGGCAAACTGTTCTTCAAACAGTTTTGATATCTTGCAAGAAGAGTTATGAAGGCAAGAAAAACAGTCAGGACACTGAAACAAAGTAAGGGTTAGAGAAAAGAAAGTGAAAGATAAATTAAGCATTTAGAGGAAAAAAGACAGTAAGAAGATACATTTTATATTACATACAGAAATGAATAAAAAACATTTATAAGAAAGACAATAGATTTTTTGATAGTTTTAATTTATATAGCTGGCCTTCAGTTTTATTTGTCTTTTCATGCAGTGGTTTGATGCATGTATTCCCCCCTGCATCCACTGCTGTGTCCTGTTTGAAAAGGCCTTTACATTTAGACATAATACAGTGTTGTTAATTTAGTTTCACATTTTAATGAGTATGTGCTCTTAAAAGGATAGTTCACCCAAAAAAAAAAATTCTGTCATTTACTCACCCTTATGTTGTTCCAAACCTGTATGAGTTTCTTTCTTCTGTTGAACACAAAAGAAGATATTTCGAAGAATGTCGGTAATCAAACAGTTGAGAGTAGCCATTGACTTCCATAGTATTTTTTCCTACTATGGAAGTCGATGGCTACTCTCAACTGTCTGGTTACCAACAATCATCAAAATATCTTAATTTCAAGTCAACAGATGATGAAAAAAAAAAAAACTCATGCAGGTTTAGAACAACTTGAGGGTGAGTAAATTATGACAAGATTTTCATTTTTGAGTGAACTATCCCTTTAAAATATGTTTTGTGGCTTTCTTTGACCTCATTTTTGTTATATGCCATTTTTAGGACTGTGATGACAAAGAAGATTTGTCCAACATTGAAATAGGTATTCTGACAGTGATTACCGAGGACTCTGCAACCGCTGCCGTACCCTGCTCCCTGCATCTTGATGCCACAACAACGGCAATCATTTTGGAAGGTACAGTGGTTGTGGATGATCTTGAAAATCTTCCACAAGCAATGTGTTTGCTCTTTGGATTAATTTATGCTCTAAACTTAAGAGTATCCTGCAGCACTGAAGAGCACATTCGACTTCATACAGAGAGTGATTTTGTCCTTTGGCCACAAGTCACTCAAACCTAAAATCCAATCACTGAAAAATCGCCTGATGCAGCAATAGATCATAGCCATGTTGCTTTGAGTGAATAGAGCTGTCTGTAAGAGAACTCTAAAGAAAATTGTTCAGTACTGTTTTACAGATACTTAAGTGTTTTCAAATTGTTGAAAATGAAAAAAGAAAAAATATCCATATTTACCAGGATGTTGTGAATTTCAAGTTTACTTGTTTGGTTTTAGAATAGAGTTTTATTGGAAGAGAATTTTAAAGAGAACTGTAGTAGAAAAGGCATTCTGTACCAAACTCTTTGACTTTGACCACTTTTTTTGTAAAGATGTTAAAAACAAAGAAAAATTTATGGTTTTATTGTCTTAAGTTTTTTTGTTTTTTCTTCAGTGCATTATGTGCTTTATTTCTAAAGTATTGTTGGCGGGCCATGTTTACGGGCATGCCTTAAGTAATGTTTTAAAATTAATATTGTTGAACAAATAAACATTCTAGTGTTTTGCCAAATCTGTTGTCTTTCTTCGTATTCTCAACTTAGAATTTTGAGTACAACTTGCTTGAGAAATTTAAGGCAATCAGTTTCCACACATTCCTCTAGTAAAATGAACAAGCAGACAAGTTAAAATAACTGTTTTGTTTAAGTTCTTCTTACAAATCTCAACTTATATCTGTAAGTTGCCTAAACTTGAGTTTATTAAGTTACCTGTACTCAAGTTTTATGGTAACCTCTACAAATACACAAGTTAACTCTACAAAGTAGTAGAGAGTAGTATCAAGTCAAAAATTATGACCTAATTTGCTTGAAAAATTTGAGGCAATCAGTTTCCACAGCTTTTCTTAGTAAAGTCAACTTATTAGTTTTTACAGTGTATTGATCAATTTTAAATGATTTGCCATTTTGAGGAGGAATCGAATTGTATCTATCCCATATTACAGACGATGTCTCAGCTGGACTCAACACTGAATCATTGGTTAGAGCTTTTAATCTTGTACTTTTACACTTGATAATGTCGCATTTTGTTAGTTTGACCTTTAAAGTACTTTGGGTCAACTTCTGATGTTTTTAATGTGCTCTATAAATAAAAGTTGACTCGATTTTACAAGGTTTAAATAGTTTTGTGTAACCTCGAGAAATGTTTTGCGTTCCCTTGCAATAGTTTGCATTTAACTAACATAAGTAACTATGGCATGTAGAGTAAAACCACGACCAAATTTTGTGAATGTTGTTTTTAGTACAAGCTACTTCGGTTTTCCCCCGTTGTGAAATCTCCGGGTATGAAAAAGCAGAGCCTGTCTGAAATCCAACATGGTTTGCACAGACTATCATTATGCAGCGAGGAAACAAGAGGCCGTTCTTTTTGAATGGATGTCTATGGAGAAGATGCTTCAGTGTGCGGAATAAAGTGATTTTGTGAGAAAAAATTAATCACTTAATTAATTGGCCGGCTGCCCACTAATCTTCAAAATCTTTTACACTAAACAATCCTTTTGGGGTGAACTGTGTGTTGAGTTTACTACGATAGAATTGCTGTTTTATAAGAGAAGTCATTGACGACCTTGCGACAGGTAGATGTCAGTTTACGGCTCTCATCATCCATTTGTATGGTATCCGCAAACGGTGACTTACTGTCGTAACACGCGAAATGACCGTTACGCTCTCCGTTATAATAAAGCCGCAGATATTGTGTTATATTAATAGAAGATCTCCAGTCGCATTTTCGATTCCTTCATCCAGTTTGAGATACTTCGACGGGTGTTTCAGGAGAATAACACAGCCCAGGATTTTCAGAACAAATTCAATAAAATAAGGTTCACGAAAGAGTGCGTTTTACGAAAATGTCGCTACAGTTTCAATGGATCCTCATCTTTGTCGTCGGATTTGTGTCAGGTAAGCGACGGTTTTTCTTCAGTTAACGTTAGTAAAAAAAAAAAAAAGTTAAAAAATTTAAAAAAAAAAAAAAAAAAAAACTCTTGAAAGGCGCGTTTTTCGACCACATTAAAGACGTGGGCTATAATTTTCTTTATAAGTTCATGTTTCAATACTGAATAGTTACAATGGTTTATTTATTTGGTAATTTTAGATAAGTTTGTCATCATCGCTGGCTTATTTTCTAATAACGAGCTAAATTATTAGACACAGGCCTCTTGCTCTGTGTGGATCATCAGGTAGTCGTTTTTGTAGTTAACATTCGCAATAAACTATAGATTTATAAAACAATTCGTATAGACGTGTTTACTTTGCTATAGGAAGCGCTGAACCGCAATGTGGGGAAAAAATAACGGTGAAAGAACATGTCTGAGCCCACATTACTTTCCTCTTCTAAAAAAATGTGTTTTCTCTCTTGAAATATTTTTTTCTTTCTTCAAAAACAATTTTTTTCTCTCTTCAAAAAATAAAAAATAAATGAATAAATTACGTGCAGTACCAACCTTGGCCACCAGGTAAACATGTAATCTTATGCTTTTAATGCTTTCTCTGTTGCAATAATAATACATGTATTATTCATTTAAGGGTTTGCAAACCTTAATCAAGACAAAATCAGGTTACATATGTTTTATATGACATTTGTTGTCGTGTAACAACAGGAGTTATTTTTGTGTTTGAAATTGTTGGTCTTTCTAAACACTCGTATGCTGTTTGCTCAGTGTTACATGGTGGAAGCAAAGGAAAGTATCGATGAAAACATGGAGAAATTATTATTATGTCTGTCCTTTTGAAGTACAGCTTACATCTGGTAATGTTAATATTGTTGTAAGTAATCTAATTTCTAAACGAAAAAGATTATTTATAAATTAAATCCTCGCCACTGAACGGGGATGTCATGTGCAGACTTTCATGGTGGAATTTAATTATAATAATTAGGGCTGTCGATTTAACGCATTAATTCAATGCGATTAATTTGACAAAAATAATGCGTTAATCGCACCATAATAATGAAGATTCCTGAGAAATGCTTGCAGTACCACCTGTTTACTCCAGGGGGCAGTAAGTGACACTTCAGCTGTATGAGCAACACACAGTTTATACAGTGAAGAAACACTTCAGCAGAACAACACAAACATGCGTTTGATGGAGCGCAAATCCGAATTTAAGAGATCTCAAGATGTGTTTAAAGATTGAGTATTAAACTATATTTAACTTCAAACAGTGAATGAAACATTTTATGTTTATGACGCAATGCACCTGAGACGCTACACAAGCATGTCTGACTCGGGTGTACATTGACGGTCCCTTAAACAAGCCCTCATAATTAAGATTCAACTTTATTGATATAAATATGTATAATCTTTATATATTGAATTATTGTTATATGAGGGGCTTTCTCAGCAAATATTTGTATATGTGATTAGATTAGTTAGATTAAAAATTGTAATCGATTGACAGCCCTAATAATAATATATTTATACATAACAAGTTGTCTATGATTTTGAAACACACTGTCTACTGCAGAAGTGAAGAGTTCCAGATGAAGAATGTCAAATAAATATCCAAATATTAAAATGACAATTATAAGCGCAAAAGACATAATTTATAAATACACTGTAGTCTATATGCATCATTGACATATGTAACACCTGGAGTTATTTTTTAGTTTGAAATTTTTGGTCTGTCTAAACATGAGCTAGACAGTTACACCGATGTAAAATGCTCATCCAAACAAATTGGTGAGGGGTGAGGAATCACCTGTAGTATCACTCCCCGGGTTCCGCCGGGGGCAAGAATAGTAGGCTACACACAGGTATTTTGTATTAGCAGTAGGGGCATGAAGCTATTCGGTTGTTAAGTCTGACGTCACACGTGACGTTTAGCCTCTTCCGGGTCCAAGCGCACCAAGCTGCCTCTTGTTCCTCCATCTCCCGCAACTGTTCATCGCTGTATTGCGGCTCGTACAGGTAGCCGCGGGAGCATCAGAATCTCGCAACAGATCTTCGTAATCCCCTTCTGCCGTTTCAACTTCAAAACTACCTTCCGCAATAGTGATTAGCCTACTTGTATACAAACTTTCTACACAGAGCAAGAGCCTGTTTTCTTAGCTTCTACAGAAAGATGGCTGACACTATCTTCACATTCTGTGAGTGAGATCCCGCCCCATATGGGCGTGGTGAAAACACGCGGAATACTGGCTGTAGTTTTAAGCCTCTGGACCAAAAATCCTCCGATGACGCAAAATGACAATTTTTGCGTCATCGGAGGATTTTTTTCCAGACTAAAAATAAATAAATCTCTCGTCTCAGGGGGATATGAGGGGGGGGGAGCTCGGTAATTAGAAAATAATACTGGTTTTCTATTGATACAAAGCTTAATGCTAAATCCTGAAGTAACCCTTTAAGGGTAGAGTCCAGGCATCAATGAAAAATAAGGTTTACGAGGTTGAGGTGAGTTAGCTGTAAGCTAGCTAGTTGACATAAGGTGATATTCCTTGTTCTGGATGAGGTATTTCAAAATAATTTTTTTACAGTACTTCTATAACTGTGGATGTAACTAAACGTAGATGAAAAAGTAAATATGTGACAGACAGGTTTTATAGGGTTTAGTGAACTTAGGCTAGTCAATTTAGTAGTATGATCTGACAGCCCCGGACAGTGCTGGCAGCAATGTGCACCTGACCGGAGCTAACAGCTGTCACCTGCTTGTGTGGACTCCTCTTCACCTTGTCCTTCTGCCAGTGCTCAAGACCCTACATGGGCTGTGAACATTAACACTCTGGAAATATTTTATAAAGATCGTTTCCTACCATACATTCTCTCACAGTTGTAAGTACTGTAAAACTTGAAAATAAATGGAAATTTGACATTTCACACAAGCCAGGTAATTTATTTATTATACAATTTATTTATTATTATATCACAAATATTACATATTTATTATTATAGTTTGTAGGCCCTTCATGCTACACACACACAGAACTTATAAAGGTAACACTTTATTTTACAGTGTCTGTTACATATGTTGCAGGTACTTAAAATAGTAATAACAGTAAATTATGCATAATTACATGCAACTAACCCTCAACCTAATCCTACCCTAACCCTACAGTAAGTACATGTAGTTAATTAATATTACTCAGTACTTAAATATATAAATACACTGTAACATTGACACCTTAAAATAAAGTGTAACCAAATAAAACTATAAATACAGTTATTTATATACAGACATGAATTACACCCAGAAATTCATGTATATACAATACAGTTAACTCATCCAATTTCACGGAGAATGGGTGTTTGTAAATTTGTAAGACACACACACACACACTTTAAGTATCTTGTTTATATTTGGTTTGAACTGGTATGGAATGTGGTCCAAAATGTGAAACAATTTCAGTCGCTGAATTGAACGCTCCACATGTATCCTAGCTTTTGAAATGAATCTGTTATTGTTCACTTCCTCCTGCGTAAATTGTCCATTGACGAGGAAAGACGGGATGTTCAGGGAAACTCCTTCTGGCAAAATGTCCCGAATTTCTGAAGCCCTTGTTTGCCATAACCATATCACCAGGATGTAAATCAGCTGTTATCGCCTTGTCTGAGGCACTCCCACCGTACAGGTCACTGGCAAAGGTAATAACTCCATTAGGTGCAACACCGATTAAAGCCTTAAGTGTGGTTCGTCCTTTGTACTGGCTGTACAAATGGCACTGTGCATCAAGCCTCTCTGTGACCCCTGTGCAGTCGAGCACGATCCTACATTTAGGGAAGGGCTGAAAGCAGTCTGGCAGCGATGTTTGATTCTTGGCAGTGGAGGGGATGTTGTTCTCAAGCAAACCGACATACAAAACATCATACATCACTAATGATGGTGGTGAAGATGTTGGTTACTGTGGCTGTGCTACAATTAAACCTTGTTGCAAGGTCTACGTGGCCGCAATTTAGTCTAAGCTTCATTAAGGTCAGGAGCAATTGATCAACTAGGGGCATCATTTGGACAGTCCAATCAGAATGATATTGTAGCTCGAATTTATAAACAGGACAGTGGCAGCATCAGGCAATCCTGTAAAATATTGAACTCTGTCAGGACTATTAGAAATTTAACTGAAGGAAAAAATTTGCTTCTGTTTCTCCAATTCTTTTTTAAATTTTTCATTCTCCACCTCAAGTGCCACAAGACATTTTGAAGTACATGGGGTCTCTGCAGTTACCATGTCAGCATCCGTTCCCTCATCCTCACCACTGCTAGGGACCATTTGTTGCTTTCATTTAGGGAGATGGCTGAGGTGCTCAGGGAATTGGAAATTCTTCCCCTCATTCCAAGGAAATCGTGATGGCCCAGCAGCTTTTCCATTGGGGAAATGCCAACTGCACACCCTAGAGTCGCAGTTTGGGGTGAAGTTTTCACGTCTGTAAAAAATATATTTTTTTAAATATTACTTTTTATTATTTTTAGAATCAAATTACATTCATTCACCAAAGGGATTTTTTATTATTCAAAGGTTGTAGCATGTTCCTATTGACCAGACTGACTTATTTCAGGTGAAATTCTGACAATACCTCACTTACTGTACGTACAACAATCAAATATGTTTATGAAACAATTACTGTAATTCACCTAAAGTACTTTTTCATGTTCCAAAGGTTGTAGTACTTTCCTAGTGACCTGACAGACTTACTACAGGTGAAATTTTGATAATACCTAATAATACTGTATTACATAATAATATAATACTGTAATTCACTAAAAGGTGTTTTGTTGTAGTACATTAATAGACATGAGTCTGATCTTATATCTCAGACAAATGACAAACGTTAGCAGATTATCATAATATAGCTGGTCTAATGTTTTTTCTTGCTATGTACACACATCTTCATGCTTCGACTGTTGCCAAAGCTAACGTTAGCTAGTTAGCCTTAGCTAGCTAACTTAGTTTCATCTTAACTAGGCGGCACAGAACAAGGCCTGACAACCGAAACATGATGCAAGATTTGGGTTTATAGCAACAAACAACATAGACTACATAATAGATATTTAAGAAAAGGGCTGGTTTCGCTTCAGTGCCAGTGGGTGTTCGGGATTAAGGGATAGCACCCACTGGCGTCAAAGTTTCTTCATTCGTTTAAGATTTGTAACTTGCCTTATCAACTGCAGCCATTTTCTCTTATCTTTCTCGTCACAGGGAAAGCGGTAAAATGACAGTTGAATGTCACTTGTTTTTTTAAACTCCGATCTATTTAAACAACACGGGACACAGCACTGCGGCATGTTAAAACTCGGGCGAAAGCGGTAAGTAGGTAGAGAGGACCCGGCGTTTGGACCCGGAAACAGTATTATCGGAGGGTGGTTACGTCACGACTTAACAACTGAATAAAAGTAGAATGATTTCTGTTGTTAGGGGGGGGTTTGGTACTGCAATTTTTTTGCTGAAGCTGCCGTGCCGGGATGTGGTCTGGCTGTTATTCTGAAAACGCCGTAAGTAAATTGGGAGGGGTTATTTGTGACTTCGGAGTAGTCTTGAACTCGAGGTTTAGACGGCCGCTGTTGATGTGTTCTTTTACGCAACACAACCAGATTAAATGAAATACATTTTCTCTCATGTATTACCTCGTTATTTCATCTGACTCCATAAATGAAAAAGGTTTTTAATGATATCTGAGTATCATTAAAAGTGAGCGAATGTTTGATTATTCTTTTTCCATCCATCCATTCATTGTCAACCGCTTATCCTGTGTACAGGGAGCCTATCCCAGCTAACATTGGGCGAAAGGCGGGGTACACCCTGGACAGGTCGCCAGTGATTATTCTTTTTAACTCCTTTAATTATATTTTACCCGTTCAGATTAGGAAACTATGTCGCTTTGAGGTCCTCGCGTGTTTTCTCTACACCGTGGGTCTCACGATCACAAGTGGCCAGTATTGAATCATCAAACAGAGGTAATGGCTATATACATACCTGAGATCGGTCACGTTCACGTATACACAATCAAAGATACTTCAGTATAGCCCCCATGGAATTGCATACACTTGAATTTAACTGAACGTTTTCTTCAGTAGAGGTCACGGCCACTATTACAGATGTAAGCTGACCAACATAACTTCTCTCGTAATAGCTTTGGATTGGCCATGTTGTGGTTTCCCGCATACACTTATCTGGAGAAACATCAAATTAAAACAGAGGTAAGACACCCCCGAATTTAGATTGGTCAAGCAGCATTTAGCTGTTCTAAACGGAAACACACTTTCTGTCTTTGCAAACCAAGTACACTTGAACTGATGCCAAATATTAGTCGTCACTAATCTGACGCAGACTTGCGGTAACATACGACATACGTTTAATCTGTTTGGGAAAACAATTTCAGAGTCAGTCAGAATAAAATCAAATGTTCACAATTTATTGACCAGGTAACATAACAAGTTAATCGCAGTTACCTGATATAAACTACACACAGTAAACTGTGTGGGATCGTCTGACTACAGAGAACCACGAATGATGTGCCACATCTCCTTAAATACCCAAATAATTAAATAAGCTAACCAAATGGTGGTGTCTGTCCTTCTAATTAGATTTGGCTCCCCTATTGAGGGGGTTCCTGTACATTTACATATAGTTTGTATGGAGGATCTGGGGGAGGGCACACCTTTAAGAGGCACACTACATCTCTCATATTCTATAACTTCTTTTAGCTTTTCATTATAGCTGGGAGGATGAGACCAGTTTACCAGGCGCACTGAGACACTTTAAATGATACCAAACATGTTATAGTTACTTTTTGTACACACTTAACATTGCAGGTTTTTAGTGAGCTTTAAGTGAGGAGGAGAGGGGGGAGTAGGGGGAGATGATGAGACTGTAGAAGGGATGTGTTAGCTGCACAGTTTGTTGCATCTCGGATGTTGCTGTTACATGTGCAAGAGATAGTTCAAATGTTAATTCTCATGAGAGCCTTTTGTCTTGTCGAGGACAAGAGCAATTGGTGTTGCACAAATTTGGTTCCGGTGCTAAACCGGGAGGCCATACAGCTATTTTTGTTTTTTGTAGAGCTGTGAGGTGTGAATGGCCCGTTAGATTTGCTTTCCCACCCATCTCCAGCATGGCCAAATTGATGTCCTGGCTTGAAGCAGGGGGATCAGAAACCTTTTGGCATCTGTCCCTCACAACATTGCAACCTGAAATGGGAACAACCACAGGGAGAGAAAACAGTTAATGTTGAACCTTTAATTAATTTGCATTTAGACATGTGGTACTTTATTTTCCTCTGATGGTCAAAGCCAAACTGTTACAGACAGCTTTAGTCTCTTACTGTATGGTTTGTGTCATCAGGGGGAAGAAGCGTTTTGTTTAAAAAACATGTACCATTACAATGTCTAATGCACATTTTATTTCAGAGATCAAATTAGACTGGGCTTCTTTGGTGAGATATGAATAACTGCTGATATTTTAGAGCAGTTTCACGTGTGTAGCACCTTGAGCTGTTTCGCAGTTGAGTCTGCACAGTCTGCTGTTGTGAGCGATATAGGCCCCAGTTCTGCTGGGGAACTTTCTGAGCTTTGTTAGATTTTTTTATTGCTCTCAACACAGCTCTGTGGTCAAAAAATAAGTTCACACCTTTGGTGATGTGTTTTCTGCTTAGCATTTTTTAAGGGTGCTATTCACACGTTTTATCATCAATGATCTCTGTGGTCTGTCAGGGTTATGACAGTTTTTGCCTGATGTTTAGCATTTTACACACAAATCTTTCATTGTCTACCCAGTGGAATGGATCCCCTGATCAGATTTAAATTAAATTGGTGCTTCTCAGCGAGAGTTGATTTGGTTCATTATCACGTCCCACTGTTTTTACAACATTGATGCACAGCAAACAACTACCGTATACCCTCGCATTCGGCTTGCTCACTGGGGTTATTAATACAATTATTATTTAATTATTTTTAAACACGATAAAGAATCATATCTTATCTAATTCCACAACAAGGCTCCAAACAAAAAATCAATTAAGGAGCCACTGGCTCCTATAGGGGGAAAAACAGGCGCCAAATATTTTCATTTTTAACTCCTTCCATTCCTTTTCGTCCCGCAGCTCGCATGCAAGAAAAACTGCACGTGCTAACAGTGTAGTCTGTGGAGCATTCTTCGCAATTATGTGATCACGTGCATTTTTTATGCTTGTTACTGTCACCGTGTTTTCTCACAGTCTCTTTTTTTGAAATGGTTAGTTCCTGCAATGAACTCCGTTTTCCCCACTATTTCTTTGATATAAACTTTTGTAATGTATCTCGGGAAATGTAATGCAAATTTTAAAATCAAAGGGAGTAAATTTTTACTGTCGCCAATGGCGACCTTGACAGAAATTACACTTACAAATAAATTTATTTGGTCACAAATGCGACCATTTTTAGTCGCAGTTTGGAGCCCTGCACAAGGATGATGATTTATCGACTTTATAGACATTACATTTTTATCGTCTGTTAATGCTGAACTTCTGTAAAGCTGCTTTGAAACGATGTGTGTTGTGAAAGGCGCTATACAAATAAAATTGACTTGACTCTTGGCACTGATATGAGAACCAATGAAATTTAATCACAAGAATTTTTCAGGGCCGGTAAGGTTGTTCGGTTGGCATTGTCATTACAAATATACATGTATAGTATACATCTGCAATGCCATGCATTACCTTTCCCCGTCTATGGCCATGCTTGGCCATTATAATATAATGCATATTATAATGTGATTATAATACAACTATATTATATTAAAATTGTATAAATTAAAATCATTTTATTACTGGTCTCTAGAGGTTTTCTGGAATGAGATATTTGTCATCTCGCTGCTGTTTTGAGAATACATGCCTTTGATTTGGCCCTGTATCAGATGCATGAGCATGTGCATTGTGTGTACAGCAACATGTCAGGCTGAAAGCCTTTGATGGACATGCTGCTGTAAACATCCAATGACCGCAGGTACATATTTACATGGGTCAAATTTCTGCTCAAGGTGCAGAGCTTTTGCGATTACAATTTGAAATTGAATGCAATTTTCTCATTTTCTTGAGTTAAGATGCCACTAGGTGTATTCTCATGCGAATCTATTTCAATATGAAAAGGGGTCTGGGCAGAGTCAGAGGTGATGCAAAGAGTGTTCTTAAGTTTTAAAGGGCTAATGAAGTTCTTCAGTCTTCTTAAAGTTACTGAAGGTTAATGTTAATTGTGTAAAATTGCTAGTAGTCACATGAATTTTTGTACTCAGTATGGTTTGACTGCAGCTATATGGTAAATAGCACAATGTGTCATATCAGAGATATCCGACATAGTAACACATTCAGCTTGAGACTGATGAACAATTTCAGGAGAAGCATGATTACGGTTATTTCTATTACACTTATATAAGATTTGCTTCAACTTTTGCAACTTTTAATTTAAGTTTTTACCAAGTACTATAAAACAAAACCTAAATAAACAAGCATACAATAGAATTAATAAAAAACAATTTCCAAACTAATGTGCAAAGTGCTCTCGTATTAATAAAGCTGCATATTGCCATTTTTCTTCACGATAAGAAATGCCCAGTGACATATATTATGATTAAATAAGTCGCAAGCAATCACGTTATAATCTAGCTGCATTAAGCGTCCCCGAGGCAGAGTCTCTCTCAGCCGGGTGCAGTTTCAATCTCTCCCCCTTAGATCGGGACATTCGGGCAACTCATAGAAGAGGCACCGACCACACAGAGAAATGCTCGTTTCTGAGTTTATAGTTATTAACATGATCTGCTTCTGTATTATTTGAACTTTAATAAAGCAATAATGCATAAAATTTTACTGCATTTAAGATGTAATGCCGGGATGTTTCCTTTAAAGAGCTCCGGCTCCGCTTATTCCACAACGGTACATGCTTCTGAATGTACTTTTTTTTATCATTTCCTAATACTTTGGGATCTACATAAAATAAACTGTGAAAGTTTAGATTGCATCTGGACTGTGATCTGTGTAATTCTTCCTCCGTCAGGTGTGAGCTGCGGTGCTGCTCTCACGCGACATCATTGCAGTTTAATGTGATTTCATGTTTCGTTAAATGAGATCAAACGACTTTTCGACAACGAACATTTTTCTCGTCAATTTTGTATTTTCGACGTTGTTGATAATGTCGACTAATCGTTTCAGCCCTAATGCAGATGATAATATGCTTTTAAACTCTCCTGCTTTAGTTGCTTGAATAAATCCGGGTGTCTGTATTTCAGGTGCTTTATTAAGTTTGACGTGTTTCCTCCTTTCGTCAGAAAATTGTGAAAGCAGCGTTTACAAATCTATGATGTTTCCCTTTTCACCAGCCTCAAATACAAAGAATTTCCAAACCTGGCTTTTTCCACTTTTCATTTCGACAAGATTCAGTTGAGACTCCGCAGCAGCTACTTTGCTTGTTGCAATTTTGCTTGTTGTGAGTGTTCGAAAGTCTCGACTCTGCATGGGTAACGGGTAGGCGCGGTTCTCGGTACCCCGGTACCTTCAGAAATTCTGGTATCGTAAATAATTTTTTGTTTGAGTACCGACTTGGTACTGGTATTTTTGACAACACTACTCTCCATATACATTCTTTAATGTAACTTACATTCACATTCACAGTACAACCTCAATAAGGCACTTCTCAAATCTGTCACTGCAGTTTCAAATCTTCACACCTTGACTTTAGCAACTATTTTCACAATATATCTGATGCATAACTAACTTTTGCACACTCAGTGTTGGTGCGGGAGAAAGGCGGGACAAGGGGGAGGGGGGGGGGGGGGGGCAAAGGAGTCATTTTATAGGTTGGTACCTAGCCAATGAAATCGGACTTCTTTTGTACACAATGTCATGACCATAGACATACATATGGTCATGACACCCGCGGCCTCGCAGTTGGCAAGTGGGACATCCCAGCAATCTCTTCAAAGCTGTTGTCAAAAGTCTCTAATTATAACAATCCAAGACCAAATGATCAGAGACAGCTATCTAATATTCACATAAATTATGCGTCAATAAACTAATTTACAGCAGACGTACAAAACTGTAATTTTTCAAAAGCTGAATATATTTACATGTATATGATATGTTCTTATTATTCACTGATTATCTTAATTGATATATTAGCAGACAAATATAATTGATGTCATTCCCCTGAACAGGTGACTGAGAGCAGTTCAGTGAGTCATAGTGAAACATGCTGTGGTCTGATTATTTTGACATCTACAGAAATAGTTGAATGGATGAATTACTGGATGAATTCATTTTGTTTATCTTTTAGTAGTTAGAGGGTGAAGAGTTTCTTATTGTCTTGTGTGACTTTCCCTCTACACAACACATCTTTCCAGCAATATAAAGCAGTGAATCCATCAACACGAGGGGGAGAGATGTGACAATACAACAGCATATTTTATCCTGTGTAAAACTTGATAGATGATAGACATTCATAACTTGCTTTTGTTTTGTTTTGCCATATAAATTAACCCAACTTGTTTAGACAGACCAAAAATATCTCGATATATATTTGACATTCTTCATCTGGAACTCGTCACTTCTGCAGTAGACAGTGTGTTTCAAAAGCATAGACAACTTGTTATATTAAAATACATTAAATCATATATATTATTTATTAAATAAATAATAAATGTATTATTCAACAATATAGCAAAAGAGAAAGCATTAAAAGCATCAGATTACATGTTTACTGATAGTGACACCTGGTGGCTAAGGTTGGTACCGCATGCATTAATTTTTTTGAAGAGAGAAAAACAATTAAGACTTAGGCTTGGGAAGTAACTGAGACTATTTTTTATGTTTTTTCCTTGCGGTTCAGGGCTTCCATAGTTTTCATATATACCAAATGAAATTGTTTTCTTAGACACACACACACACACACACACACACACACACACACACACATTCACGCACATACATACATTCATATACACACAACACACATTCATGCATGCATATACACACACACACATACATACATTTTTATTATAGATGAAGTTCTTTTTGCTGTAGACCGAATTATTTGTATTATTATTCATGTATATTTAGCATAAATATTATATATTATTATACATATAGACAACACGTACAAACTAGATCCATGTAGTGAGAGTTATAGACGAGATTTCATTTACGATTGTTTCTCTAAGACACTCATTTGAAATGTTGAGATGAATTATTCTTCTATATTTCTTCTTTATTGTAGTTTCAGGGGAGGAATGTAAAGAAAACCAACTGGAGGGAACATCATGCACCATGATGTTAAAATTAAGTGAGTCCGAGAGAGGAACAGTAATGTGGATCAATGATAAATCTGGGATTGTAGCTAGAAGGAAAAAAAACAAGGACACCTTAAATGCTGGTTTCAAATTGGAAGTCGATGGATCCTTGACATTTATAAACATTAGACTGACTGCATCTGGCCAGTATGAGTTCAGTGCTTTCGATTCTACTGGCACAGAGACTCGTAAAGGCCAGAAGAAAATGAAAGTTTACGGTAAGATGTTTTGAGTTACAGTTACACACTAAATAAGATCACATCTCATGTATTATTACTGCACTGTTAAAAGCTTTACTTTTAAAGTTCTTCTTCATACTGTAAAGGAAAAAATCACCCAAAAATGAAAACTCGCTGCTTCTAAACCCTTCTGTGAAACCCAAAAGGAGACGTGTGACACCGTTCAGTCCCGAACATTCAGCTAAACAGCCTCTTTTGTGTTGCACGAGGATGAAGAAATGATGACAGAATTTTCATTTTTGGCTGAACTGTCCCTTAAATGCAAGAACTGAGAAGAATAAAAAGCTATCGGGCATGACCGTGTTATCTTCACATTTGTTTTTCAGCAAAAGTCCCCAAACCAGATCTGCAGTTTACCTGTAACACCGATGGAAATGTTACGCTCACCTGTGAAGCTGGAAACGGGGAAGATCTTCAGTACACCTGGTTTGACAAAACAAATCCCATCAAAAATAAAAACACCAAAACTTTGATCTTACCTGTAGAGAAATTACAAGGGAATAATCTGTATTCTTGCTCTGCCAATAATCCTGTTAGTGAAGCCAAAAGTGAGAGTAAAACAGTAACATGTAAGTATCAATTAATGTGCTTGTAGTCCTTAAAGGAATAGTTTGCCAAAAAATGAACATTTTCTTACAATTTACTCCATCCAGAGTTTCTTTCTTCTATCAAAATAGAATGTAAGATTTTTAGGATTTCATTTCAGGCCTCCTCCTCTAAACAATGCAAGTGAATGTGCTCCATTTTTTGACGGTCCAAAATGCATATTTAGGGTGCATCAATATAATCCACATGACTCCAGTCGACAAATAAAGTTCTTCTGAACCCAAATGATTGATTATTTTTTAGAAACAATACAATACTGATATACTGTTTAACTGCAAATGTTCGCTTCCGTACATCTCTGTGATGTGCGCTCATGATGACGTTTGCACAGAGCCTTAGATGGCGCTATAGGAAGTGTAATCGAACTTGAAATCGTCAAGGAAACTACTAATGTAAAGATGTATAGTTGAAAAAGGAGTTATAGTTTGGTCTATTTTCACCCAAAACTAATTAGATCTGTTCAAAAGACATTGGTTGAAACCACTGGAGTCTTATGGATTACTCTTATGCTGCATTTATGTGCTTTTTTTTAGCTTTTTTTTGTGTTCTTTTTGCCATGACACTCAAAATTGAGCTCAGGTGCATCCAGTTTCCACTGATCATCCATGAGATGTTTCTACACTTTGATTGGAGTCCACCTGTGGTAAATTCAGTTGATTGGACATGATTTGGAAAGGCACACACCTGTCTATATAAGGTCCCGCAGTTAACAGTGCATGTTTCCCTGTATTCATGTTAGGGCTGAAACGATTAATCAGCGTTAAATATTGTAGACGATCATTTCATCTATAATTTAATCACTGTAAAGGGATTAATGCAAAGGAGGCGGCGAGAACCGGCTTGATAATATAAATAATATTTAATGACAAACTTAACCCAAAAGACACATACACACACATATGTCGGACAGCTGCCCGTAAACGCTCTCTCTCTGTCGCACAACCATCTGCAGTCGGCCTTTATCCCTCTCAGAGGCTTGATTAGCCTGATAAGTGACCGAGTGTGTAGAATCCCGGCCCCTCCATCCTGATGAATTTATTCTCTTAGTTTTCTTTTCTTTTTTTTTTTTTTGGTTACGATGTTACATTCATTACAAAGAGTAACTATAATGCAATAATGTAAGTTAGCATTTGTGAAATGCACGTGTGTATACAGTCATTACAACTGGACTTTTATTCAAGATAAAATGCCATAGTAAACAGAGGGACATAATCTTATAAATTGCAGAAAAACAAACAGCCGCAAAGTTCAAAGTTCAATGCAAATTTTAGCATTAGACAAAATTATCACATGCATGTTTGAATATTCCAGTGTATGTACACGTATGTTTACTGTATTCTGTCCTATACATATTTACATATTAAATATATTCCATGCAGCTCAATGTACGATATGAACATTAATTGTCACTTCTTTTCTATAACCTATTATCTTTAATTCTACAATTAGTTTTTAATAATTTAGAACGTTTAACTATAGGTAATAAATACCTACAGTGCGAAATGTTTGGAATAATGTACAGATTTTGCTGTTTCTGAGGGAAATTGGTACTTTAATTCACCAAAGTGGCATTTAACTGATCACAACTGATCACTTATCCTTGAGTAATCATGCTAAATTTATCATTTGGTTCTAGAGAATCATTTTCCATTATATCAAACACAGCTGAAAGATATTTGGTTCATTAAATGAAACTTAACATTGTCTTTGTGTTTGAGTTGCCACAGTATGCAATAGACTGGCATGACTTAAGGTCAATATTAGGTCAAAAATGGCAAAAAAGAAACAGTGTTCTCTAGAAACTCATCAATCATTGTTTTGAGGAATGAAGGCGATACAATACTTGATAAAAGTGTAACTACAGTCTTCAAAGACAAAGCACAACTGTCTCTAACAAGGACAGAAAGTGATGTGGAAGTCCAGATGTACAACTAAACAAGAGGATAAGTACAGGTGCTGGTCATATAATTAGAATATCATCAAAAAGTTGATTTATTTCAGTAATTCCATTCAAAAAGTGAAACTTGTATAATGTATACATTCATTCCACACAGACTGATATATTTCAAGTGTTCATTCCTTTTAATTTTGATGATTAAAACTGACAACTAATGAAAATCCCAAATTCAGTATCTCTGAAAATTAGAATATTACTTAAGACCAATACAAAAAAAGGATTTTTAGAAATGTTGGCCAACTGAAAAGTATGAACATGAAAAGTACGAGCATGTACAGCACTCAATACTTAGTTGGAGCTCCTTTTGCCTGAATTACTGCAGCAATGCGACGTGGCATGGAGTCGATCAGTCTGTGGCGTGGCATGGAGTCGATCAGTCTGTGGCACTGCTCAGGTGTTATGAGAGCCCAGGTTGCTCTGATAGTGGCCTTCAGCTCTTCTGCATTGTTGGGTCTGGCGTATCGCATCTTCCTCTTCACAATACCCCATAGATTTTCTATAGTGTTAAGGTCATGCCTGCTACTGCCAGCGGCCATGTCTGCCATGGCCAATCAGCCAGCGACCACGCCTGCTACTGCCAGCGGCCATGTCTGCCATGGCCAATCAGCCAGCGCCCATGCCTGCCATGGCCAATCAGCCAGCGACCACGCCTGCTACTGCCAGCGGCCATGTCTGCCATGGCCAATCAGCCAGCGCCCATGCCTGCCATGGCCAATCAGCCAGCGCCCATGCCTGCCATGGCCAATCAGCCAGCGACCACGCCTGCTACTGCCAACAAGCCAGCGCCCATGCCTACCACGGCCAATGAGCCAACGCCCACGCCGACCACGGCCAACAAGCTGAAAGCCTTGTCCATCCCAGAGCCTGCATTGCCAACCTCGTCCGTCCGGAGGAGGAGGGGAAAGGCCCACAACCACAGAGATAATTTCTAAGTTTCACCGTCATATACTTATGATTTCTCCTATTTGACAAACACATAGAAAGGCTATAGGGGCCTTACAAATGGATGCAAACTCAAGAAAGAAATGTTCAAGCTGTTCCGGCACCCCAGCTGTGGTATGCTGATAGGGGTATACTGCATCGTAAGTGTGTAGATTAAACTTTTGAGGCACTGTGAAGGACATGTGGGCCATTGTGCTCTGTTGACTGACAACAGATGTGAAATTCACATTAAGAATTGTAACTTACAGTATAATGCTTGATTTCATGTAAAGATGCTGTTTGAGTTATCAGATGTATCACTTGGTCCTGGATGCAACATAACAAAATAATACAGTCGTCAATCACTTACCATGGAAGAATGAAGAAATGGCCAAAAGTAATAAAAAAAGTGCATAATTATAAACATAGAAATGTTTTATACAAAAAGAAATACTCAGGCTTGAAGTAACTTCAAAAGAATGTTCATGAATTATTATTAACAAGCCATAGATCTATTGATAAGAGAAGAGTTAATAGACCAGTCCTTCACCTGGGTGTCACAGAAATGACTTACCTGTATGGATGAAGGTTAAAACTAAATGACACCTAAAAACTCCTCCCTTATTTCCCAGAACACCTTCCCATTAAACAGGTGAGATGGCAGGGTATAAATTTGTGAACCTGTCTTGGACTCACAGGGATTCGTCTCCCAAAGACTTACAGGGGGACTAACGGGACTTCCTCACAAAAATAAGGAAAATGGGGCTTGGGGTAAGTAGACTTACTGGTTTCATCACTAACCTTAAAAGTGGCTTAAAATATATTCATCCCCTTCTGTAGATGGTCCACTGCAGACTTAGCTCTAAGAGAAGGGAAAAGGAAGCAGAAGGACATGGAGGAGCTCTTATAATATTTTTGCAGCTGTATCTGGGACTTGTACTTGCTTTTATGGTCACAGTCAATGGATGCTTCTCATACTATCAAGAGGCCAAGAGCTCCAGGATCATGGAATGATACCAGGTACAGTATAGAAATGTAAATAGAAAAACAAATCGCATTATTTGAAGAAGTCAGTGATACTGAATTCTCATAAAAAGGGTGGCTTAAACTTCACTGATTTCAGCTCACTAAATAACACAATTAAATAAACATCACCTCTCACCTCTATTTGGAATATTTTCCCTCAGCTTGCCTTCTCACAACTTGGTGGTGCAAAGGTTGTTATTTTATGTAATTATAATATTCAAAATCTCCCTGTCACGCTATCTAACATTCACCAACAAGTTCTTTTGTCATGGACTCTCATTTACAAGCATAACTTTTCTCCTCATTGTTACATGGAACAATAGGAACATTCTATTTTAGAATAAATCATTGTTCTATAATCACTGGTTCTGTAATAGAATATTTCACGTTAGAAAGCTCTTTAATAATGAAGGTTTGTTTTTTAGGTATACTGAATTGCTTTCAGAATATAATATACCAGTAACTCCTAGTGCTTAGGTTCATTACCCTCTCCTGAACCTGTAAACACACTTATTGGTGAGATATGTTTCACTGAGAAAAGGAAGGAATCATAAAGTAAGATCTCTATTCCTCGAGAACATTGTCTCTGCCCGTCTGCAATCTCATATTGGACTCTTTGATCATTTAAATGGGAAAAATATATGATCCATGCAAAAAAAGCTTTTTCCTCACAAACAAAGTAAAAGAAATATCTTTTAAATTAATTCATAATATTTACCCTGTTAAAATGTTTTGAAAGAAAAAAATTCAGATCTGATTTTGACACTAGTTACACTTTTTGTCAAAATGACACTGAAACCTCTCTTAGTTTGTTTTGGTCGTGCAGTTATTCTCTGCAACTTTGTAAAGATGTTCGTTTGTTTATCACAAACAAGAGTTTTTCAGTGAATCCTGAAACTCTTATTTTTGGATTTGCTGAAGCGGGTCTAAATGCCTGCTTTATAATAAATGTAATTATTTTCCAATGTAGACTTTAGATTCATAAATGTACGTTTTTGAATTGTAAACCTATTTTTTATGTATTTTTTTGTATTCTTACAAGAGATAAAAACAATATTTGATTAAAATGTCTTCTTCTCTTAACAAAAAAGCACTCAGAGCATGTACAATTTACAAGTCCTACACACTTTTTACTTTAATGTGTAATTTTCTTTTAATTTAAGTAATACCATCTTTCTTTCTCTCTTTCTTGTTTATTATTATAGTTACTTTTTAGTTGTGTTTCTGTTTGGTGTTGGTAAAGTGTTGTCTTGAACTATTCTTTATATTGCTGTTATACTTAATACTTATTGTTGTGTATTAATTATGTTGTACCACACTGTAAACTGAATGTTCAAATAAAGCATAAAAAAATAAATAATAAAAAAGCAATGTTGTCAGGACAGCCAGAGCGAATTTTGACGCTCGGTTACCGGGTTAGGCTGCAGGGGCGTTCACTTTTAAACAGTTTCGCTTTCGTTTTTTATTTCCTTTATCCGTTTTTGCTGCTGCAGCTCTAAAATAAAACGGGTGCGGCTGTACCATAAAACGGGCCCTGTACTTTATGAGGAAAATATAGGCGAATAAGTACATGAAAGCGTATTTTGTATGAAAATGGCGCGACAGCTAAAGTGGATTTTGATCTCAATCGTCGTACAGTTTGTGTCAGGTAAGCGATGTTTTCGAAGTTAAACGTTCGTAACAAACTCGTAAAAGGCCCGAACATGTAATTTGCATTATATGTTCATTTTCAAATAATTACCATTTTTACAATTACAATAATGTCATTACAGTTACATTACTAGGTTCATAATGTTCAGTATTATGTTGGTTAAATAATAATGTTTGTTTATACATGCTTATGGGAGGGGTTGTGGCGTTATGAGGAAGAGAGTTTTCCATGTTGTTTTTTTCCTCCTGATCCCTGTAAACTCATTTCATTTTTGAGTTAACTGTACTAAGATTTATAAAGCACATATAGCCTAATGCTCAAGTTCAAATAACAACAAATACATTGTGTACTTAGCATATCATTTAACAGTCTACTGAACACACATTTTTTTAAGAGTGTCTATTTGGTCGAACCACTTCCACTTTTCTCAGATTTTTCTGTAGTCACTTGTAATTTTTTTCAACTTTTCCCTACACTGTTGGTTGGTCCGGTGGGATCCGTGTGTGGCCAACAGCTGAGACACTTCCTGAAAGTTCCTGATTGTTTTTATGTACTGATTATGTTACTCAATAAAATGAATATTTCGTTCACTTTATTTTGTGGGGCGGCTTTGGCTCAAGTGGTAGCACAGGTTGGCCGTTCGATTCCCGGCCCACTTGAATCCACATATTTAAGTGTCCTTGGGTAAGACACTGAACTTCAAGTTGCTCCCAATGTCAGGTTAGCACCTTTCATGGCAGCTCTGCCGTCATTGGTGTGTGTGTGTGAATGGGTGAATGAGTTACAGTGTAATGCACTTTGAACACTAACACTAACTTTGTAGACCATTTACCATTTAAAATCTTTGAGTAGAAACAACACCTAAATTTGTGTCATGTGTACTCAAAACATTCATGTTGCTGTGTTGAACTAAACTGAAAGTTTTGTTCCACAAAAATGTGAGTAAGCGAGTTTGGATTTACAGTGTATAGAGGAAAGGTGTGTGTTGTGTGCAGCGTGTGAGAATAGCAAGATGGCTGTGAGATTGAGAGGTGTGAAGGTGTGGGTTTCGACCATAACAGCCCTATCTTTGTGAAGTGTTCAATAAACACTATAGAGTTCAACTGGCGTTGTGTTTAAATGTGAAACGCTACATTTGCTGTTAGAAGTGACGGACTTATGGCACTTTTCCGCTGCACCTTACGGTTCCACTCGACTCATTTTACTTTCTGAGCTTTCTTTTCCACTGCTGTTTAGTGCAGCCTCAACATGGTGGATTATAGGCTGATCGTCACAGTTGTGCCGTCTCTACTGCCGTGACATCATCTTAAACGCGACACAAAACAATAACACGACCGCTAGCTGTTAGCTACTAGCTCATTGTGCTGCATAAAGCAGTTGTTGCATGGTGATTTTACACATGTGTAACAGTTCAATTGGTCTGGTTGTTTTAGAAGCTTCCAGTTGCTGGTCAACTAAATAAAGTGAAGCTTTCACGCAGAGTATCGAGTTAACATAACAAAACGTACCATCCTCCATTGTGGACTCCAACAACGCCGTGGCTGAGTCCAATCCAGTCTCCGTCCCATTGCTCACCGGTCTCGATAATGAGCGTCCATTTGGTCGAACCACTTCCACTTTTCTCAGATTTTTCTGTAGTCACTTTTAATTTTTTTCAACTTTTCCCTACACTGTTGGTAGGTCCGGTGGTATCCGTGTGTGGCCAACAGCTGAGACACTTCCTGAAAGACTTTTTGTTTCGTTCGTCGCTAACGAGAGGACCGTCTGCACCTTTTCACACAGTCATTTCTTTTTACAATTGGAAAGTCGCTTGAACAAATGATACTGCTATCGCTGTAGTTAACTTTAAAACTAGTGGGTCGATGTCCCGTTTCGCAAATCCAGTGACGCTGGATTCCAGTTATTATAGTTTATTAAGTTATAAATATGGATATTTTTCTTTCAAAAATGCATCGCTTCACTTCAGAAGGCATTTATTAACCCCCTGCAGCCGTAAGGATGACTTTTTTGATGGGCTAAGGTACCATACACTCCCATTATAAAGCTCGGAAGAGCCAAGATATTTTTTAATATAACTCTGATTGTGTTTGGCTGAAAAAACAAAGTCATATACACCTAGGATGGCTTGAGGGTGAGTAAATTATGGGATAATTTTTGGGTGAAATAATCCTTTAAGAGTTTTGGCTAATGAAATTGAAAGCCTATGCAAACGTGCCTATGCTGACATGCCACCAACAGTCCAGAATGATCTAGCTAGAGACTGATTTATCCAAGCCCTAAGTGGTTGTGGTGTAGTGGTCTAAAGCACATAACTGGTAATCAGAAGGTTGCTGGTTCAATCCCCACAGCTACCACCATTGTGTCCTTGAGTAAGGCACTTAACTCCAGGTTGCTCCAGGGGGGATTGTCCCTGTAATAAGGGCACTGTAAGTCGCTTTGGATAAAAGTACATATCTGGTAATCAGAAGGTTGCTGGTTCGATCCCCACAATCACCACCTTTGTGTCCTTGAGTAAGACACTTAACTCCAGGTTGCTCCGGGGGGATTGTCCCTGTAATAAGTGCACTGTAAGTCACTTTGGATAAAAGGGTCTGCCAAATGCACAAATGTAAATGTATACAAATGTAAGAGAACTACATATTCAAATGCAGCTGGCTCACCCTAATACTTTAAGTGAAACATTGGAGCTCGCTGTGGAAAGAGAGATAGCAGGAAATGGAACAGGGTGTCATTTCATCAATGGTGTGAACTGCAATTATGACAGATCCACCCACCAGAGAGCATATATGACGAGATAACACTGCACACGCAGCAGCACTGCAGCAGGGCCGAACATGTCATTGGCTCCTATGCTTCTGGGGCTGTGGCCAACCAGTCCACCTGATTAGACAATTTCCCAGGTTCAGTGGCATACATGGAAACGCACAAAGGCCAGTGTAGATGGGAGGACATGGGCCTGTGATGATATATGGTGCGTTCACGTGCTATGGTAATTATGGTAAATACCAAAAGCCGACGTGGAAAATGCACATGAACACCCCCTCATGTGGTATTTTCCACTGGGCAACTCGTAGAATATTTTGATGCCCGAGTTGCCGAGATGAGATAACCTTTGACCTTTTCAAAATGGCGGAGAGCATCGCGAGAGTGTTGAATGGTAAGCATTGTACAAAACCAAACCTTTTTTGCTACTGTTAGCTAGGGGTGGAACGGTACATTCGTATTGAATCGAAACGGCGCGTGGGCCTCTTATACTCTCCATTACTGGGCTGAGCCAATCATGGGTAATAAGCAACAGATGGGCCATTATCCTGCTTAAATGGAGAGCAAAAGTGACAAGGAAAATGCACAGGGAGACACAACACACAATAAACCACATTTTAAATACCACAACAATATAATATACATCCCTCAGGACGTAACAATACTCCCCTGGGTATGCCCACGCCTCAAGATGGGGTTGTGGGTGGGAGAATGTGCTATACCAGCTACTATAGAGACAGTAATGACAGTGGGGTGGACTTATGCCAGAAATGTCTGCCACATACCAATTTTAGTGGAGGGAGTTCCTGTACGTGTACAGCCCTGGTCGACACAGAATCAAATACAACTTTGGAGCATCCTGATCTGATATGCTACAGAGACCTCAAGTCACACCTGGCTGCTGTGTCCTCAGACCATAGTCTTCCGCTGCACGCCATGCCTGTGTCCCACAACAACCTCCTGCTGAACAAACATCATACTACTGATGCTGTTACTTGTCTCTCTCCTCCAATGACCCATCCAGCAACCCCCTATCAGCAGCTTGATCCAATTTGCTTTTCAAATTCACAACACATGCTGGCCCAGTTTGGCCCTGCCCAAAGCCCCATACAACTCAGTGAGCAGGATTTGGAACGGGTTTCGGCAGTAAGAGACATCTGGGCCAAAAACAGTGATGGGCTGAACCAACATCAGCAGGATGACTTATGGCAGGTCATGTCAGATTTCAAAAACATTTTTGCTCTTAAAGGGGACCTATTATGCAAAAGTCACTTTTACATGTTGTTTGAACGTAAATGTGTGTGGTAGTGTGTGTACACAACCACCCTATAATGATAAAAATCCACCCAGTCCTTTTTTAATTCCCATTAACCATAAGCACTGTCTTAGAACAAACCGTAGATTCTATACAAAGTGATGGCCCTCCCACGACTGTTGAAGGACACTGCCGCACCTGTACACCAATTAATATGTGAACATTACGCAACATGTTCAATGCGTTTGATTTTATGTGTTATAGCGCATAGCGAATGTTGTAACAGTATTTGTGTGTGTGTTGCTCATCCAGCATTGCAAAACTGTTGAAAAAACTCTACAACAAATAAATACATACATAAAATAACCATTTGGAAACTTCCTGGTTCATTCTCAAAGTTGTTACTTCTGACGGAGTCTCTTCCTCATCAGTGTCTGACTCTGGTTCAAACATATTGCAAGTCATATTGCTTATGATGTTTAATTATCCAAAGCAGCGATGTCAAAACTCCACCCTATTCTGGATACGGGATGGGGAGCACCATCTCATATGCATTTAAAGACAAACACACAAAAACAGCTTGTTTTTATTCCCACCCAAAAAGTGTCATTTTCAACATGGTATAATAAATGATTTGTAGGGTATTTTGAGCTGAAACTCAGACACATTCTGGGGACACCAAAGATTTAAATTACATCTTGTGAAAAGGGGCATAATAGGTGCCTTTTAATGTTAATGAGGTAGGCCTCACCCATCTTGTGTGGCATGTTATTGATACCGGAGATTCTGCAGTAGACAAAGAGCTAGAGTTAATGTTGAAGGAAGGTATAATTGAGCCATCTGATCCGTGGGCCTCGGCAGTTGTCATGGTGCCCCAGAAGAAAAGTTCCAGATGGCGGTTCTGTGTAGATTACAGGCTGCTAAATAAAGTAACAAAAAAGACTCATATCCCCTACCTAGAATAGATGTGTCACTTGACTTGGTGTCCAGCTCATCCTGGTTCTCCACCCTTGACCTTCAAAGTGGCTACTGGCAACTGCCGCTATCACCAGAGTCTGCTCCAATTCAGCACATACAAGGGTCTCTGCCAGTTTAAAATTCACCCCTTCTGCCTTTGCAATGACACCACAACGGTTGAGAGGCTCATGGACAAGGTGCTGAGTGGAGTTCCCTGTCAGGAGTGCCTTGTGTACTTAGAAGACCTTTTGTTCCATGGTGGGTCATTCGAAGGCAGCCCTCGAAGCCCTGCGGCAAGTGCTGGAGAATGTGGCTGCAGCCGGCTTGAAGTTTTTGGGCCACAAATTAGGGGGTGAAGGCATTGGCACTTTAGAGAAGATTTGTGCCATCAGAGACTGGCTGACCACCACTGACAAGAGGCAACTGAAAAGTTTTCTGGGGCTAGTCTCCTATTATAAGAGATTTGTGAAAGGGTTCTCTTGTATAGAAGCACCGCTCTTTCGAATCCAGCAGAAAGACTGTACCTTCGATAGGTCTGAGGACTGCCAGAAAGCATTCAACACCCTCAAACGAGTATTGATTGAGAGCCCTGTCCTTGTCCCCCCAACACTGCTCTGCCCTTTGTCCTAGACATGGATGCTAGCAATGTTGGCATGGGGGCAGTACTGTCACAAGAAGGGCCAGATGGAGAGAAAGTCGTGACTTACTTCAGCAGTGTGCTCAGTAAGAAATGGGAGCTCATCGCCATAGTGATGGCCTTTAGACACTTTTAATACTACCTGTGTGGGGCATCAATCACAATAAGAACAGACCAAGCTGCACTTCAATGGCTGATGACCTTCAGAGAACCCAAAGTTCAGGTGGCACAATGGCTGGAAGAGCTTAAATCGTATGACTTCATGGTGGTCCATAGAGCTGGGTCCACTCACTCCAATGCGGATGCATTATCTAGACGCCCATGCACTGCTGAGGGCTGTCACCACTGTGAAAAAGAGACATGTGAGAATGAGCTACGTCGAGAGGACCTGGTGGCACAGCCCGCCAGCGGGATGCTTAAGGTGGTTGAAACATCAGAATGGAGGCTGCAACAGGAACAGGACAATAATCTGCAGCCCGTGCTCCAACGGGCATGCAAGGAGCCTGCTACTGGGGAGGAGAGATGGCAGGTGGTAGTGCCAAAAGCATTAAGTTGACCAGTCCTAGCGGCTTGCCACATGAGTAGGGTCAGGACACTTTGTGGTATCCAAGACACTTCACCGTCTCTGTCAAGGTTTCTACTGGGCAGCACAGAAGAGATGTGGTGGATTTCGGATGAGGATGTGATGCTTGTACTGCCTATAAGTGCCCTCTTGACCAATCCCATGCAAAGCTCCAGCAGCAGGCCATAGGAGCGCCAATGGAAAGGGTAGCAGTGGACATCTTGGGGCCTCTCCCCTGCATGGAGAGAGGCAACCGCTTTGTATTTACTGCAATGGACTATTTCACGATATGGTCCGAAGCCTATGCACTACCAGATCAGGAGGCAAAGACCGTGGCAGATGCCTTAATAGAGGGGATGTTTTGCAGGTTCGGTACTGCAGAGACCATTCACAGTGAACATGGAAGGAATATTGAATCGAGACTGTTTAATGCCCTGTGTGAACGGCTTGACATGCAAAAAACCCGCACAGTTCCATTACATCCTCAAAGCGACAGGCTAGTCGAAAGATTTAACAGGATATTGGCCCAACAGCTAGCCATCCTTACAGCTGACCACCAAAGAGACTGGGACACTCACCTTCCTTGTATCCTCATGGCCTATAGGTCAGCAGTACAGAACTCCACGTTGTGCACCCCTGCTTTGCTTATGCTGGGACATGAGCTCCGGAATCCTCCTGAAATGTCATTTGGGAAACCCTTTGACACACCAACTCTGCCTGCTGGACCAGAGTATGCCAAAAAGCTGCAAGATCGAATGAAAATAGCGCACATTTTTACTAGGAATCAATTGTAAAAAGGCCGGCATGAGGCAAAAGAGAAACTATAATGTCAAAAGAAGGGGAAGACACTTCCATACAGGCAAGCTGGTTTGGGTATACAGCCGAAGGAGGAAAAAAATGTAGCCCTACATAGAGACAGACTAGCCCCATACAGAGGTCACTCCACCCCCTCAGAACAACATAGGAAGTGACCCTCTGCCCACATCAGAGACTTCAGTGGCCCAAAATTACCATTCCCAAAAAATCCCACACGCAGCCACCCCACATGGACTGACCGCCCAACCTCGCCCTGCCCCCGCCCCAGTTTTTCACTTCCATAAAAACTCTGACCTGCAGGGCCATGAGAGCCCTGTCAGGCCAAGGCGGCAGAGGCGACAACCTGTATACCTGAGAGACTTTATTTGCCACCTCAGAGACGAGGGTCTTTCTTTTTGAAGGGGGGGGTGTAATGTCATTACAGTTACATTATTAGGATCATAATGTTCAGTATTATGTTAGTTAAATAATTATGTTGTGTTTATACATGATTATGGGGGGGGGGGGGTTATGTAGGAGGAAGAGATTTTTCTTGTTGTTGATACTTCCTCCGGGAGAGGAGAGGTGTGTATTGTGTGCAGCATGTGAGAATAGCTAGACAGCTGTGAGATTGAGAAGTGTGTAGGCCATGATGTCTGCCAAAAAACATGGTTTTGAAACCATACTAATATTGTATTAACTATGAAAAGTAAGTTAAGGAACCATGATTTTTTGCAGACACCATGGTTTATATACAGAATACTCCATAGTAACCTTGGTTTTACAATAGATTAACCATGGTATTTGTAATAGAACCAGAATAACCTGGTTTTATTACAATATTTTTTATTTTCCTGTATTATCACTATGGTTTTACTATGAATATTAAGGTTAAAATAAGGCTATTAATAATAAAACCATGGTAATTTTTTTTGGGATTGAACGCAAAACTATTTCAGATAAACCATTCCCGCCTGTTGTCTAAGGGGCTCTGTACCGTAATATTGAGTAAGGGCTGGTCACACTACACTTACACGTGTCCCATTCACTCCCATTCAAACGTACCCAAACATGACAGACCGATACCTCAAGGTCATGTGAAGAAATTGCAAAGTTCAAGCTTGGTGAACTCTGAACTTGAATAACTACATGGTACTTTAAATCATGGCCGGTACTAGGAGATCTTTGGGGGTGCATTTTGACATTTAGGGTGGGCAATAGGTTCTCTCGTTTCGCCATCGGACCGTGGTGGGGGCGTCAGAATTTTCTGGGGGGCACAAGAATGATTTGCTTATTAAATGTTCACTAACATATTCTCTTTATTCACAGGTCAAGATGTGAAGAAAGCAGTGGGTGATAATGTCAAATTTCATCCAGGCAATATTCCTCCTCCTATCAACAGCATTCTATGGAAACACACAGGCAATGATGGAAAAGTTGTCAAGGCGATTGAGTGGGACACTGTGGATGGTGTTGATGTTCCGAATCCTAGATTTAAAGGCATCGCAACTCTCGATGAAAAGACTGGAGAAATCACTTTAACCGGTTTAAAGCTTGAACATACTGGAGTTTATTCCATTGAGATCAACAGTAAAGAGCAAGAAAAAAAATTCCGCTTGACTGTTATGGGTGAGTGAATGTAGATTATTAGTATAGATTTTCCCCAAACAGATGCCACACTTAACTAGTAATAGTCTGTGACATATTGTTATGCACCGTAGAATAAAAAGATAATAAGATTAATAGTTTCTTGATCTAAACAAACCAATAAGTACTATGATTCTACCCTGTTTTTGGACATGTACCACAGTACGGTAATCGTTGGATGTGAGGGCACAGCTATATGATACTGCCAACATAATGTTATGTTAGTGTAGTTTAATCATTTTTGACTTTATTATGTTGTTGTAATCTTGGTGGATTGTACTCTTATACATTTTTAAATGGTGTATTTTACAGCGCCTGTCCCCAAACCAAAGATAAGAATAGACACCTCAAATAATCATGATGTCAAGTTAATATGTGATGGTGATGCAACAATCATCTGGAAGAATTCTGCTGGAGAGACACTGAGCGGCACACCCATTTCCGGTCCTCCAAAAGGAGAGTTCATAACAGTTAACAAAACTCATAACCGAGACAACTACTACACCTGCACACTCCAGAACGATGTGAGCAATAAGACCAGTGATCGAGTCTATGAGAAAGATCTGTTTCCTGGTAAGACATGATTTACTCTAGAGACAACAGTACGTGGATTTTTATTAGAGGTTAATAAAGTTCTTTTCTGTTTTCATGTATTCATGTTAGGGCTGAAACGATTTGTCAGCGTTAAAAATTGTAGACGATCCCATTAATTTAATCACATTTAACACAACATGAGTGTGACGAGGAACAACATGAGTGTGACGAGGAGGAGGGCGTGGCCGGCACTGAGTCAGATGATCAGCGAGAGAGTGAGATAAAGGGGAGCCGGAGACGCCAGGTCGAGAGAGAGAGAGAGACAAAAGTGGCCACGCTGCATGTGTGTGATTGTTTAAGTTATTTAATGTTGTGTTTTACATGAATCTTTATGTTGGCAGTTCAGCCGGTTCCTGCCGCCTCCTTGCCCATCCTTGAACTGTTACAGTGTCTGAAACCCGGGAAGAAGGAGACGGGAACCAGCTGAACAGTCAACATAAAAATTAATGTTAAACGCAACATTAAACAAACAAACACACACACATTCAGCGCCGGCCGTGCACCCTCATGTCCCGGTCACGCCCTCCTCCTCGTCACGAGTCGTGTGAAAAACAGAGCGAGGGAGTTTCAAACTTCTCCCGGCTGATAAACGCTCTCGCGCGGAGTCACTCGTCCCTCGTGCGCGTTTCCTGCAGCTAGATTATAACATGATGACTCATGATGCATTGAATCATAATATTCTGTATGTGTCACGATTTGTATCTTATCGTAAAGATAATCTGTGATACGCAGCTCTAATAAGAGAGTTAAAGATGGATAGAAGTGAACAAAAAGGTGAGAGACGGTAATCTTACCCATTATACACTGCAAAAAGTTTTTGTCTTTTTTGGTTCATTTTCCAATATAAATATCTGAAACTCATTATGTACATTTAATTTAGCAGCTACTTCAGAAGAAAAAACTTATCAGAGAATGTTGAATATAATGTTTAACATATTTTAATATTTTAGAAACCTAAAAATCCTTAAAACAAGATACATTTACCTGAAAAGCAACATATAAGATATTAAGACTTTATATTTTAAAGTAGATTTTGTCTTTACAGCACTGGCAGAAATATGAACAAGTGAAAATATGAACTTATACAAAATACAGATATTTCAGATATTCTCTTAAAGCAAGTCTAAACATCTTTTATATTTCTTCTCATTTTAAATGGAAAACAAGACAAAAACACTTGATAACTGTAAGATTTATTTCCAATTCATTTTTGAATTAATTAAACAAGTTTTTTTTTCATTTTTAATCAATGAATGTTATTTAGAGGAATTTTTAAAAGATGATTTTGTCCTTTATTGTTTGCAAGCACGTTTAATACAACCTTTTATGTCGAGGCACAAGCTGAATAATCGGTTATGAGCTAATGATTAATCGTCGAATAATCAATCTAATAATCGTTAGATGACTCGATCATCAAATTAATCGTTAGTTGCCGTCCTATATATCATAAATAAATATTAAACTGCTGATAAATTAGCAAGGCGTGTTGATACTGTTATACCGCAGTACCGTGAACATTTCATACCGTTACACCCCTGATTGTCTGATGGTAGTTTCATATTGAAGTACCCAAATTATTAGTCTGTAGAAGTGTTAAACGTGTGAGAAAGTGTATTCATCAACCTGATACATGTCCGACATCATCACACGGGCTCATTGAACCAAGATCACATGTAAACCAAAGATATTCATTAATAATAACTTGTATTAACATTAACAGACATTATTACATATTATTAAAACTGCAGCACTGCCTATTTCCACCATTGAAATCTGCTGAACCCGGAAGCGTGGTTTCCTGCGGTTTAATCATTTTATTACCAAATATTAAATATTAATGAACATTTGTTTCCTTAATATTTTAATATGTGGTGATCGCTTTATAAAAGCAATTACAGGGCTCCAGACTGCAACTAATATGGTGGCAAATGCAACCAAAAATAATTTATTGCGACTATAATTTTAAATTTATAGGCTTCTTTATAATTAAAAGTCCTGTATCATATATATATATATGAGATCAAGCATTTGACAATTGAGGGACTTGTTCACAATTATTACACCATTTACAAACATTCATTGATGCTCAAGAAGACAACACAGCACACATGCATACGATACTTTCTGTAAATATCTGTAATGTAGATTGTGAAGAGTCTAATATTTGAATTAATTATGAAAAGGGTGTGAACATTTGAGACAAAAGGGAGTGCAAACTTGTCTTCTCAACTATATACTGTATACAGTTTATTAAACCTCCGATTTATGATCTTCAGCTTTCTATCTTGTTTCTGAACAGCAATCTAAATCGAGCAATTCTGTGATTTGGCAACTAAAAATGACCATTTGTTTCCTTAATGTTTCAGTTTAGGAGCCAAAATTTTATTTTATTTTTTTTAAACTAATCGACCAGTCGGTTCATTGTCTGAGCTATTAATCATGTATAAATCTGCATTGTGTCCATGCTATGGTACTGCTATGTGTTTTGGACATGTACCACCAGTATGGTACTCATTGGATGTGAGGGCACAGCTATATGATACTGCCAACATAATGTTATGTTAGTGTAGTTTAATCATTTTTGACTTATGTTTTTGTTATGTATGTTATGTTGTTGTAGTCTTGGTGGATTGTACTCTTATACATTTTTAAATGGTGTATTTTACAGAGCCTGTCCCCAAACCAAAGATAAGAAAAGACACCTCAAATAATGATGATGTCAAGTTAATATGTGATGGTGATGCAACAATCATCTGGAAGAATTCTGCTGGAGAGACACTGAGCGGCACACCCATTTCCGGTCCTCCAAAAGGAGAGTTCATAACAGTTAAAAATACTCAGAACCCAGACAAATACTACACCTGCACACTCAAGAACTATGTGAGCGAGCAGACCAGTGATCCAGTCTATGAGAAAGATCTGTTTCCTGGTCCAGACCACGAGAAAGCTCCATTAAATGGTAAGACATGATTTACTCTAGAGACGACAGTACGTGGATTTTTATTAGAGGTTCAACTCAACATAAAACAAACAAACAAACACACACACATTCAGCGCCGGCCGTGCACCCTCATGTCCCGGTCACGCCCTCCTCCTCGTCACGAGTCGTGTGAAAAACAGAGCGATAGAGTTTCAAACTTCTCCCGGCTGATAAACGCTCTCGCGCGGAGTCACTCGTCCCTCATGCACGTTTGCTGCAGCTAGATTATAACATGATGACTCACGATGCATTGAATCATAATATTCTGTATGTGTCACGATTTGTATCTTATTCGGGAGACGGGGGCATACGCTTCCTGCGGGGCGCTCGACGCTGGTGAGCTGGGTCCAGGTTGGGGTCCCCAAATCACCTCCATCATGCAAATGAGCTTTGCGGCAAATTGTCCATTGTTGCCAAAGGTTTACCGGAGGTTCATCACTACCGGTAAAGAGCTGCAAAAAATTGGATATAACTTTACACAGATGCGGTTAGTAAGTGATATTATCACACTAAAATCGTGTTAACATGCAAATCTGTTTAGCATGCAGACATGATTTTAGTCATGAGATTTCACAGAATGAGTTTCATTCTGTGTCATTTGAGTCATCATTCGGTCTGTGTCATGTATTTGGTGCCATCTCCTGGTGGCCATATGTAACAGTCACCAATCACATGTCTCTCTGCCCAAATTTGGATGATTTTTGCACCAATCAGAACCCAATCCGATTGGTTTAGCTTTCCATGACTTTACATCATTTCCGATGATGTCATCTAATCTAGGAAAGCTTTCCAACTTTGGAGAACAACACAAAATAGTGCTTTTTCTCATCTTTGTAACATTTTTACTATTAAGGTTCTTGAACCTTTTCACTTTCTGTTCCTCCATGGAAGAATGTTTATGCAAATCAGTCCCTCTCAGCCCTTTAGCGAGCACTTGAATACAGATTCACCACATCTATATTTAGGCACTTTCTCCACTTCCTGCAACTAATTATTATTAAAAAATAATGTTGGATCTTCTTTGTACATATTCTTCTTGAAAAATACTAAAATACTGCTTGTACCTTCAGATCAACTATGTTCGAATGTTTGACTCTTTATGCCAAATAATTTTCTTGTAATTTGTGATTTATTTTAAATGCTAACTTGAATATATCCTTGTGATGTCATTGAATTGGGAAGTTGAACACTTTATTGGAATGTTTGTTCTAATATTTATGTTTTTGTCTAAGACTAATGTGTTTTTATCTTCATTAGGTCCCGGTTCCTCTATTGGATTAATTATTTTGGGAATTCTTTTGTTTCTTCTTTTACTTGGAATCGCTGCGGCATCTCTGCTGTATATATTTCACAAGAACACTCATGGTATGTAAAGCAATGATTACTGTATTTCCCTTTTTCAAAACCACAAAACATTTTTATGTGTTTATTAGTGAATACTTCTGGTTTAAACGGGACAATGGCACTTCTTTATCTTGTCTTGTTTTACCTGGTTGTATTGTATTCCAAGGAAAAGGAAAATCGCCTTAACTTAATGGAAAATTGTCACAAAATGAACAGTATCTACATTTCCATCCAAGGATTTTTTTGTGGAAAAAGTTTTAGCACATCAAAATAAAGCGGATGGAAATTAACGCTAAAATTTCACAAGTGTCAGCATAATATTTTTCCGTTTAAAACTAGCTCAATGTCCATACATCAAATGTCATGAAAAACTGAAAACTATGTTTGTGGTGCATTTGCTGTACTTTTCTGCATAACGTGGTGGCTCATTTTAGCTTATCTCAGCCCGTTTCGTGACCGACCCACCGGCCCGCTCGGTTCTCCCGATGGCCAGTCTGCCCCTTATCAACCCCAAAGTGCGTCGACCCAACGGGAAAATGCATTGTATGCCAGATTACCAGTCCAGCCCTGAATTCACCCATATATGTATGAATATATATATATATGTATATCTGGTTTCCGTGAATACAATCAGAAACAATGGTAACTGACAGTAAGCGTTTTTGAGCGTTTAAAGTGTTTAAATAACGACATAGCTCTGGTCTCCATGAATATAATCAGAGTCAATGGTTAGTTTAGCTGCATTAGCCGTGGAATCGGCTAACAAGCACATTTGGAAAAGCGATTTACAAACATTCACAAAATATAAAGTGTGATACTTACATCTTCAGGATATAAAGCTGGAACATGAACAGTTGATCCTGATCCATGCTTGAGAATCACATGTTTGTGCTTTATATTGACACTCATTCACAAAGCAGTCCGGTGTAAAATGATTTGCACAAACATACACACATTTTTGTATGTTTTGGGGCACATTTACTTGTCCACAGCGTCTTCAGTGGCTCTGATGCCGGGAGTTCATGAAGACTCTTATGTTCACTTTTACAGCAACAACAGACACTTATGAGACATTATTCTTCTCACTGTATCTGCTCCAGCGCAGAGTGTGTGTAGATCACTCAGGGGAGGAGCTATGCTAATAGGGTGGAGTCTGTCACCAGTCGTGGGCGTGGCCTGCTCTAACGTGACGTCACTTTAGAGCAGAAACGAAAACCGTTCATTTTAACACACTGTTTTTGATGAATAGAAATATAAGAAAGAAGAGTGAGTGGACATTTAACATTGTAGGGTAGTTGTGTTATTTATTGTGCTAGTTATTAAATATTATTATCGAGCCAAGCTTATGTCGCTCTGTGTGGATTATTTCAACATCTCTGCACATTGTTGTGTTGATTTGAGTCTGGCTTTAACATGCCATTTCCCAAATTCTGTTTATGTTTCATGACACAATAAATGAAAACGTGACCATTTTTGCTTATTAATGCATGAAACATAAACAGAATGTGGGAAATTGCACATCGTTACTTGCAGCACAACATTGCGATTAAAACAAACCCAAAAACAACCTAACACGGTTTATAGATCTTGAAAATAGTTTTACAGAGTGATTTGAAATGGCTAAATTATTATCTCTATTATCGAGTCATTAGGGTTACTGTAAACACTATATTTATATAATTTATGCAGGTGTATTTTTATTTATTTCTCATTCCAATCAGCACACATTTGTCTTATAGGCACATTTCTGGTTCAGGTTACGTCAGCCGAAACTTCTAAATGCTAAATGCCAAGCTTTTACATTACATATATTTTTCAAATGAGAAGATTTTAATGAATTAGCTAGCAGTTCCAGGTTAAAGGATTAAACTTGAATATAATTTATTATTAAATATTGAGTATCGGTATCGGGCACAATGAGCTGTGAATGATCTGTACCGGTCCAGAAAGTCCATTTCGGTGCATCCTTAATTACAATGCAGAAGGATTTCTATTGGTCATTTAAAAAAGTGATACATTTATAATTTCATGATTTTCCTTCACCAGATTCTGTTCAAAATTCCTGTGGAAATGCACCAGTCATGGGCGGTAAGTTTGTGTTTGTTTTGTCAATTAATCGACAAGTTGCAAACTTTGTTGAAGGGTATTTTTATTTGAAGCAAATTTCTCTCTTCAGGAATTTTGAGCTGTCTGGATAAATGCCAAAAAAATCCAGGTATGTGTTTTCTTTTTCTATGTTTATCATTAGTCATAAACACTTGTTTTATATATAGTATTAAATAATGTTACTGTTATTTCCATCAGACGGTTTATTAAAAATGATCTATTGTTAGAGATGCTGTTGGGACCTTTTGGATAGTTCCTTGTAGAAGTGTCTGAAAATCATTTAATTTAATCAATTTCTCTATAAATGCTTCCATTTAATGCAGATGTGTAATAAAGGATTGTATTTGAGTGGGTGGGTAATTGTTTCATATTTGGTTGATTATCAAGGCGCAGATAAAAAAGCAAATTCCGAAGATCCAGGTAAGTTGATCAAAGTTCTGCCTTTGCAATGGGAGGTGGGGTAATATAATAATTACTAGAGCTTTTTTGTCCAAATGGACCATGTCAGTAAATTTCCTCAACTTTAGATTAGGGCTGCAACTAAAGATTATTTTGATTATCGATTAATCTTCGATTATTTCTAAGATTAATCAATTAATTGGATAAAACCTGAAATGTAATTTCCTGTATTTTATTAAAATGTGATTTTTCAAAAAACTGATATGATAAAGGGCTTAAGGATTTGGTTTGATTTACCAAATCCCAGTGTCGGCTCCATGCCGTGTCACGGCCACGCCAGAGTCAGCTCCATGCCAGAGTCACGTCCACGCCATAGTCAGCTCCATGCCAGAGTCACGGCCACGCCATAGTCAGCTCCATGCCAGAGTCACGGCCACGCCATAGTCAGCTCCATGCCAGAGTCACGTCCACGCCATAGTCAGCTCCATGCCAGAGTCAGCTCCATGCCAGAGTCAGCTCAATGCCATAGTCAGCTCCATGCCAGAGTCAGCTCAATGCCATAGTCAGCTCCATGCCAGAGTCAGCTCAATGCCATAGTCAGCTCCATGCCAGAGTCAGCTCAATGCCATAGTCAGCTCCATGCCAGAGTCAGCTCCATGCCAGAGTCAGCTCCATGCCAGAGTCACGGCCACGCCAGAGTCAGCTCCATGCCATGTCACAGCCACGCCAGAGTCAGCTCCATGCCAGAGTCAGCTCCATGCCAGAGTCACGGCCACGCCATTGTCAGCTCCATGCCAGAGTCAGCTCCATGCCAGAGTCACGGCCACGCCATAGTCAGCTCCATGCCAGAGTCACGGCCACGCCAGAGTCAGCTCCATGCCATGTCACTGCCACGCCAGAGTCAGCTCCATGCCATGTCACAGCCACGCCAGAGTCTGATCCATGCCATGTCACAGTCACGCCATAGTCAGCTCCATGCCAGAGTCAGCTCCATGCCATGTCACAGCCACGCCATAGTCAGGTCCATGCCAGAGTCGGCTCCATGCCATGTCACAGTCAAGCCCCAGAATACTCCATGCCATGTCATAAGCCTGCCTCTGCTGCGCGGTCCATACCCGCCTCTGCTCCACGGTCGAGCGCTCACGCCTGCTACATCAGGTTGCCTCGATATTAAAAAAACAACTCAAACAGGAGCAATTCAAATATTGAATTTTGGTGGCAATTCTGACCAGGCATGACGTTATTTTGAGACAATGCCTGATTAGCTTGCTTGTTGTGAAGCTTAATGGAGTTCTGCTGGCTGGCTGGAGATTTGTTTCTGTAGTGGTTTGATTTCACAGCAGTGAAAAACAAGGAAGTTTAGGGCAAACATTATACTTACCTGGCTGTCACAAATGAAGGCTGGTCAGGTAGACTGCGATAGAATATCAAAGAAGGGAAGGGACAAGGGCTCGTGTGGTCTTGCAGAATTACAGATTAAATGCTGATGTCGGGCACACATTTCATTAAGGGCCAAATTTAAATAAAAACTAAAATATACATTAAAAAACATGAATTGACTTGCAAAAAGGATACTTATCTAGTTAAAGGCGGCGGGTGCTTAAGCACCACTTGGGGTCTATCTGTGCATGTGACTGCCTGCCTGAGTTTCGTCGACAGACGGAGGCGGCCGCCTCATAATTCTCTGTGCAGGAAACACCCAGCACAATCACTCGCACCTGATGCAGCAACCGCTCCACATTAAACTCTATGATTATTATCATCTTCTTTAAGGTGTTTTCCATTATCTATAATTATCGATTAGTTGTTGCAGCCCTACTTTAGATCATTTACGTGTCACAGCAATGATGAAATGCAGTAGATAGACCTATGCTGACAGGAATTGTATATCTCACGTGAATTGATGATTGATGAGACGTATTCACAAAGAGTTCCTAGCTAGGAGTTTTTTGCTTTAAACCTATGCACAAAACTGCCAAAAGTGATGTCACATTTTATGAGCGCTCTCGTTTAAATCGCCCACAATGATTGGTAGACAGTGAACCTCTATTTGTCAGCGAAGACAGACAACGATATAAATACAGTATATAGATAGAGTCATGTGAATTACCCGTTTACTTACATTGTATGAACTAGGGATAAAATTATTGTCTACATTATCGTCAACATGGACAATAAAAAATTGTTGAAGAAAATGTCCTTTTTAAGTTTGTTTTCGCCGTGTAATTTTTGTGCTGTCTCGCTTATTGTCTGATTGCACTAATGTTATATAAATGCTGCACTGTCCCGATAGGGCAAGTAATAGTTTTAGCAACTGGCTCGAATCTCTCTCATCTCGCCCAGAGCCATCGGGCAGTCCATATTGTCGGGCCCAGAATGCACAAAATATGCAGTTATTGGTAATTGCAAGGGTGCTAAAGCATGTGTTGGTGCCACATTTTCAACGGGTCCTTTGAGGACACAAATAAATCCTGATGTGGCGCAGTTTAAAATTGAGTTTTCAGTTATAAGCTTTCCTCCACCAACGCACGTTGCAAATTCACAACACATGCGCATAACTGGACCACTGCTGAGAAAAATCCTCGGGGAAACACTGAACACATTATGATGGATAAAGACACGGGAAAACTAGTTTAAATAAACTAGTTTATATAAGCATTGAGATGTTTATTGTTCTTCACTCGCTGTTAGTTATTGCCTGTTCTTGACTCCTGTTTATGTAATGGTCGTGTTTTCATAGTTAATAAGCAGCTGGATGATGTGACTGTTTATGCATCCCCAAGTGAGGTGAAAAATCAGGATTGATAGTTGGGAATGGACGTCTAGCCTGATAAGGTCTGAAGCTTCTCTTTTTCTTAATCATTCTTGATCTCTCAATGTAAAGTTTATATCATTGCCCTTAATATCAAAACCATTTTATTAATGAATATCAGTTTGCACATGTCAGCATTAGTTTGTAAGCATTGTTGCTGTGGTTTGTTTTGCCTAATAGACAAACTCCTCTCGTTGTTTATTTGACATTCTAGAAATTCGCTACATCTGATAAACAACAAGCTTCTGCATTATGGCGCGGAAATCTTAATCTGAACCTCATCTACCAAATCTGAAGAATCGTTTGTCTGGAGAAATATCTTAAACAGGAACAATCTATGTTTTGTTATTCTTGAATAAACAATTCAATAGAAAGTACCATATGTAAACTTTTCAATATTATGTTTTTTTTTTTTAATAAATCCCCCATGAGGTTTTAACATTTAACATTTAATGACCGGGGTCAAGCCAATTATCAGCACCATAAGCAGCAAAATAAACTCTATGTTTTTGGTTAGAGTCCAATGAACAGTATATGAGCAGTTAGGAAAAGTAAACTTTCAATCATAAAATGAACCAGATTTATTTTAAAATTAACTAAAAATAGCTAGTTATTAGAATTGTCCAGTATGAGGCACTGTTCTGAAACTCCTCAGATAGTATCTGGGCATTATGGTTATCATGCAGGAAAACATTCAAGAGTTAAAAGACAGAAGGGGGCGGTACTCCAAAATGCTGCAGGTAACCTTAGGGCCTAATAGTAATGACATGTACCAAGTTTCGTCCAAATCCCTCAAAGCGTTGAGGATATACAGCCTCAAGTTCAATTTTGCATGTTCTTCATCAAATTAGTTGAAGTGCCATTTAAAAATCGTATGGTTTTCAAAATTCTGTGAATACATTTTTGTCGTGAGTGCCTCTAGATGAAGCGGACCAATTTTCGTGCAAATTGGACAAATCGAAAAAGTAGATTTAGCATTTTTAGAAATAGCGTTACAATTTTTGACTACAAGGTGGTGCTGTCCCAAAGCTTTTTGAGTCACTTTAGAGGTGCTTAAGACACATACCAAGTTTTGTAATGATATGCCAAGTCGTCCGTAAAATACAGCATTTTATGCCTGAATTAAAAATGGCCGACATAGGAATTCTACATGTCGCTGGACACGCTGTACCCCACTGAACCTAATGAGACCAATTTGATGATTTTATTACAAACTGTTCAGTAGTTATAAGCAAAAATTAGCTTTTTTCATATCTCGTGACCACTAGGTGGCACTGTTCTGAAACTGAAAAGGCACCCTGGAGTCATGTGACTATATCAAATGCTAAGTATGGTCTGAATACGCTAAAGTTTTACGGAAATATACCCTCATGTCCATTGTGTGTGCTCTTCATCAAATTCATTGAAGTGCCATTCAATGCAGGCCAATTTGATGATGCAGGCCAATTTTCATGCAAATCGAAAAATAAATAAATAAATAAATAAATTTAAGTTTAAATTTTCTGTCTTCAATTTCATGCATCCATTTGAATAGAGATTTCTTGTTAGTGGGACTTTTATTTTGACACACCTTTATCATTATTTTGTCTGCCACATCTTGTGTCTATTATTCCAAATACATGAATGTTCTTTATTCACACTGTTTATTTTTGTTTGTAATGTAAATTTTGTATTTCATTTATCTGTTATTATTTGAACTGTTAATTGTTAATTTTTCACCAGATTAGAATGACCTAAAATGAACTTTCTTCGAAATGATCATTCACTTTTTTCTTTCTTTTTTTTTTGTATTGAAAAGTGCTCCATTGAATGACCGCACTGACTGAGAGGAGTTTGACAAACATGTAAATCTGAATAATTAAAGAGGGTGCAGAACCTCCCTCCTGTGATCCGTGCATACATCGTTTCTTTTAGTATATGACATTGAATGTATAAAAATATAAAACAGCTTGCCTGAATGGTGTTAAATGTATGTTGCTGATTTTCTTTTAAAGAAGGAACCATACTGGAACACTAACACAGTTTTAGTTTTTTTTGCTTAGATAACGATAAATTAAGGAAGTTATTGAGCCATGAACCTAATCTATTCTTACTGTGATCGTGAAAATGAAAATGAACCCTTGTTGTCTGCAAGATATCTGGTAGGGTGACCATATTCTGGTTTTTCAAAAAGAGGACACCTTTGTGGGGGTGGGGGTAAAGGGTTCAAAAGATTGACATGCAGGAATTTGCAATAGTTGCTGCAAGCCTCTTATAATTGATCAATTGGTGTGCGAGAAGGCGGGACTTGCAAAGAGGAGTTAAAGCAATGCAAACATGCGCACACTCACATTAAAGTATTAGACCAGATACACATCATAATGGAACTACAGCTGAATCACGGACGTTTTCGCAAATTTAGAAGTCCCGGCCGGACAGGTCCGGGAAAAAGAGGACGTATGGTCACCCTATATCTGGTCATGTGTTCTTATTTAAAGGGAACGCCTCAGACTTTGTAGTCTGCAGTATCATACACAAGCCATCTGCTTTTCTATGAATTTATTCTCTTAGTTTTTTCATTAATTTTATCTACGATGTTGCATTCATTTCAAAATAGAGTAACTGTAATGCAATTCAATTTATGCAGGTGTGTGCGTGCACAGGTTTATACGGTCAGTACAACTGGAATTAGATTTTTTATTTTATTTAAGATAACATGTCCACCAACCACAATAAAAGGTTGTCTTGAAATGAAGATAAACTGCTATTTATTTTGTTCATTTAAATGATAACAAAATAAATAAATACAGTATTATTTTGACTTTGTCTCTGTATTCCCTAGTTGTCTATTTACAACATTTACCTTTTATTTCAATCCACAAATGTTCACAGTTGGATTTATGAAAAACCTCACAAAACAATGTATGATGTCAGTACCTTGATGTTTTGGCTTTATGAAATGTGTTTTATGTTTTCTCTGGCACTGCAAATGTATAATAACAGTATTCAGGAAGGCAAGATGTTTCTTTGTCAAATATGTCATTTAGATTTCCCCCTTTGTTCTGTCTCTGTGTATGTCTGAATGAACGTTACATTTATATGGATGATACAACATCAGCCATAGTGCACCAGTAAACTCACCACAAACCAGTATGTATACACACACCGATCAGCCACAACATCAAACCACCTGCCTAATATTGTGTAGGACCCCCTCATGCCACCAAGGCCATAGTAAACAGAGGGACATAATCTTATAAATTGTAGAAAAACAAACAAAGTTCAAAGTTCAATGCAAATTTTAGCATTAGACAAAATTATCACATGCATGTTTGAATATTCCAGTGTATGTACACGTATGTTTACTGTATTCTGTCCTATACATATTTACATATTAAATATATTCCATGCAGCTCAATGTACGATATGAACATTAATTGTCACTTCTTTTGTATAACCTATTATCTTTAATTCTACAATTAGTTTTTAATAATTTAGAACGTTTAACTATAGGTAATAAATACCTACAGTGTTGCCAAAAGTTTGGATTAAAGGACAGATTTTGCTGTTTCTGAAGGAAATCGGTACAGTATGCAATAAACCGGCATGTCTTAAGTCAATATTTGGTTAAAAATGGCAAAAAAGAAACAGCGTTCTCTAGAAACACATCAATCATTGTTTTGAGGAATGAAGGCTACACAATGCTTGAAATTGCCAAAAAAACTGAAGATTTCATACAAAGGTGTAACTACAGTCTTCAAAGATAAAGCACAACTGTCTCTAACAAGGACAGAAAGAGATGTGGAAGACCAGATGTGCAACTAAACAAGAGGATAAGTACATCAGAGTCTCTAGTTTGAGAAATAGACGCCTCACATGTCCTCCGCTGACAGCTTCATTGAATTCTACCCGCTCAACACCAGTTTCATGTACAACAGTAAAGAGAAGACTCAGGAGGACTTATGGGAAGAATTGCAAAGAAAAAGCCACTTTTTAAACAGAAAAACAAAAAGAAAAGGTTTGAGTGGTCAAAGAAACACAGACATTGGACAACAGATAATTGGAAAAGAGTGTTACGGATTGTGGCAGGGCGGGACCGGGTCGTGACGATACACACCCGGTCCCGTGTCAGGCTAATCAAGCCTCCAAGAGGGATAAAGGCCGATGGAGGACGGTGGTGCGACAAGAGAGAGATCATTTACGGACATGTCCGTCATGTGTGTGTTTTGTCTTTTAAGTTTACTATTAAAATATTATTTACATTGTCAAGCCGGTTCTCGCCTCCTCCTTGCCCTTGAACTACGTTACACGGATCTTAACCCCATTGAGCTTTTGTGGGATGAGCTTGACTGTAAGGTGCGTGAGAAGTGACCGACAAGACAGACCCATCTATGGCAAGTGCTACAGGAAGTGTGGGGTGAAAGGTCAAGTGCTACAGGAAGTGTGGGGTGAAAGGTCACCTGAGTATCTGGACAAACTGACCGCTAGAATAACAAGGATCTGCAAAGCTGTCATTGCTGCATGTGGAGGATAATTTGATCAGAACTCTTTGAAGTAGTTTAAGTTCAGAATTTTTTTTTCAAATTGTAATAGTAATTTTTTCACATTATTAATTTCCTGACTAAACATTGTGATCAGTTGAATGCCACTTTAAAAATAAACGAATGTATCGGAGCAGATACTTGGCTCACAGGTGGAGGGATTTGCCGGAGACAGGAGTCTACTGTTAACAGGAGACTGTTAATAGATCCTAGAATATCAAAATCAACAAAAGGAGGTTGATCCTTTTCATATTTGGCTCCTAAAATATGGAATAGTCTCCCTAACACTGTTCAGGATGAAGACACACACATTCAGTTTAAGACTAGACTAAAGACTTATCTATTTAGCCAGGCAAACACCTGATTTATCCTAAAACCCACAATTAGGCTGCTTTAGTTAGGTCTGCCGGAACCAGAAACAGTGATCATGATATATAACATGATATATGAGACTGCTCCACGTCATGTCACAGCCACACCTGAGACTGCTCCACGCCATGTCACAGCCACGCCTGAGACTGCTCCACGCCATGTCACAGCCACACCTGAGTCTGCTCCACGCCATGTCACAGCCATGCCTGAGACTGCTCCACTCCATGTCACAGCCAAGTCTGAGTCTGCTCCACTCCATGTCACAGCCAAGTCTGAATCTCCTCCAGTCCGTGTCACAGCCAAGTCTGAGTCTGCTCCACTCCATGTCACAGCCAAGTCTGAATCTCCTCCAGTCCGTGTCACAGCCAAGTCTGAGTCTCCTCCACTCCATGTCACAGCCAAGTCTGAGTCTCCTCCACTCCATGTCACAGCCAAGTCTGAGTCTGCTCCACTCCATGTCACAGCCAAGTCTGAGTCTCCTCCACTCCATGTCACAGCCAAGTCTGAGTCTGCTCCACTCCATGTCACAGCCAAGTCTGAGTCTCCTCCACTCCATGTCACAGCCAAGTCTGAGTCTGCTCCACTCCATGTCACAGCCAAGTCTGAGTCTCCTCCACTCCATGTCACAGCCAAGTCTGAGTATCCTCCACACCATGTCACAGCCAAGTCTGAGTCTCCTCCACTCCATGTCATAGCCAAGTCTGAGTCTACTCCACACCATGTCACAGCCAAGTCTGAGTCTCCTCCACTCCATGTCACAGCCACGCCTGAGTCTCCTCCACTCCATGTCACAGCCAAGTCTGAGTCTCCTCCACTCCATGTCACAGCCAAGTCTGAGTCTCCTCCACTCCATGTCACAGCCACGCCTGAGTCTCCTCCACACCATGTCACAGCCAAGTCTGAGTCTCCTCCACTCCATGTCACAGCCAAGTCTGAGTCTCCTCCACTCCATGTCACAGCCAAGTCTGAGTCTCCTCCACTCCATGTCACAGCCAAGTCTGAGTCTCCTCCACACCATGTCACAGCCAAGTCTGAGTCTGCTCCACTCCATGTCACAGCCAAGTCTGAGTCTCCTCCACTCCATGTCACAGCCAAGTCTGAGTCTCCTCCACTCCATGTCACAGCCAAGTCTGAGTCTCCTCCACACCATGTCACAGCCAAGTCTGAGTCTGCTCCACTCCATGTCACAGCCAAGTCTGAGTCTGCTCCACTCCATGTCACAGCCAAGTCTGAGTCTCCTCCACACCATGTCACAGCCAAGTCTGAGTCTGCTCCACTCCATGTCACAGCCAAGTCTGAGTCTGCTCCACTCCATGTCACAGCCAAGTCTGAGTCTGCTCCACTCCATGTCACAGCCAAGTCTGAGTCTGCTCCACTCCATGTCACAGCCAAGTCTGAGTCTGCTCCACTCCATGTCACAGCCAAGTCTGAGACTCCTCCACTCCATGTCATGCCTGAGACTGCTCCACTCCATGTCACAGCCAAGCCTCCCATGGCCTCTGTCTTGAAGCCCCTGTCTCCAAGTTGAATGATCTGCCACTTATGTCGGTGCGTAGGGCCATGAAGACCCTATCTCACAAACTGTCACAACCCACGCCTGCCACGGCCAACGAGCCAGTGCCCATGCCGGCCAAAGCCCACTCCTGCCACGGCCAATGCCCACAGCTGCCACAGCCAAATAGCTGTGGGATTATTATCTCCGTATGTGTATATCCTGAGCCAACGAGATCATTATTATTGTTTGGAAATGGTGTTATTTTGTTCTGATCTCATTTTATTTGTTATTGCTTGTGTGAAGTTGGTTTTAGCATGGGGATTTGTCGATGGCTCTCCCCTGCCCTTCACACTAACATATTTTGTATTGTGTGTTAAAACCCTTCTTGTTTTGTTGGTTTCTTTGTTTTTTTTTTTAATTATATGATTATTTGATTAATTTTCTCTTCTGTGTTCTCAGGAGCTGAAGGCCCAGTGTAGGGGGCTAGCTGTTCCCCGCTAAATGGTGGTAGTGCCACTGTCACCTGTGGAGTGCCGAGTATTCACAACGGATTCACCTGTGTGTTTGTGTGAGTGAGAGTGTACACTTGTGGGTGAAGTGTCTTTATCAGGGGATATTAATGTTTTTTTTGTTTTTTTTTAGCTTAGTTTGTAAAATGATGCCATGCATTCTTAAATTTTTTTTAAATCAAAGCTTACTACTTAATGTACATATGCATGCATGCAGACCTGGCCGGTCTCATGGCTGCTGTCGAGAAACTCAAGTGTGTGCGGAAATCTTTCTTCAGAGCCCTGTTTCACACTGATGTTATTTGAAGCTGTAGCAATGTAGAGGATTCAATAAAGCTGCCAGCGGAGGACATGTGAGGCGTCTACTTCTCAAACTACAGACTCTGATGTACTTCTCCTCTTGTTTAGTTGCACATCTTCCACATCTCTTTCTGTCCTTGTTAGAGACAGATGTCCTTTGTCTTTGAAGACTGTAGTTACACCTTTGTATGGAATCTTTGTATAGCATCGTATAGCCTTCATTCCACAAAACAATGATTGACTGACGAGTTTCTAGAGAAAGCTGTTTATTTAATTTTTTTGCCATTTTTGACCTAATATTGACCTTAAGACATGCCAGTCTATTGCATACTGTGGCAAAAACAAACACAAAGACAACGTTAAGTTTCATTTAATGAACCAAATAGCTTTCAGCAGTGTTTGATATAGTTGCAAATGATCTTCTAGTACCAAATGATCAATTTAGCATGATTACTCAAGGATAAGGTGTTGGACTGATGGCTGCTGGAAATGGGGCCTGTCTAGATTTGATCAAAAATAACTTTTTTAAAATAGTTATCACATGGCTTGTTGAGGGCATTACCAAATGATTCAAACTCACGACTCCAGGGGTGATAGTCAGGGTCTTTACTCGCTGATATACCCAGGCTCCCAGAGATCAAGTCAAGTGTTTTTTTTATTGTCGTTTCAACCATATACAGTTAGTGCAGTACACAGAAAAACGAGACAACGTTCCTCCAGGACCATGGTGCTACATAAAACATCATAGGACAAACACAGAACCACATGAGACTACACAGACTAAATAACATACCTATATAAAGTGCACGTGCAAACGTGTGCCAAAACTGCGGGACAGTACAATAAATTACTAACAATGAACAGGACAATGGACACAGTGAGAGACAGTGCAGCACCGACCAGTTCACTGTAGTGCAAAAAGATGACAGTTCCTAAATATGCCAAATGTAAACATAACATACTATGAGATAGTTTTCTATGCACATAACAGTTATTGAGGTAGCAGACAGGTATAACGTGACAATAATTAAAGTGCAAATCAGGACACGTGTGTTTTTTATACTGACATTCTTAAAGACTGCACCAATAATTAGAAGCTCATAAAAGCCTGTGTGCATCTGTGTATGGATCTGTAAACTGTAATATAGCCTGTAGAATTGTTACTACAATAAAATACAGTACATGGTATACATATCTATAAGTTTGCATTGCATATTATTTCTTCGTTACACTTTCTATGAAGCTCATGTTTTGAAATGCATTCATAATGACTTATAAAATATCATAATATGTTATAACTGCTTAATTGTAGAGTTATAGTACATTATAATACTTAACCTATTCATAGTTTTGATGAAAACAATATGATGTTGGTCATTTTAACATGCATTTTCCTCTAAGCTATAACTATGAGTAACTATTATATATTTTATTTGTGGTTGCAAATATTCATGAGAAGTTAAAACATATTAAAAGGCGTATTATGAAACATTACATGCATACTTTACAATGCATTATACATTTTTGATTCTTAGAAAGTTTTTACGAATAATTAATATGCAATGCAAACCCCATGTACTCTATTTTTTATTATTGAAACTAGTATATATTTTGTACTGTTGTTTGTGCTATGCTACATAATTAAAAGGAAGACATGTATGGTATTTAGGTTGGATGACATTTATAGTTTGTGATAATTATGTGTTATTATTTTGTAATTCTTTCTTCTGTAACTGTTACATTTTAAACTTCATATTAATAAAAATAAACACTCTTCCTTATAACAAAAAATATGTCACCTGTTTTGAAACCTGTAAGAACACTAAATATTTTTTCTTGAAAAGGGATTGTTTTAAATGTTTACATTTTGTATACTTTGTTTAATATTCATGCATATTTTTGCCATATGTCACATTGCCATCCAGCGTATAGTATGTAACAGGAGTAAAGAGGATTAGAATTGTCTATTAATGCAATCTTCTGAAATGTCCATTGAGTTTTTAGAATTGCAATTATTTTTAATGCTAAATAAAGACAACAGTGATTTAAATATGAGCTCCTATCTACTTGAATGGGGAAACACCGAAATACCATAATTGGTTGGTCAAGATTACGATCAAAGAAATTTGATTTTGATTTTGATTTTTTTCAAATCAACAATCAAATCTGACAATACTGGAATCATAAATCTTGATACTTAAACTCATATTACGCTAACAATGTCCCTGGCTTCTATAGCTAATACGCATGCGCGATGTAATTGATTGACAGGTCATGGATGTATCTATCCTCTAAAAGGTGATTGGCTATTTTACCTGTAAGGCGGGACTTTCTTTCTACATCCGTTGACCGTTAGGCGTTCCAATGTCTCCCATTGATTCAAGTAGTAGTGCCCGTCTCCACTAAATAAATCATCTTTGGCTTATCAGGCTAGTGCGTGGTTTTTGAATCTCTAACGCGGCAAAGTTTGCTTTATTTTCAAAAACTGTGTCTTGTTTTTGTATTTTCCCAGTTGTCAGTCAGCTGCTGGCCTATTGAAAAATGACTTTAAGTGAGAAGTTAGCCACATGTGGCATGAGAAATTACCAGACAATATTGTCAGAGATTATTTGTTTCTGAATATTATAATTAACATGCTCTCTTCTTGTTCACGAGTGATCTCGATTAATTGCAGTTTGAAGCTATTAGATTTACCGTGAACATTTACAAGAGGACTCTAAACTGCTGATTCTTCGGGGAAATCCTAATGCCAGAGACTGTCCCGCAGGAGAGATATCTCAATGTTAAATACAGGGGTACCATAAGTGGCGCCATTTCGACTGCGCGAGAGCTGCATGAGCCGTTCGAACATTGTGTTTATTTGAAGTCCTACTGAAAACATAGACCTGCACGTACCCCTAATCCTTAACCCTACCATTAAACCTAACCTTAGTAACAGCGAATAAGACTTTCGCGATACTTAGTGTGGGGGGCGTTATCTTCTATTACACTTTCGCTTTCGTTTTTTAACTTCCTTTATCCGTTTTAGCGGGTGCGGCTGTACCATAAAACGGGCCCTGTACTTTATGAGGAAAATATAGGCGAATAAGTACATGAAAGCGTATTTTGTATGAAAATGGCGCGACAGCTAAAGTGGATTTTGATCTCAATCGTCGTACAGTTTGTGTCAGGTAAGCGATGTTTTCGAAGTTAAACGTTCGTAACAAACTCGTAAAAGGCCCGACCCGTTTGTCTGCCACATTCAAGCGGTATAATTTGCTTTATAGGTTCATTTTGAAATACTAAGTATTACATTGTAATAATAATACCATTATATATTACTTTACGTGTATCGTCAGTACAGGCGATATTTTTGCAGTTTTTGTTTATTCACTGGTAATAAACTACATCATAGAGTCCCTTAGAGGACAGGCGGGGTTTTTCTAAAATATTTTTGCTGTCCCACATAATAACTTTTCCACAGTTTTATTACAGTAACCATGTTTTAACCTTGATTTTCGTAATAAAACCACAGTATAACTCAGGGGATCTAAAACTAAGGTAATTATGCTCTATGATTTACTTTACTTACTTTTCATAGTTACTGCAATATTACTATTGTAAAACCATAAAACCATACTAATATTGTAGTAACTATGAAAAGTTTTGGCAGAAACATGATTCTCATACAGTATACTGTATAGTATCCTTTGCTTTTACTATAGATTAACCATGGTATTTGTAATAGAACCATAATAACCACAAAATTATGAGTTTTATTACCATAGTTTTTATTTTCCTCCATTATCACTGGATTTACTATGAATATTAAGGTTAAAATAAGATAAGTAATAATAAAACCATGGTATTTTCTTTGCGAGGGAATGCAAAACTATTTCAGAAAAAACATTCCTGCCTGTCTAAGGGGCTCTGTACCGTAATATTGAGTAAGGGCTGGTCACACTACACTTACACGTGTCCCATTCACTCCCATTCAAACGTACCCAAACATGACAGACCGATACCTCAAGGTCATGTGAAGAAATTGCAAAGTTCAAGCTTGGTGAACTCTGAACTTGAATAAATACATGGTACTTTAAAAAATGTCCTGTACTAGGAGATCTTTGGGGGTGCATTTTGACATTTAGGGTGGGCAATAGGTTCTCTCGTTTTGCCATCGGACCGTGGTGGGGGCGTCAGAATTTTCTGGGGGGCACAAGAATGATTTACTTATTAAATGTTCACTAACATATTCTCTTTATTCACAGGTCAAGATGTGAAGAAAGCAGTGGGTGAAAATGTCAAATTTCATCCAGGCAATATTCCTCCTCCTATCAACAGCATTCTATGGAAACACACAGGCAATGATGACAAAGTTGTCAAGGCGATTGAGTGGGACACTGTGGATGGTCTTGATGTTCCGAATCCTAGATATAAAGGCATCGCAACTCTCGATAAAAAGACTGGAGAAATCACTTTAACCGGTTTAAAGCTTGAACATACTGGAGTTTATTCCATTGAGATCAACAGTAAAGAGCAAGAAAAAAAATTCCGCTTGACTGTTATGGGTGAGTGAATGTAGATTATTAGTATAGATTTTCCCCAAAAAGATGCCACACTTAACTAGTAATAGTCTGTGACATATTGTTATGCACCGTAGAATAAAAAGATAATAAGATTAATAGTTTCTTGATCTAAACAAACCAATAAGTACTATGATTCTACCCTGTTTTTGGACATGTACCACAGTACGGTAATCGTTGGATGTGAGGGCACAGCTATATGATACTGCAAACATAATGTTATGTTAGTGTAGTTTAATCATTTTTGACTTTATTATGTTGTTGTAATCTTGGTGGATTGTACTCTTATACATTTTTAAATGGTGTATTTTACAGAGCCTGTCCCCAAACCAAAGATAAGAATAGACACCTCAAATAATGATGATGTCAAGTATTTATATTGTGATGGTGATGCAACAATCATCTGGAAGAATTCTGCTGGAGAGACACTGAATGGCACATCCAATACTGGTCCTCCAAAAGGAGAGTTCATAGCAGCTAAAAATACTCATAACCGAGACAACTACTACACCTGCACACTCAAGAACGATGTGAGCAATAAGACCAGTGATCCAGTCTATGAGAAAGATCTGTTTCCTGGTAAGACATGATTTACTCTAGAGACAACAGGACGTGGATTTTTATTAGAGGTTAATAAAGTTCCTTTCTGTTTTCATGTATTCATGTTAGGGCTGAAACGATTTGTCAGCGTTAAAAATTGTAGACGATCCCATTAATTTTATCTCATTTAACGCAACATGAGTGTGACGAGGAACAACATGAGTGTGACGAGGAGGAGGGCGTGGCCGGCACTGAGTCAGATGATCAGCGAGAGAGTGAGATAAAGGGGAGCCGGAGACGCCAGTTCGAGAGAGAGACGCACTCGGCCACGCTGTATGTGTGTGTCTTTGTTTATGTTTGTTTAATATTGAGTTTTACATGAATCTTTATGTTGGCAGTTCAGCCGGTTCCTGGCGCCTCCTTGCCCATCCTTGAACTGTTACAGTGTCTGAAACCCGGGAAGAAGGAGACGGGAACCAGCTGAACAGTCAACATAAAAATTAATGTTAAACGCAACATTAAACAAACAAACACACACACATTCAGCGCCGGCCGTGCACCCTCATGTCCCGGTCACGCCCTCCTCCTCGTCACGAGTCGTGTGAAAAACAGAGCGAGGGAGTTTCAAACTTCTCCCGGCTGATAAACGCTCTCGCGCGGAGTCACTCGTCCCTCGTGCGCGTTTCCTGCAGCTAGATTATAACATGATGACTCATGATGCATTGAATCATAATATTCTGTATGTGTCACGATTTGTATCTTATCGTAAAGATAATCTGTGATACGCAGCTCTAATAAGAGAGTTAAAGATGGATAGAAGTGAACAAAAAGGTGAGAGACGGTAATCTTACCCATTATACACTGCAAAAAGTTTTTGTCTTTTTTGGTTCATTTTCCAATATAAATATCTGAAACTCATTATGTACATTTAATTTAGCAGCTACTTCAGAAGAAAAAACTTATCAGAGAATGTTGAATATAATGTTTAACATATTTTAATATTTTAGAAACCTAAAAATCCTTAAAACAAGATACATTTACCTGAAAAGCAACATATAAGATATTAAGACTTTATATTTTCAAGTATATTTTGTCTTTGCAGCACTGGCAGAAATATGAACAAGTGAAAATATGAACTTATACAAAATACAGATATTTCAGATATTCTCTTAAAGCAAGTCTAAACATCTTTTATATTTCTTCTCATTTTAAATGGAAAACAAGACAAAAACACTTGATAACTGTAAGATTTCTTTCCAATTATTTTTTTAATGAATTAAACACATTTTTTGTTAATATGTTATTTAGAGGAATTTTTAAAAGATGATTTTGTCCTTTATTGTTTGCAAGCACGTTTAATACAACCTTTTATGTCGAGGCACAAGCTGAATAATCGGTTATGAGCTAATGATTAATCACCGAATAATCAATCTAATAATCGTTAGATGACTCGATCATCAAATTAATCGTTAGTTGCCGTCCTATATATCATAAATAAATATTAAACTGCTGATAAATTAGCAAGGCGTGTTGATACTGTTATACCGCAGTACCGTGAACATTTCATACCGTTACACCCCTGATTGTCTGATGGTAGTTTCATATTGAAGTACCCAAATTATTAGTCTGTAGAAGTGTTAAACGTGTGAGAAAGTGTATTCATCAACCTGATACATGTCCGACATCATCACACGGGCTCATTGAACCAAGTTTAAACCTTTACTGATATTTCAGAAAAGATCACACGTACTTTCCTCACTGTAAACCAAAGATATTCATTAATAATAACCTGTATTAACATTAACAGACATTGTTACATATTATTAAAACTGCAGCGCTGCCTATTTCCACCATTGAAATCTGCTGAACCCGGAAGCGTGGTTTCCTGCGGTGTGATGTCAGAGTAATTTCATCTATATTTTCTGGTGGAAGAATGGCGTTTTAATCATTTTATTACCAAATATTAAATATTAATGAACATTTGTTTTGTTAATATTTTAATGTGGTGATCGCTTTATAAAAGCAATTACAGGGCTCCAGACTGCAACTAAAATGGTGGCAAATGCAACCAAAAATAATTTATTGCAACTATCATTTTAAATCAAGTCGCCATTGGCAACAGTCGGGTTGTGTGTGTTCATATGCAGTTTTGTCAGATATCATCTCGTGAGTTATTGAATACGTCTTTAGAGCGCGCACCAGCGTGTCTCAGATTTGCCTGCAGTGTGAACATAGCCCAAATAATTTTATTTGTCTGCACCCTGAATTAGTCACTCGAGGCTGTGCCATATTGTGAATATAGTCACGGCTGAAGGTGATCAGGCCTAACATGCCCTTCAGCCATGACTATATTCATAATATAATACAACCTCTTATGCCTGATTGTTTAAATATAAAAATCAGGGTCCTGTTGGGTCCTCTTAATAAATAAATGAATATTCATGTACGATTTTTCCTGCTTGAGTGCAAGCTCTGTTTTTCAAGTAGGAAAAATTTCATAAAGATGAAATACATTTTTTTATTAATTAAAAATTGGTTCTGCATATTGGTTATCCGACATGTAAACATACAAATAATCGGTATTGTATCAGTTGTAAAAAATCAATATTGGTCGATCTCTATTTAAAACTACCAATCAACCAGTCGGTTCAATGTCTGAGCTATTAATCGATTAGTCAGTGTATATAAATCTGCATTGTGTCCGTTACCCAATCAGATGTGCTTCATGGGGATGTTAAAAAGATAAATAGGCTAAATAATTATTGCTAACCTCTTATCCCAGAAATCATTTAAAGAAACTCGAAAAGCTCCAATACAGAGCAGCACAAAACCGTTTATGCACATCCCAAATGCAGAATGACCCGCTTCAGTGTAACCGGAGCGATTATAAATATTGTGGGGGCGCAACATGTGGTTCACGGCATTTGACGTCCAGTAGTGAACAAGCAGTGCTTTGATGGCTGTAGCAGCGGTGAATTAAATGACTAAATGTAAAGAATTAAAAAGACTAAACTTCCTGTTCTTGTGGAACTCTGCACAAATTTTGCTTCCTATATTGATCTATCAATCCTTGTATGAGCATTAAGCTAAATTTATCATTTATAAAAATACATTAAGAATCTGTTTTTCATCAGGGAGTTGATCTCAAGAAATCGCAATTTGTAAGGGAATATTTTTTTACACCACCCCTATAAATCTCAGTCTTTTGCATCATAATATTCGCACTAGCTCGTGTAGAAAACTGATTAATTGAAGCTGACAAACAACAATCAAAAGAAACACAGAAATATAAAGGTCTTCTCTGAGCTTTCTGCCAAAATAAAAGCTTGATTTAAATGGACGGGCAAAAACAAACAAACAGAGAGATATAACTACTGTATAGCTACTCTTGACGAAAATCAAGAGTTCATGGCATATTTTCACATGCAAATGATCTTTGCGGCCAATTGTCCATTGTTGCCAAAGGTTTACCGGAGGTTCATCACTACCGGTAAAGAGCTGCAAAAAAGGGTTGTTGACATTACATCATTATAGTAACGAAGTTGTACAATTGGATGTAACTTTACACAGATATAAGTGATATTATCACGCTAAAACAGTGAGTATTTTAACGATTACGGATTGGCTGCATTCATTTCCATTGTAAGTGTCTCACTGGAACAAATATGTATTTTTTATTTTTAAAAAGGAGGGACGAGTCGAAATTAATTTTTGTGGTCATCAACATTATGCCACAAATGCTGTCGATTGAGCTTCACTTGCATTGAACCCGGAATATTCCTTTAAAGATAATAATAATAATATATATTTATTTATTTAAGCAATATCTTAGTATCTTTTATTTAAGCTGAATTTTACTTTTACCGTTACTGAATATAAAGTGACACATTTACTGAACTGCAAATCTTCATGTCACTCATATCCAAAGCAAATCACTTTGTACACTTGTTCTTCATATATATATTTATATTTTAAATAAAGATATGCATTTGCATTCAAAGAACGTTTTTAATATTAAGGTTTTATTATTAATATTAAGATCCTTTTCACTTTCTGTTCCTCCATGGAAGAATGTTTATGCAAATCAGTCCCTCTCAGCCCTTTAGCGAGCACTTGAATACAGATTCACCACATCTATATTTAGGCACTTTCTCCACTTCCTGCAACTAATTATTATTAAAAAATAATGTTGGATCTTCTTGGTACATATTCTTCTTTAAAAATACAAAAATACTGCTTGTACCTTCAGATCAATTATGTTCGAATGTTTGACTCTTTATGCCAAATAATTTTCTTGTAAGTCGTGAGTTACTTTAAATGCTAACTTGAATATATCCCTTATATAGATGTCATTGAATTGGGAAGTTGAACACTTTATTGGAATGTTTGTTCTAATATTTATGTTTTTGTCTAAGACTAATGTGTTTTTATCTTCATTAGGTCCCGGACTCTCTATTGGATTAATTACATTTTTGGTATTTTTTTTTGTTCTTCTTTTACTTGGAATCGCTGCGGCATCTCTGCTGTATATATTTCACAAGAACACTCATGGTATGTAAAGCAATGATTACTGTATTTCCCTTTTTCAAAACCACAAAAAATGTTTGTGTTTATTAGTGATTATTTCTGGTTTAAACAGGAAAATGGCACTTCTTTATCTTGTTTTGTTTTACCTGGTTGTATTGTATTCCAAGGAAAAGGAAAATCGCCTTAACTTAATGGAAAATTGTCACAAAATGAACAGTATCTACATTTCCATCCAAGGATTTTTTGCAAAAAAAGTTTTAGCTGAGGGAAATGCAAATTATTGCTAAAGTTTTACAAGTGTCGACATAATATTTTTCCGTTTAACTCTAGCACATAAAATGTCGATACTTTGAATGTCTCAAAAAAACTGGTTTGGAAACCAGTAACACTTTTTGATGAATAATTTACGTAAAAATGTAGTGTCACATGACAGAATTTACCCCAAACGTTAGCCTGAGCTAATCATGATGACAGTATACATCCTTGAAAGCCAATTTATTGTACGTGATAATAGATCCGATACTGCAAACATGACACTTCCAGGAGTGCCAACACAAATATCTCGTATCATGCACCGGTCATCAACAAGTGCAAGGAGGACAAATGAATGGCCACTGTTTGTGATTAATTTAATCGTGGTAGATATCTGTTTATTTATTAAAGTTTCTTTTCCACACCATTCGCAATAATAGACGGCAGTCACGGAATTAACCCACAATACAAAACACAGAATTTCTGTGAACAAATATGTTTTAAATATAAATACGCAATACTAGGAGAAAAGCATCAGTGTGCTTTTTTGGAACACTAACATATAACCCAATTCTATAAAAATATTGTTTATACTTTTGAAAAAATGCCAGCACAATTCCCTGTATTAAATTAAATAAATTGCCAAATGAAAAAAGCATTAAATGAAAAAAATATTTTTTTAAAAATATTTTTAGGCCTATATAATTGCCTTTTCTGTACACAAACTTAAATTAGCCATACCCTGTTCTGTAGATGAATAAAGTCTGAATGACTCTCAGAATGTTCTAGACTTTTCTCAAACTATTTGTCCAATGAGTTCACTTTCAGAAAACGACCTATTGAACATTTTAAAACTTTAACATTTTTTAACTCTAACCCTCTTTACATCGGATGGCGTTTGCTGAGCTTCTTCAGAAAATATAAATTGCATTATGACATTAAATTATTTTAGATGACAATCAAGTTCAGCTGCTCATTAAAAGTTGCTGGAGAAATATGCGGGACATGATGCAGTTGTGATGGCGATGCTTTAGATTAGATGATTGTTCAAAATATTGAATATCAGTAATGTATCATGTGTAAATCCTGATATTACACCACATCAAAGTTTCTTTAATATCTGAGCACACATCATATACACATGGATGGATGATTCTTATACTGAGACTGAAAGTTTCTGCCAGTACTTGGTAGGAAAAAAATTAGGGACATCTGGGTGGCGAATTAGCGATAAAAACACATTTCTGTATGGAAACAGGTTAAGGGCAGATTTCTGTTTTGATAAACCAAAATTATACGACAAAGTGTTTTTTTAGGCATGACGTCATCACGCACACCATTTTTAAATATAAAAGTCCATTTGAATAGGAACAGGCAGAAGATGGCATATTTCACGAAAATACTTTTTATGCATTTTCTCTTTGTCGATAACACAACAGCACGAAAAGTGGATGGAAACTAGGCTACTGAAACAGTATAATTAGGGATGTACGATATATCGGCGGCTGATATATTATTGGCAGATAACCTGGAAAATAAAAATATTATCGAGCCAAGCTTATGCCGCTCTGTGTGGATTATTTCAACATCTCTGCACATTGTTGTGTTGATTTGAGTCTGGCTTTAACATGCCATTTCCCAAATTCTGTTTATGTTTCATGATGCAATAAATGAAAACGTGACTATTTTAGCTTATTAATGCATGAAACATAAACAGAATGTGGGAAATTGCACATCGTTACTTGCAGCACAACATTGCGATTAAAACAAACCCAAAAACAACCTAACACGGTTTATAGATCTTGAAAATAGTTTTACAGAGTGATTTGAAATGGCTAAATTATTATCTCTATTATCGAGTCATTAGGGTTACTGTAAACACTATATTTATATAATTTATGCAGGTGTATTTTTATTTATTTCTCATTCCAATCAACACACATTTGTCTTATAGGCACATTTCTGGTTCAGGTTACGTCAGCCGAAACTTCTAAATGCTAAATGCCAAGCTTTTACATTACATATATTTTTCAAATGAGAAGATTTTAATGAATTAGCTAGCAGTTCCAGGTTAAAGGATTAAACTTGAATATAATTTATTATTAAATATTGAGTATCGGTATCGGGCACAATGAGCTGTGAATTATCGGTACCGGTCCAGAAAGTCCATTTCGGTGCATCCTTAATTACAATGCAGAAGGATTTCTATTGGTCATTTAAAAAAGTGATACATTTATAATTTCATGATTTTCCTTCACCAGATTCTGTTCAAAATTCCTGTGGAAATGCACCAGTCATGGGCGGTAAGTTTGTGTTTGTTTTGTCAATTAATCGACAAGTTGCAAACTTTGTTGAAGGGTATTTTTATTTGAAGCAAATTTCTCTCTTCAGGAATTTTGAACTGTCTGGATAAATGCCGAAAAAATCCAGGTATGTGTTTTCTTTTTCTATGTTTATCATTAGTCATAAACACTTGTTATATATAGTATTAAATAATGTTACTGTTATTTCCATCAGATGGTTTATTAAAAATGATCTATTGTTAGAGATGCTGATGTGACCTCTTGGATAGTTCCTTGTAGAAGTGTCTGAAAATAATTTAATTTAATCAATTTCTCTATAAATGCTTCCATTTAATGCAGATGTGTAATAAAGGATTGTATTTGAGTGGGTGGGTAATTGTTTCATATTTGGTTGATTATCAAGGCGCAGATAAAAAAGCAAATCCCGAAGATCCAGGTAAGTTAATCAAAGTTCTGCCTTTGCAATGGGAAGTGGGGTAATATAATAATTACTAGAGCTTTTTTGTGATTTTAATCATGTCCAAATGGACCATGTCAGTAAATTTCCTCAACTTTAGGTCATTTACATGTCACAGCAATGCTTAAAATGCAGTAGATAGACCTTTGCCGACAGGGCTCTATATTTTCAATGGGCCCTTTGAGGGCACAAATAAATCCTGATGCGGCACAGGCTAAAATTGAGTTTGACACCTCAATTATAAGCTATTCCTCCACCAACGCATGTTAATATGGGTCCGGCATTGGAAACTCGCAACACATGCGCATAACTGCACCACTGCTCAGAAAAATCCTCGGGGAAACACTGAACACATTATGATGGATAAAGACACCAGAAAACTAGTTTTATTTTTATATAAGCAATGAGATGTTTATTGTTCTTCACTCTGCTGGTTGAAATGTTTCTTTAGATAATGACTTGTTTTTTAATGACACTCGCTGTTAGTTATTGCCTGTTCTTGACTCCTGTTTATGTAATGGTCGTGTTTTCATAGTTAATCAGCCGCTGGGTGCTATGACTGAAGATGCATCCCCAAATGAGATGAAAAATCAGGATTCATAGTTGGGAATGGACGTCTAGCCTGATAAGGTCTGAAGCTTCTCTTTTTCTTAATCATTCTTGATCTCTCAATGTAAAGTTTATATCATTGCCCTTAATATCAAAACCATTTTATTAATGAATATCAGTTTGCACATGTCAGCATTAGTTTGTAAGCATTGTTGCTGTGGTTTGTTTTGCCTAATAGACAAACTCCTCTCGTTGTTTATTTGACATTCTAGAAATTCGCTACATCTGATAAACAACAAGCTTCTGCATTATGGCGCGGAAATCTTAATCTGAACCTCATCTACCAAATCTGAAGAATCGTTTGTCTGGAGAAATATCTTAAACAGGAACAATCTATGTTTTGTTATTCTTGAATAAACAATTCAATAGAAAGTACCATATGTAAACTTTTCAATATTATTAATTTTTTTTATATAAATCCCCCATGAGGTTTTAACATTGAGTTTGATGTGCTGTGTTTTTCAAATCTGATTTTAGGACTGATCATCTACAATGGTCATTGCAAGTTAGGGCTGCTCGATTGTTGCAAAAATCATAATCATAATGCAATTGTGTGTTGATCCGCTCGAGGCTTGCAGTAGATAGTGTATGTCAAATACGTTCAGATCAGCTTAATGTAAATTCAGTAATTTACTCATCCATGTGTTCTTATAACTCTATACGACTTCCTTTCTTTTTCTGAACGCAAAGAGAGAAATTGTGGAAACATGTTGTGTTCAGTGATGTCACACAATGGTAGTTTATGATGACACCTCTTCAAGCTTCAAAAGAACACACAAGTATAATTCAGAAGTCTAATAAATTATTCATGAGACTAGGGTTGCAGCGGTATGCCGGTTTCACGGTATATCACGGTTTGAAAATTGACGGTTATCATACCATGTACATTTGCCTATCTACGGTATTGAGAAAAAAATGCAACTGGGTGGAGAATCTCACATGCGCGTGCGCATCTCCTTTCCTCCTTGTCTGCCTGTCAGACTCGTCAACTTGCAACACACACACACATGCAGCGGAGAAAATGTCCGAGAGAAGCGAGGCGAGGGGGTCTGACTTGAGTGTTTGTGTGAGTTAAAGCAGTGTTTCTCAACTGGTTTATTCGGACTGGGTCGCGGACAGCAGGGAAAGAACAATGCCATGGTTCTCCCATTGAAGATATTTCGGCGGCCGCCAAAGTGATAGACTATTTAAGACTGCTGAGGCAGATTTAATGATAATTTCGCAAACAGCTAAAGCAGACATGGGCGATTTACAGCCTGCGGACTGGATCAGGCCCTCCACATGGTGTAATGTGGCCCGCGGCTCATTTATCGTGAAAGCATTTTTTTTCCCCCATTAGATATTTCAGTTAACATGCATTGGGACCTAACGCATCTCCACAAGCATTTAACATGCTCAGGGTTGCCATTATGCACTTTAGAGATGTTGAAGTCCCTTCGCACTTGTATGTTAATCTAACTCTTGCAGTAATCATTTATCACAGTCATGAAGCCTGTGTTATTCAGTTGTGTGCTGAAAGTCAAACCATCGAGGAGACCCGCATCATGACCTTTAGCATGTAAACTAGTTTCATATGAAATAATCTAAAAGTAAAATCTATTAGACCTTATTTTATGTCAACAGTGGCAGTTGTAGTTAAAGTTTCAAGATGTTTCAGCTAGTATTTATTTTTCATAAATACATTAATTTATTATTATTACTACTATTATTTCAGACTAGCACACTGACCTAACCATGGTAATGAGGATCCTTTCCTCCTGTGTAATATGTGTATAAATATGTAATATTAGGTAACAAACAGGATAATAATGGGCTCATATAAGTGAATATGCTCTTCAATTTTTAAAAGGGGGAGAAAAAACTTCCTGTAGATTTTGTTGCATAATGTCACTTGATGCATGTCCTTGTACTGGAAAACCATGAACAAAACTACGCAACATAAAAGGAAATGCGACCCAGCATACATTAAATACAGGTTATGTTTAATCTATGGCAGGTCGACACTTGATTTCACATGTAAAATCTGTCCTAAAGCAAAACCAGTTGAGAAACACTGATTTAAAGGGACAGACAGGAGCAGTCTACAGTATATGTTAATTATTAATAATCACAGGACATTCTTTTAAAAGCTCACACAGCTGACGTTATTTTTCATTTAGTTAATTTAACATGGTAAATGGTCTGCACTTATATAGCGCCTTTTTAACCTTCTCTGTATTCAAAGTGCTTTACACTGTGACTCATTCACCCATTCATACACCAATTCATGCAAGGCACTAGCCTGCCATTAGGAGCAACTTGGGGCCTTCGGCACGTGGAGTCGTATGGGCCGGGATTCGAACCACCCTGCGATTAGTGGCCGACCCACTCTACCAACTGAGCCACAGGTTTCAAGTTTCAATTATAATAAAGTGTTTACTCAAAAATAATAAAATAACCCTTCTGTTTTCACTGATAATACTAATTGTGTAATACCGTGAAACCGTGATATTTTCTGAGACGGTTATCATACCGTGAAAATCTCATACCGTTGCAACCCTAAATGAGACTCATGATTGTTATAGAAGCATACGATAAGGTCTGATGAGAAACAAACTGAAATCGAATGTTTTATTTAGTGTAAATGTTCACTGACCGTTGATCTCCTGTGTGTGTGTTCTAGGGTGTTAATGACACTTGCTTTTTTTCACTCAGTTCTTGTCTCTGTCCATTTAAAATGTCAGGAAATGTCATCCTAGGTCAGTTGTAGCTTCTGCAATTGTACAAGTGGAAATGCAAATGAATCTGAGCTAAATCTAAATTAATTCCCTGTATTCATCGTTTTTGTATTCTCTGGTAGTGGTATGTGTACACTGCATAAAATACTTCATACTTGAGTGCATGAAAAGAGGAAGTCCTGTACATATATTCTTTTTTTATATTCCTATTTATTCTTCCTTCCTTTTAATAACACACTGTGCTGTTTTTTCTTCTTTTAAGAACAATGAATACCAGAAACATGATTCATGGCTAATGCAGCTTTTGAGTCAATGGGTAACGCCTAGTGCTGCATTGCTGCATGGCTTGGACTTTTGCCTTGGTGATTGGGTGGAGGTTTCAAATCAAATCTTGTTTTTGCAAAGATGTTAGAAGCATTTTGGAAGCATATTTGTAATGTTTTGGAGTCACGTGTTAACCTTTATTTCAAACCTTTATCATTATTTTGTCTGCCACATCTTTTGTATATTATTCCAAACACACGATTGTTCTGCATTCACACTGTTTATTTTTCCTTATAATGTAAAATTTGTGTTTTTAACACCAGATTAGAATGACCTAAAATGAACTTTCTTCGAAATGATCATTCACTTTTTTCTTTCTTTTTTTTTTGTATTGAAAAGTGCTCCATTGAATGACCGCACTGACTGAGAGGAGTTTGACAAACATGTAAATCTGAATAATTAAAGAGGGTGCAGAACCTCCCTCCTGTGATCCGTGCATACATCGTTTCTTTTAGTATATGACATTGAATGTATAAAAATATAAAACAGCTTGCCTGAATGGTGTTAAATGTATGTTGCTGATTTTCTTTTAAAGAAGGAACCATACTGGAACACTAACACAGTTTTAGTTTTTTTGCTTAGATAAGGATAAATTAAGGAAGTCATCATCCTGATCTATTCTTACTCTGATTGTGAGCATGAAAATTAACCCTTGTTGTCTGCAACATATCTGGTCATGTGTTCTTATTTAAAGGGAATGCCTCAGACTTTGTAGTCTGCAGTATCATACACAAGCCATCTGCTTTTCTATGAATTTATTCTCTTAGTTTTTTTTTTTTCATTTATTTTATCTACAATGTTGCATTCATTACAAAATAGAGTAACTATAATGCAATACAGTTCATGCAGGTGTGTGCGTGCACAGGTTTATATGGTCATTACAACTGGAATTATTTAGATTTTTTATTTTATTTAAGATAACATGTCCACCAACCACAATAAAAGGTTGTCTTGAAATGAAGATAAACTGCTATTTATTTTGTTCATTTAAATGATAACAAAATAAATAAATACAGTATTATTTTCACTTTTTCTCTGTATTCCCTAGTTGTCTATTTACAACATTTACCTTTTATTTCAATCCACAAATGTTCACAGTTGGATTTATGAAAAACCTCACAAAACAATGTATGATGTCAGTACCTTGATAAGATGGTTATTGATATCTTCAGCTTTAGTGTGTCAAAATATAAAATAGAAATGTTAGACTCCCAAACATGACTTTTGCAAATAGAAAAGATTAGAATAGAAGAACAGGGAGCCCTGCAACAGATGGCATTGCCCCCACAGTGCCCCCACAGAACATCGAGTCAGTCTGAGATTACATAAAGAGACAGGAGCAATTGAGACAGCCGAAATAGCCAGAAGATCTGTGGTGAATTCTCCAAGAAGCTTGGGACATCCTATCTGCCAGCAACCAAGAAAAAGTGTGTCCAGGTGTATCTAGGAGAATTGGGGCTGTTTTAAAGGCAAAGGTGGTCACACGAATATTGATTTAGCTTTTTTATGGGATTTTACACAAATGCTTAAAACGTTTGCACAGTACTACAGTGCATCTGGAAACTATTCACAGCGCTTCACTTTTTCCGCATTTTGTTATGTTACAGCCTTATTCCTAAATGGATTAAATTAATTATTTTCCTCAAAATTCTACAAACAATACCCCATAACGACAATGTGAAAGAATCTTGTTTGAAATCTTTAAGGTGTGTGAGAAGGGCCCAACAAGACAGTCACATCTATGGCAAGTGCTACAGGAAGTGTGGGGTGAAAGGTCAAGTGCTACAGGAAGTGTGGGGTGAAAGGTCACCCGAGTATCTGGACAAACTGACCGCTAGATTAACAAGGATCTGCAAAGCTGTCATTGCAGCACATGGAGGATTTTTTGATGAGAACTCTTTGAAGCAGTTTAAGAAGTTCTGATTATTTTATTTTTTTTCAAATTGTAATAGTAATTTTTCACGTTATTATTAGTTATTAGTATATTAATGTCCTGACTGTACATTGTGATCAGTTGAATGCCACTTTGGTGAATAAAAGTACCGATTTCTTTCCATAAGAGCAAAATCTGTACATTATTCTAAACTTTTGGCCACCAGGGTGTATATATATATATATACACACACACACACATATTGCAGCAATTTTTTTTCTACTGTCGCAAAGGCAAAGTGTCAGAAGTTAAAGAATCACCCTAATGACTTATCTTTAAGGTGAATATTATTTTCTGTATTGAGCTATTAATTATGAAATTACCAACAAAGAGCTGTTTTGTCCGTCTTTCTCTTGCTTCGTCTTTCAACCGTTTTTATTCTTAACCGCGCAAGATAACCATCCAATCAGAAGGCGTCGTCAAGCTTGTGACGTATAGACAACATTCGTCCAATCATTTGACGTCTAATATATATATATATATATATATATATATAGATCTTTTATTTAGCAGCGTAAATCTCACCATTTGTTATATATATATATATATATATATATATATATATATATATATATATATATATATATATATATATATATATATATATATATATATTGAGTGTACATTTTTAAATATTATTTCCACAGCTGCGAGAGAGTGACATCATTTCCTTCTCTTCTAGATAGTCATTCAAACGTAATAGGGGATTTTTTTTCTTTTGGTCTTGGAGCAAATGTGTAAGTGAAAATAATATTTGCTGTGATCTCCCATTCATCGCTGTCGAAGATCGTTTACTTCCGTGTTTCAAAACCTACACACTGTCTCAATTTCACAGACAAGTAAGACTGTTCTTCTACCTCACACAGTGTTGTCCTGCATGCGCAAAATGTGTTACACTTCTGATTACATGTTGTGTTTTCTTGTGCTTAAACAATAAGTGAGAGCCCACATAAACATTCTGTCAACTTTTTCTGTAAACTTTTACAGCTATTTTTCCATCAGACTAGCGTTGAAGTTCCCGCGCGCCGCACTGCACATTCCACCTTTTGTAGAAAAAAACGTCCTGTGGTCAGGCACGTGCAGAGGGGGTGGCTCTAGGGGCTTGAGCCCCTGTTCTTTTGCTGAGGTGCCCCTCCGACAGAGCAGTGTTCAAGGGTGTACAAATGACACCGAAAATGAATGACTTTTTAAGCTTTATAAAAGTATGTAGGGGTGTAAAAATGCATCAACATTATGCTGAATCTTTGATGTATCAATTACAGAGTATAATAATCAATTATAAGTCATAATCAGCAGTCTGCTTTGTGTCTTTTTGTGTTTCTTTGCATAAAGTCAGGCATTATAATACTTAATTGATATTGGCTCAATAATTCGTAACAACAGTATTATATTATAATTTTTTATATATTAATTATAGACCAAATCTCCATGTAGTCTATTAATAAAAAATAATGTTTGTTGGAATCTTATTACAGTGCATTTTTCTGTTCTACACAATGCATTTCTTATCCACAAATACATTTTTGAACCGGTGATTGTAACATAAACCCAAGGTGTTTTTTTTGTTGTTGTTTTTTTCTGTATAGTGCAACTTATCCCAACATTTATATTTTCATCTTTAGCATATTTTTGAAAATAATTATGGATACATAATAATGTAATCGAGGTTTATGTCTAATTAGGCTATTGAAAAAAAATTAACAGGCCTACTTACTCCATTGATAAAAGTGTTATTAATTTCTTAAGTTAAGCTTTAAAAGTAACAAAAGGCAAAAATAAATAAATAAATAAAATCACTAAAGCATAAAATAAATTGAGGTCACGCATGTGCACCCCCCAAACCCCTTTAAAAGGTTTAGAGCCCCTGCCCCTCAAAATGTCTGTACACATCCCTGCCTGTAGTGATACTATGATATTTGTGAAATATATGCATTAAAGTATGTATAGTTCCAAGTCTACAGTACGTTCATGAAGGTCACCATAATATTAAACTGAAACCGACCATTTGTGTATAAATGTGCTGTTACTATCCCTCAATATTTTGTCATCTAATCATATGAGAAGTTCTAAAGGTATGAAGAATCCATATTTTGAATTTATTGTCTTTTCTGTCTTGGTATTCACTTAAGGATTTGTTTTTCTAAATGTTGTGAACATTTAGATTTATTAAAGAAAATGTATTTGTGCATAAACCAACTTATATCAACAGTATATAATGCCAAGAAGTATTAACTCTGTGGAAAATGTGATGCTTTTTTGCTTATATAAATGCATACATCTAGGTTATTCTTTTGTGCAGATGGATATCCAAGTCAGATGGATAACTATTTTTATCTAGCCTACATGCTTATTTGCAAAATAAATAAATAATGGAAACACACAAAAAACTTATTTCAGCTCCATGGAATTTGACATTTATTGAGTGACAATTACCAGATTCTGTATCATTTGTAAAATATCTTCTTTCATGAGTTTGCCACAGATCTTCTTGTTTCAATAGTATGTTTCTAGTTCCACCCAGCCTGAAACAGAATAGCATGAATATTAGAGATATTTTATTATTAATCACTCAATGTCTTCATGAGAAACATATACAGTGCATAAAATATACAGATATGTAATGAAAGTTGATATAGTAGCCTACCTCCTGGATTTCGCCTAAGGATGTATTTTCTAACTTCATCATAGATGAAGATGAGCAGTGAGTATGGGAAGGCACAGAACCACCACAATGGTCTAAATTAGAGAACAGGATTCATTATAAAAAATACTGCCAAACAGGCCAATATTAATGGCCACGCACATACTAAAAAGTTTATGGAGTGACAACCGCATTTACATTTTCATTCATTTGCTATTTTAGAGCAAAGAGATTATGCCCCAGAGATATATTACCAAGGAAGTGTTCAGTTATTGAACTGTGTGTGTACAGAACAGGATTAAGCACTCAAAGGTGACAACCATATTTAGCTGCAGCGTGGCCTATGAAGAACACCGTGCTTGTGCGCAAAAAGACTAGATATGTCCACCTACTTCATAGGATACATTCTGACAGCAACGTCCATGCCTGGGCAGTAGGACAGGAAAGCTGCCAGAGCCGTTTCCACACACAGACCAAAGGTGAGGACTCGGTTTCTATGGGGGGAAAGAAAAATACAAATGATGATGAATATAGTTATCCACGTGGTGTGGTTTTAAACCTGAAATGAGCTGAAACTGAACAAAAATGTATTTTTTATAATTAACAGGCCAAATATGTTTATGTTTACATACTTCATTCCTTGCTGTACGATGGAGAGCCGTCTGGTCTTACAGATGAGCAGGTCAGTCCACTGCACAATCACAATACTGGTAAAGAATGCTGTGTGGCATGTGTACTCCACAATCTTTCTGCGCTCATAGGTCTAGAGCAGACAAGTAAAACACAGAAGCAATATTTACAAGTTTAATATTTCATTAAATGTATATTTTGTTTTTAAGATGTGTCAGGTATGTTCATAGCTTTGATACCTACCCATTGCTGACCATAGCTATCTTCCAGGTCATTGAGATACCTATTTTCCCAACCCAAACGAATTCCTACCAGATCCCTGGGCAAAAATCCATTCTCAGCAAGAATTACAAAGTAGGTAAAGAACCCTCCAACTGCTTGCATCATACCTAAAAATAATATGAAATTAAAGTGTGAAATTGGAAGCCTAAGCGATTTGTTCTATCAGGAAGATTTGTAGTAAGCATCACATCATTCATTAAATTCAGACATCTCACCCAATCATAATCCAGCCTTTGCTTTATAAGCTCCGCACCACTGTCCTAAATTGCTTCGTCATGTCATTGTTGTTTTCACCCACAACACCCCATCACCCACCAGTTTGGGTCTTGTCTGGCTGAAAGGGGTAAGCTCCTCTACCCTGCCATCATCGTCTTTTTGCAGGAACTGACAGTTCGAGCGAGAATCTGAGCGCAGAACCGTAGGAAGGGGCAAGCGCCAAGAAAACTATTCTCTCACTGTATGGAGTTCTTAAACGAAAGTCTGGGAGAAGCTTGCTCATCTAATCTGCCAATCAACCTGCAGGCTGCAGAGTATTTAAGCCACAGATTACCTCACTCTAATGATCCCTCCACATCTCCATCCTTAATCTTTCCTGCCCTCTAGCTTCCTTCATACTGGTAATTAGACCACCTACAGTCCAGATAAATAAACCTATTTATCAACACAATCTTTTACAATAAAAGCTTTTATTACTCAACATAAATTACTGTATTGAAATACTAACTCATTGACTTGATGCAAGTTACCACACAGGAACAGGCACACAATACTTCCCTAATATTAACTAGATTTCATGATGGTTTAGTGTACAATAGAGTCAAATTACCCTCTCTCAATAAACGTGATTAGTTGTATTCGTCATTCAAGGCAAGGCAAGGCAAGGCAAGGCAAGTGTATTTATATAGCACATTTCATACACAATGGTAATTCAAAGTGCTTTACATAGTAGAAATTAAAAAGAAAAAAAACAAGAATAATAAAATAAGAATAATTAAAACAGTTTAGAATAAAAAAATTAAAAAAAATCTAATAAAACACAGTACAAACAGTCGGACACACAGTGGCACAGTGCTCATTCAGTAAATGCACAGCTAAACAGATGTGTTTTGAGTCTGGATTTGAATGTGACTACTGTAGGAGCACATCTGATCTCTTCTGGAACCTGGTTCCAGCTGCGGCTGGCATAATAGCTAAAAGCAGACTCTCCTTGCTTAGAGTGAACCCTTGGTATTTCTAGCTGATGTGATTCTAATGATCTGAGTGATCTGTTGGGTTTATATTCAGTGAGCATGTCTGCAATATATTGAGGTCCTAGCCCATTGAGTGATTTATATACCAGTAATAATACTTTAAAATCAATCCTAAATGTAACTGGGAGCCAGTGTAAAGACCTGAGGACTGGTGTGATATGTTCATATTTTCTGGTTTTGCTCAGAATTCTGGCAGCAGCGTTCTGTATGAGCTGCAACTGTCTTATGGTCTTCTTGGGAAGGCCCGTGAGGAGTCCATTACAATAATCCACCCTGCTGGTGATGAAAGCATGCACAAGTTTCTCTAGGTCTTGACTGGAAACAAAGCATCTAATTCTTGCAATATTTTTCAGATGATAATATGCTGATTTAGTTATTGCTTTGACATGACTACTGAAACTAAGGTCTGACTCTAGAGACACACCAAGATTCCTGACTTGATTTTTAGTTGTTTGACCCCTAGCGTCAAGGTATGCATTCACCTTGAGAACTTCATCTTTGTTTCCAAACGCAATGACTTCAGTTTTGTCTTTGTTTAACTGAAGAAAGTTTTGGCACATCCAACTGTTTACTTCATCAATACATTGGCACAGGGAGTCAATGGGGCTGTAATCGTTAGGTGATAGGGCTAAGTAGATCTGTGTGTCATCTGCATAGCTGTGCTAAGCCATTTGGTTCTTTCTCATTATTTGGCTAATTGGGAGCATATACAGGTTGAACAGGAGTGGAGCAAGAATTGAGCCTTGAGGGACTCCGCATGTCAAGGGAAAATTTGATGTAGTAATACAGAAACCACTTTATTTTCTGTATAGTCACACTGTACAAACAGTACAGATGCGATGAAACATTAAGCATGTCTCACGATGAAGTTACATACACACACATATGTGAAACCAGTGATCCTCTTTCTATACGTTGTTGATTTTATTTGATTTCTGTTAAGGGAATTGTAAAATTGGCACAATCTGCTGAGTAGCATGCTAGAAGCTAGTTGTTTACAAATGGCGGCTGTGGACTTTCTCAATGCTTTGTGTGTCATAGGTTTTTGACCAATCACAGGCTGCAGCACCTCCCACAGTCTCCCTATATGCCCCCAAAGTACCTACTCCAGAGTAGGTGCTAAAAATCGCCCAAAAATGGCTCAGAGGAACTATAGTTCCTTAGGTGCAAAAGTGACAAAAAGTACTAGTCCTGGGGGAAAGTACCTAGTACATCCAGTGGAAATGGCCTATTAAGTATTCCCTTTAAAGCTCGAGTCGAGCCTCTTCCTTGACCCCCCCCCCTCCTAAGCCAATTACATCTGCCCTTTATCACTCAAAAATTATATGGGTAGGCGAACTCGTAAAATTTGAATGAATTATTTTCTTTCTGGCAGACCTAGTTAATAAAGCAATAAACATAAAGAGTGCCATGTATAGAAAGAGCATGCTCTTACCGATTTGACCATAACTCATACTGATTAGCCTCTCATTCACCAGGTGGTCTGTTTTAGCATCTCTTGGTTGTCTCTTCATGATGTCACTTTCAGCAGTTTCATAGGCCAATGAAATAGCAGGAACCTATGGCAATAATAATAAAAAAATAATGTAGTGATTTTACTCTTCTCTAAATTTCTGTAACTAAAATGTTTTCTTTTCCCTACCATGTCAGTGCCGAGGTCAATACAGAGAATGGTGACGGTGCCCAAGGGTAGTGGAATACCCACAAGGACAAACATGAGGAAGGGTGACATCTCAGGAATCTTACTAGTCAGCGTGTAGGCAATGGACTTCTTCAAGTTGTCAAAGATCAAACGGCCTGAAGTTGAAAACACATTTTTTGTAATCAATTTTCCATCTAACATACATAATTATTAAGTTAAAACTAAGCATTGCACACCTTCTTCTACTCCGGTGACAATTGAAGCAAAGTTGTCATCCAGCAAGATCATGTCAGCAGCCTGTTTGGATACATCAGATCCAGCAATGCCCATAGCCACACCAATGTCAGCCTTCTTCAGAGCAGGAGAATCGTTGACACCATCACCGGTTACAGCTACAATGGCACCCTGATAAGAAGAGAACAAATATGCATTAAAAATGTACGCCAACTTCTGGTTAAAATCCCTTAGTATCAGTAGGATCAAAGACACCATTTGACAATCAGCGTCTAGTGATACCTGTCGCTGACAGCCTTCTACAATGATCAGCTTTTGTTGTGGAGAAGTTCTGGCAAACACAATTTCTGTATGGTGTTGGAGGATCTCATCCAGGTCTTCATCTGTCATAGTCTTCAGTTCTCCACCATGGACCACACAGGCCTTAGCATCTCTAGGGGCACACTTTGAATTATTAGACATCCAGAGCAAACTCTACTTTTGTTACTATACTGTGGCTTTGTTGTAAATGGCTGAAGTGACAAGATTACCTTGGATTCACCTCCCCAACAGGGATTTTCAGCCGAGCTGCAATATCATCCACGGTCTCGTTGCCTTCAGAGATAATGCCAACACCCCTTGCAATAGCCTTGGCTGTAATTGGGTGGTCACCAGTAACCATGATAACCTGTCACAGAAGATTCATTAATTTAAGTCAGGTACAACATGTAAGCAGTGGATCCAGACTGTTTTTAATAGCCTTAGCTCAATTGAATGGTCACGAATGGTAAAAAAAAAAAACACTTTAACCTATTATAGAATATGTACACTCACTGGGAACTTTATTAAGAACACCATGTTCCTAATAAAGAGACTGACGTGATCTTCTGCTGTTGTAGCCCATCTGCCTAAAGGTTCAACATGTTGTGCATTCTGAGCTGCTAATCTGCTCACTACAATTGTACAGAGTGGTTATCTGAGTTACCGTAGCCTTTCTGCCAGTTTGAACCAGTCTGGCCATTCTCCGTTGATCTCTCGTTTCCTTCCACAGAAACGAATAAGTAGGTGTACAGGTGTTCCTAATAAAGTGCTCAGTGAGTTTAGACTTCTGAGTTGGTTAATTAAATTTGTTATGGACATCTTGAATTAAGGTCAACACCTTTATTCCAGCACTTCGGCACTTGGCCACAGCATCAGGTACAGCAGCACGAGGAGGGTCAATCATGGACATAAGGCCAATGAAACACAAGTTCTCAGTGGGGAAGTTTACTTCTTCAGAATCAAATGCAAAACCTTCAGGAAACTGGTCATCAGGGAGGGAATAGTGGCAGAAACCTGCGAGAGAGAACACAGAATTACTAACACCTGTTGATTTAATATAACTTTCTTTGTGTTTGAATACTTCTGCAGAGTTTTTGCAGCAATGCAATGAGATGAATTTCAAAAGATGTCTTTACCCAGCACTCTTTCTCCAAGACCTCCAAGTTCTACATAAGCATTCTGGAAAGAATCTTTCATTTCTTCATCTAAAGCCTGTTCTTTTCCTTCAATCAAAATGGAGGAGCATCTATCCAAAATTCTCTCAGGGGCGCCTTTCATCACCAGCAGGTGCTTAGACTCTGAGGAATTAGGATTCTTGTGGACAGAGAGCTAGATCAAGGCAGATTAAGTGTGGTTAGGTTGACCCATCAAATCTGTACCATCTCATCCTCAGAGAACCTCATCATGAAAAAAAATACCTGGTATTTGTTGGTGGAGTTGAAAGGGATTTCAGCAACCTTTGTGTAATTCTCTCTCATTTCACTGACTGAACCACAGCAAAGCTCAATACACTTCAACAGAGCAGACTCTGAGGCATCTCCCGCTGTTAGTCTCTGTACAACACAATGTATTTGGAAAAAATGTTCACTTAAAAGAACACTAATATGAGTGCATATTTTCTGCTGGAACTCTAAAAGTTGCAAACCTGTAGTGATCCTCTATGTAACAAATATTGTCTAGATATTAATATGGCTAGCACACCTGAAGAACTGGTAGATTACTCTGTTCAGATAGGAAGACAGCACGGTTGCACAGGCCAGCGACACGTGCAAGGGCAGCCCATGTAGCTGAGCTCCTGTCAAAGGCGGTTCCACTCTGGTTCTCTGTAGTGTCTGCTACGTGAATGTGGTTGTCAAACCACATGTGAGCCACGGTCATTCGGTTCTGGGTCAAGGTTCCAGTCTTGTCAGAGCAGATGGTTGTTGTTGAACCAAGAGTCTCAACAGCTTCGAGATTCTTCACCAGGCAGTTCTTCTTTGCCATACGTTTGGCGGTCAGAGTCAGACACACCTACATGAGTAGAAAAAAGCTAAAGAATCATTTTAAGCGCAGGCATACAATAAATAATAGGATTAGGAAAAGTCTAAGGATTGAAAACATAAATGAATGTACTCTAGATTCGCTAGATTAAACAAAAATAAGCCTTATTAAATAATGTGTAACAATAATAGCACTTTGACTTACAGTTACAGTTGCAGGGAGACCCTCAGGTACATTAGCAACAATGATTCCAATAAGGAAAATGACACCTTCCAACCAAGTGTAGCCAAGAATCACAGAAAGGATTAAGAAGGTCACACCTAGGAAGACCGCTACGCCAGTGATGATATGAATGAAGTGCTCAATCTCTTTAGCAATTGGTGTTTGTCCAACTTCCAGACTGGAGGCAAGGGTGGCTATACGACCCATGACGGTACGGTCACCAGTATTAATGACAACACCTCTGGCAGCACCTATGAAACAATGCAATGTTTAATTAAGTTCAGGCAATTTAGTCATTCATTTAATTTTAAATTAATCTAAATTGGGTACCTTCAACACAGTTCGTAGAGAAAAACGCAATGTTTCTTGTCTCCAGGGGGTTTTCACTAGAGAAATCTGGAGTCCGAGACTGGGGCTCAGATTCACCAGTGAGGGAAGAGTTGTCCACCTGGAAAGCAAGGTAGGCAGTTTCATGAAATCTGCACAGGTTGCATATTATCTTTGCAATGAAATGCTTCAGGTTTTACCTTGCACCCTTGTGCAGAGACAATACGAATATCAGCTGGAATTCTGTCGCCGCCTTTGATCTCCACAAGATCACCTACAACTACCTCCTCAGCATTGATGACCCTTTTCTCACCATCACGAACAACAAGGGCTTGCTAAATGACCAGGATACATTAGAATAAAAATCCTTTGTATATTGGGGAAACTACTTTTTAAGTATGGAATGAATTTACAAATCTATACTGTACCTGGGGAACAAGGTTCTTAAAAGATTCCATGATCCTGGAGCTCTTGGCCTCTTGATAGTATGAGAAGCATCCATTGACTGTGACCACAAAAGCAAGTACAAGTCCCAGATACAGCTGCAAAAATATTGTAAGTAGTCATTTAGCAGATTCTTTTATTCAAGTGAGTTACAGTACTACATAATACAGTAATTAGAATAATTCCCTTGGAGAAACTTGGCATTAAGTGCCTTGCAAAATGGTCATAGCTCACAGATTGTCCTTTAGAGATTTCAAACCTACAGCCTGCTGGTTATCAGCCTAGATCTTTAGCATCTACACCACATCTTTCAGAGAAAAGTATATTATAATATAAATGATCCTACAAAGTTTTTTGATATATTAACTCTTTATTCCAATGTTAAAATGAAAGTTTTCTTTCATACATTGTCTCTTGCTGGTTCATCTTCAGAGGCGGCCTGGATTGTATATGCAAAGAAGCAAAGAAATGCACCAATCCATAGTAGAGTTTGGAATCCACCAAAGAGCTGTTTGCAGAACTTGACCCATTCTGGGGTAGTAACGGGTGGAGTCAGGGCATTTGGTCCATCACGAGCTAAGATTTCCCTTGCTTGGAAAGCGGACAAGCCCTGTATATTAAAATAAATGAAGTAATTAAAGGTATACACAAAATAAAGTTGCACAAGAATACAAATATTACATGCATAAAAATATATGCATAGGAAGGCTTCAGAGTCATAGTTTTTGTCTGTATTACTAATTAGGTTATCGCAATTAAAAAAAACAAAAAAAAAACAATACTTTGAAAACAACTGCTAAAATTGTTTGGACTGCTGTTTTTAGGGTTAGTTGGGGTTAGGGAGACCAGAAAAGTATCTTAGGCTTAACATAATATAATTTCACTGTTTTGAAAGAAAAGGGGATGGAAGTCTTTCTTTTGAACTATAAGGTAAATACTCCTCCAATCTAATCATTTGTTTCATATAATTAAAATGGAAATACATCTGAAACATCACAGAATAATTAAACTTTTTTTTTTCCTTCGAAAAGTGTCACTAAACCTCTACTCACCCTAGTCAGGTCAGTGCCGTATTTGCGGTGAAGCTCATCCAAGGTCAACTTGTGATCTTCCTGTTGAAAAGCAAAGAGGCTTGAATCAGTTCATTCCCATTTGTGTAGACGTCATGTGCACAAGCATTAAAGCATATAATGTATAAAATTAGATGGGGATTGTGTATAATTCTAATCTGGAAGAGAGGTAAACATGCACAATACTGTAGTTTTGCTTTGCAGCTAATTTGCAGGAATTGGATGATTACATTTTTCTACATTGAAATCATTTAAATTAGTTGAAATGCTGCTTCAGCTCATTCTTTTCAGAGAACTCCATAAAAAAAAGTCTAGACCATCTGTCACCTTTTTCACCTCTCTCTAAATATCATATGCCCTTGTGACATTTTAATGTGATTTATATATTAATTGGTAACACTTTACAATAAGGTTGTATTCTTTAACATTAGTTAGCACAATAAATAAAATCAGTTAACAATGAGCAATACTTTTACAGCATGCATTAATCCTGGTTAATGTTAAATTTGTTTTAATAGGTTAACATAAGTTAGTTGATAAATTAATATTATCAAAGATTATAAAATGATCTTTAAAGCTTGTTTTATTGTATTTCATGATACCTAAAATATTAACTTATGCTTACGAAGAAAGTAATCTACTCTAAGTATATATTATATATGTATTTGAATGACATACCAGTTCCAATTCTTTCTTCAGCTCCTCCATGTCCTTCTTCTTCTTTTTCCCTTTTTTGGGCTTTTTGACGCCATCTTCTGAAGTTGCTGCCAATTTGTACTTATCAAGCCCCGTCTATCAAACATAAAACAATATGTAACATATACTGTAAAACCAGTGTCTGTTCCCAAAAAAGCAGAGCTAAAACATAAGTCTGTAGTGGAACATCTACAGAAGGGGATGAATATATTTTAAGCCACTTTTAAGGTTAGTGATGAAACCAGTAAGTCTACTTACCCCAAGCCCCATTTTCCTTATTTTTGTGAGGAAGTCCCGTTAGTCCCCCTGTAAGTCTTTGGGAGACGAATCCCTGTGAGTCCAAGACAGGTTCACAAATTTATACCCTGCCATATCACCTGTTTAATGGGAAGGTGTTCTGGGAAATAAGGGAGGAGTTTTTAGGTGTCATTTAGTTTTAACATTTATTTAACCTTCATCCATACAGGTAAGTCATTTCTGTGACACCCAGGTGAAGGACTGGTCTATTAACTCTTCTCTTATCAATAGATCTATGGCTTGTTAATAATAATTCATGAACATTCTTTTGAAGTTACTTCAAGCCTGAGTATTTCTTTTTGTATAAAACATTTCTATGTTTATAATTATGCACTTTTTTTATTACTTTTGGCCATTTCTTCATTCTTCCATGGTAAGTGATTGACGACTGTATTATTTTGTTATGTTGCATCCAGGACCAAGTGATACATCTGATAACTCAAACAGCATCTTTACATGAAATCAAGCATTATACTGTAAGTTACAATTCTTAATGTGAATTTCACATCTGTTGTCAGTCAACAGAGCACAATGGCCCACATGTCCTTCACAGTGCCTCAAAAGTTTAATCTACACACTTACGATGCAGTATACCCCTATCAGCATACCACAGCTGGGGTGCCGGAACAGCTTGAACATTTCTTTCTTGAGATTGCATTTGGATTTGTAAGGCCCCTATAGCCTTTCTATGTGTTTGTCAAATACACAAATAATGAAGATAGTAAAAAGCACAAAGTGGAACATGGTTGGGTTAAGTGGAGAAATCCTAAGTTTATGACGGTGAAACGGATGGATTGAAGATTGCAAAAGCTTAATGCATAAACTTATCACAGTTACTGCTGGTTGATTTTGTCATTTGTACTGTTTAAAATTGACAGGGTATGCAATATATATAAAGCATATAATATATATTATTATTTATTATTATTATACATTTTTTTCAGGTTGAACTTAATGCTATAAAGAATGCAATGTTTGGTATATAAATTTCCCCCCAACATTCTTATGTTGCCAAGAAATATAAAATGTGTCTATGTATCTATTTTATTTTTCCAAATGTAACTACATACTTTTCTGCATTGGTATAAAACGCTTAAATCACACCTGGAGTGGCGTGTTCGAATCCAGGTCGTGCTGAGTGACTCCAGCCAAGTCTCCTAAGCAACCAAACTGGCCTGGTTGCTAGGGAGGATACAGTCACATGGGGTAACCTTGTTGTCGCTATAATGTGGTTCTCGCTCTCGGTGGGGCGTGTGATGAGTTGTTTGTGAATGCCGCTGAGAATAGCATGAAGCCTCCACGCGCGCTATGTCTCCGCGTTAATGCACTCAACAAGCCACATGATAAGATGTGCGGGTTGACAGTCTCAGACGCAGAGGCAACTGAGATTCGTCCTCAACCACCACTGAGGCGAGTCACTACACCACCATGAGGACTTAGAGTGCATTGGGAATTGGGCGTTCCAAATTGGGGAGAAAAAAAGTGACGGTTACAGCAAGGCTCTTCCATAAAGGCCAATCCATAAACTCTGAAATGCACAGATTTAGAAATATAACGTTTACATCTTGTAGCTATATATGTTAACATCAGGTGAGGTCAGTGATTTAAAGATGAGGTGAAACAGAACCTATCTGTGTCTGTCACAATGCAACTTTCTGCGTGGGAAATGGATATATTAGCTCTCAAATAAAATCACTCTTTGTTGAGGCTAATAACACAGTCTGTTCTCACCTGTACTCTAGTATTACCACCTGGGCTATGCCTAAAGACGTAGTATTTTACCTCCTTATAGACAAAGATTAGCAGTAAACCACCAGTATGATATAAATGAAGGAACATAGCATTATTAATATATACAGTGTATTATTATCATTATTATTAGCAGTAGTAGTAGCATTTTTTTTTTCAACAACTTTAACAGACAAATTTTCTAAGGTCAAGTAGACAATCATTCAGGAAGAAGATACCCATTGCTTTTCTTTCAGCCCACATGTCCTTTAAACTGCCTTAAGTTTAGTCCACACTTGTGCCCCCAGCAGCAAAAGTCCGGAACCATCACTTTGTATCTGAATGCAGCTTGAACTTTTTGATTCTGAGTACTACTACCAGGATCTAAGTTCAGGGTGTAACATAAATAAACCTTTTATAGCAATAGGTATTCTCAAGGTTATAATTGATTCTCCTTACCAAATGCAAAAACAAAACTGCTTAAGGGATTGAGTAAAATAAAAAAATGGAAACTAACTTAACATCAAAAATATTTAATAATTAAAAATGAAACAAAACACTGTAAGCACTTTCCCACAATTGAGCCGAACAGTTCAAGGATGGTTAGTGACCATTCTAGTACCATTTTCACTTGCACAGTTTCATACGGTATTTGATTACAAACCATTCCCGACCTGGATTTCTCAATGTGGTTAGCTTACCGTTCTGGTGGAACACCGTGAGTTGATGTGGCAACTCGCGTTTGGTCACTTGCTCTGTCAGTCTCTTCTAATCAGGCCGGTACTAGGATGCAATCTTTGGTGGGGCACTTGTATGTTTGGGGGGGCAATGTTGATAGTTTCTACTTTCCTGGCCTCCAAATTCCCCAGATCTCAATCCGATTGAACATCTGTGGGATGTGCTGGAACCAACAAGTACGATCCATGGCAGCTCCACTTCGCAACTTAAGGACTTGAAGGATCTGTTGCTAATGTATTGGTGCCAGATACCACAGGACACTTTCAGGGGTCTTGTAGAATCCATGCCTTGGCAGGTCAGTTATGTTTTGGCTCATCAGTGTACATGAGAACTATTATAGTACGTATAGTAACCACAAATGAAAACAAAAGAGATCACAACAATGATAAAACAAAGGACATCAGTAAGTTTGATCTCAGCTTGAGTTCCCCGTCTGTCGCTCACTTCGACGCTTTGTCGAAGAAGCGACACTAGGGGTCTCTCTTGAGAGCCTTTTGCATCTCTGATCTATGAGAAAAGGCCAATGAGAAATTGGCAGACAGAATTTGCATGTCCCGCCCCTGGACATATGGGTATAAAGGGAGGGAAATGCGTCTGTTTCATTCAGAAATATTCTTTGGAGCCGACCGGTTGTGTGAGCAGCGAGCTGCGAGTCCGAATTGGTCTCCTCCCATCTCTGAGCGATTGCTGTTGGATCTACGGCGCATATCAGCAGTTTTCTCCTTCTCTGCACAGCAGTGCATCTTTGCCCCTGGGCGCTTCGAAAGCACTAGTAAAAGAGAAATTCTTTCTCTAAAAGAGCAATACACAGCGGCGTTTAACGTCCTTTTCAGGACGCGTCTTTATAAAGGTAATTTTCCGCCCCGTGTAGTTCCTGGATGCGTTAGAGTGCTCTCCGCAGTGGCAGCGATCACAACGAGACAGCGTTTGTGGATGGTTCGTGTTCTCACTGCAAGAATCTTAGCGTTGCTGCTTTGTGGTCACAGCTTTCCTTCCTAAGAAGGAACGCCACTCCAGCAGCCCCCCACGTCGCTCCTTCTTCCCACGGGATTGAGGACAACCCGGCTGGCGATGTAGGCAATTTGGGGATGGCAGCGTGCTCGGTTTCACGGGTATGTCCCTGGGAACCATCCGCCCCCGGCTCGTTGACTTCCATCCGGGCTCGAGGCAACAGCGGCCTCACGGCCAGCCTGCCTATCTTCTTGAGCCCCCCGAGCTGGATGAGCTCGCCACTGCTTCGGAGAGTGGTCCGGCGTCTGATGCGGATGACTCGACTGGGCTGCCGCCTTCGGGCCAGCACGCCCAGTCTGAGGCTGATGCCCATATGTCCGACATGCTTGCTTGGGCCGCCGTCAGCGTGGGGCTGGACTGGACCCCTCCGTCCTCCCTCAATGACCTCCAAATCCTACAGTGCCACTGGACAGGCCGCTTCCACCCTGCATGCCATGGGGAATGTCTAGGTTACCTGAGGGAGGGAACGAGAAGTTGTGTCCTCCCAGCCACGTTGCTGAACGGAGCCACTGTTGCAGCCGAACCTCATTGTCGGCTCCTCAGAAAAATCGTGAATGAAACAGACGCATTTCCCTCCCTTTCCAGGGCGGGACATGCAAATTCTGTCTTCCAATTTCTCATTGGCCTTTTCTCATAGATCAGAGATGCAAAAGGTTCTCAAGAGAGACCCCTAGTGTCGCTTCTTCGACACAACATCTCGTTCCTCCATCAGGGAATGGAGGTTACATCCGTAACCTAGACGTTATCCTTATATTTTTAGTACCATTATAGGTTGAACACTTTTTTTTATGAGCATATCATTGTAGTAACTCTGCATTCCATATTAACAGTAAACGTCAGCTCTGGGGCAGGTTATGTTTAAGGAGAACAGATCGCAAAATAGTGGGTGAGCTGTGCGAAAAGTTATATTCCTTGGTCTCCATCTGTGAATTGAAGGACTCTGCAGGGAATTTATTTTTAGAAATTTAAAAAATCACAATGATTTCGATAGATTCATGGTGAAGCAATGTTATGTAGGCTACCTCAATTGATATGTATTGTTTTGAGATTCTTTGAAAGTGTAATATGTGTTAAATATTTTATTTATCCTCTTTTTTTTTAGTTTATATTTCTTTTTAATGGCCAGGGTGTACTACCTTCTTTTCTAACTGAAGTTTTCTCTCAAGATCTACGAACAGTCAGTCTTTTTGACAAACTTTTTTATTAGGTTGACAGTCTTTCTCTCAGACAGACAATTAATCTTTCTTAAAACTTGTTTTTCAACTCATCACTTTCTCTTAGAAACCAACAACAAGGCAGAAACTTCACAGTTCTGACATCAAAGCTTTCTTTCTTAGGAACTAAACTATTTCTATAAGACTTTTAACCTTGTATGAAACTCTTGATGCTTTTTAAATCTTTCCTGAAGACAAACACTTCTGAATAAAGTTTTGGGAATAAAGTGGCCATTGTTTGATTTCTAGGCCTATATTGTGCCACTTGATCCCCTCATTGAGGATTTAATAATTGCCACTAATTATATCCCTCCAATGCCTCTTTTCAGCCTCTTGTAGTGGCAATGATGAGGAAAATAAATAGACAAAATGAGTCAACTGTTGACTTACAGTAAGACAATAGATGTATGAAATAAATGTGGATTGCATAATGGTCTCAGATAAGTTCACATGGAGATCTCTGGTTTTCCTTGTAGACCTTTGTATCTTGTCAAGTAATTTAATCTCTTTTGTGAGTTGTTTTTCCAACAGGTACTTTTCCTTCAATGCTGTCATATTATCATGTTAATTTTTTTTTTAATCTGTTTAGGAGAGTTCCCATTTTCTGTGTTGTTTTTCAGCCAATTAAATGTATTTTAGTTATGCTGTATCAGCAAAACCAAAAACAGTAGGTTATTCTGCTTTTCTCTTCATTAAAAAATGTTTTGAAGTGTTAGTGGTGGTGGCATGTGTTGCCATCTTCCCATTTTATGAGGGTGTTGCCTGTTGTAGACCTCTAACTAAATAATTTCTAACTACATCTGATAAGAAAGAGGCCCAGTGAACTGGATCAAGATGTGAAACTTGACTTACTTCAAAGGGACCTTAAAACATAAGCACACATTTGTTGCAATCAGTCTAATTTATTTAATATATTCAACATCAAATAACATCATTGTTTTACTTTGCTGCAAGCAGATCAGTTCAGATCTTCAGGGCAGTTAAGAGAAAAGTTCACGTGGGGAGAGAGTCATGATTTCAGGAAATAAATAAAAATCCCCACACCAGTCAAGTAAAGACAGGAAGTAGAAGGAGGCTAGAAGCAGTGCAGAGGCGTAATGAATAACTAAATCATTTTCTAAGAAAGTTTATCAAGCAAGTCATATTTAAGTGACACCCCCCCCCCCCCCCCCCCCCCCCAAATTATACGAAAAAGGTGTGTTTATGGTTGCCAAACTTGATTGGTCTGCCAGAAGATAAGTCATGTTTACACAAAATAGATGCAAATGATAACTGGTCACATAATGTGACAACAATGTAGCATACTATTATTTAAAATGTTTATTGTTGCATACTGTTGCACATAAATATGCATAGTATTTAATAGCCTACATCTTACCTCTACTTCTGTCTGCACGTGTCATATGAAAGTGTTTTGATGCTATTCCAACGCCCCTCTGATCGCATCACTTATATGGATAAACGTTTTCCAACTGAATAGACTATATATTAAATTAAACAAATGACAATAAAATGCTAAATTATCTCCTTACTAATCAAAATACTTTATGAATGTATACTGGTGGCCAAATGTTTGGAATAATCTACAGATTTTGCTCTTATGGAATGAAATTGGTACTTTTATTCAGCAAAGTGGCATTCAGCTGATCACAATGTATAGTCAGGACATTAATAACATGACAAATTAATATAACAATTAGAAAAATGTTCAGAACTCATTTCAAAAAGTTCTCATCATAAAAATCCTCCACGTGCAGCAATGACAGCTTTGCAGATCCTTGTTATTCTAGCGGTCAGTTTGTCCAGATACTCGGGTGACCTTTCACCCCACACTTCCTTGTAGCACTTGACCTTTCACTCCACACTTCCTGTAGCACTTGACCTTTCACTCCACACTTCCTGTAGCACTTGACCTTTCACCCCACACTTCCTGTAGCACTTGCCATAGATGTGGCTGTCTTGTCGGGCACTTCTCACACACCTCACAGTCTAACTGATCCCACAAAATCTCAATGGGGTTTAGATCCGTAACACTCTTTTCCAATTATCTGTTGTCCAATGTCTGTGTTTCTTTGCCCACTCAAACCTTTTCTTTATGTTTTTCTGTTTAAAAAGTGTCTTTTCTTTGCAATTCTTCCCATAAGTCCTCCTGAGTCTTCTCTTTACTGTTGTACATGAAACTGGTGTTGAGCGGGTAGAATTCAATGAAGCTGTCAGCGGAGGACATGTGAGGCGTCTATTTCTCAAACTAGAGACTCTGATGTACTTATCCTCTTGTTTAGTTGCACATCTGGTCTTCCACATCTCTTTCTGTCCTTGAGACTGTTGTCCTTTGTCTTTGAAGACTGTTGTGTACAGCTTTATCAAGCATTGTATCGCCTTCATTCCTCAAATCAATGATTGACTGATGAGTTTCTAGAGAACACTGTTTCTTTTTTGCCATTTTTGACCTAATATTGACCTTAAGACATGTCAATTGCATACTGTGCAACTCATAAACAAACACAAAGACAACGTTCAGCTTCATTTAACAAACCAAATATCTTTCAACTGTGTTTGATATAATGGCAAGTGATTTTTCTAGTGCCAAATTAGCAATTTAGCATGATTACTCAAGGATAAGGTGTTGGAGTGATGCTGCTGTCTAGATTTGATCAAAAATGACTTTTTTCAAATAGTGATGGTGCTGTTTTACATCAGTAATGACCTGACTATATTTGTGATCAGCTGAATGCCACTTTGGTGAATTAAAGTACCAATTTCCTTCTGAAACGGCAAAATCTGCCCATTATTCCAAACTATTGGCCACCAGCGTAACTATATTCTGATTACCTATTATTTAACTGTAGTGGAATACAGTTACTAATATTTTAAATATGCAATCCCGCTATAAATTTCTTCAAATTAGCCTTGTAACCTTGTATGTTGTGTTACAGCACTGTCACTTTAATTCATTCATTGCTGCCAGTTTTGTCTTATTATGTATAAATATGGGCTTTATTTAAACTTCATCCTGTACAGTGTGCTGACAGTTCAAATATACTATTGTGTACACTTTACACTAAGAAAACAATGACAACAGATTGGACACACAGTAGAGTACAGTATTTTAATGAATTAATATGATATGCAATTTTAAAATGGCCCTCAAAATGCAGTAGATTTATAAAATTAGCTTTATTAATTAAAGAATCAGAAATCCCGCCTTTATCCCACTTTTTTTTCGTAACAGTCAGACTGAAGGACCAGATGACGGTGTATAAGTATGTATATATATATATATATATATATATATATATATATATATATAAAATGTCGATATTTATTCAATACAATTTTTTTGTGTTGTAGTACATGTGTGGTAATTTGAACACAGTATTTCTAGGTAGTTAACAAACATGGAAACAATTTTTTAAAGGACAAACATCATTAATAAATATCAGGTGATACAAAAGTCATGAATAATAATTATACAAGAGTATGGATGTAATTGAAGTTGTTGTACTTGACTTGTACTATCCCAGATAGCACATGTACATCTCCGAGATGTCTGTTTTAGATCTTTTCACCTGTAAAGCATAACAATGTAATCAACATCTGATCAACATCTTAAAAAGATCAGATTTACAAACAGTCTAAATCATAAACATCTCAAAGACATCTGCTGAACGTCCTATTGACATCCAAAACATACTTATTGCCATACATATTATAACTGCATTGCATTTTACTGATCAGATCAGGCTTTCAAAGGCCCACCGAAGCCGTCATAACAAAACCAGACAGAAAAGAGCCATTTGCAGTATTGCAGGAGTTGCTGATCCGTCTCCTTTCATCACTTATGGAGTTATGGAATTCTGCTGTGGACTTATATGTGGTCCCTCCAAATCCAGAATATTGGATTACAGTGTTGATTCCAGGTGATTCTACTGGCCTGTTAATCAGAAAAAAGAAATCAGTTCTGAATAGTGGCGGAGCCAGGAGATTTTACAAGGGTGGCCGGGCATTGTCCAACGATCAGTCTGTGGTGGCACATCATCTAGGGTGGGGTTCGTATCGCTGGACATGTGTGGTGGGGATGGTGGTTGTTGGTGTAGAAAGACTAACTAAATTGTGCACAACTCAAAATATGACCAAAATGGCAATTGCGAGTGTTATGGCCAGGCTTCGTACCATGGTGGCCATGGCCACCCCTGGCCTCCCCTAGCTCCACCCATGGTTCTGAAACAATGTGACTAAAATGTATTATTCAAAAATGTTTAATAATTGAATTATGCTGACCATTGCTACATCTACCTGGCTTATTTGTTGAATGGATTGGCAAGATATAATAATAAAAGTACAGCTGCTGATGGCAAAGAGTAGTTGGCATCCCAGGAGTAACACATACAATGGCTCACATTAAACGTACAATATGTAACAGTTTTCATGTAATATTTGTGTTTTTTTTGCCAATGTGTGAACGGCTTGTAACACAACTTAAAAAATGAGGTTTCCCCAGACTTACTAGGTTGCCTATTAAAGCCTGTAGACTGATTTTCATGTGAAGGGAGCGGGTCACTTTTGCCGGGAAAATCCAAAGGATGTGACATTTATAAGCACTCCCGAGAGTCTTGCCTCAGTAATAGCTTCTCTTTCACGTCAACAGATAGTCTACAACACTAGGTAACACCATCGTAGAGATGTTATCCAACAAACGTCCGGCCACCAGCACAACACCAACTCCTAGAGTAACTCAAACTCAAGAGTGAGCCAAAAAAAAGAAGAAGAAATTGATCTACTGAATCCTGTCTGGCTAAACGGGAACGTCATTGTAGTTGAGCAAATACTAGGGCATTTGAATCCTGGAGGGACCTTTGTTCGGTTGTGGGGATCAAAACCGACCCTGAATTGGCGTTCTTCTTATTGGACAGATAAATGTACATAACTGCAAATGCATGTGAAATACAGTGCCATAAGGATTGATTTGTGTAATTTTAGCTAAACTACAATAACACATGAAATGAATGCTAGACAGTATATATATATACACACACACACACACACACACACACACACACAATTAAATCTTAATATTTTTTTTAAATTATGATCTCCCTTATTTTTAAAACATGCAAAACATCCCAAAGATTTTGCAAGTAGGATGTAAACTTGTTAAATAAAGGGTAGGTAAAATTCAGAGCACAATTACAGTATCATATTATGTCATACAAAACATCCATGATAAAATAATGAAGTATTACTTTAGAAATGTTTTTAACAATTCTTGGTGGTTGTAATTTCAGACCACACTAATGTAATGTATATGTATATGTGTATTTGTATAGGAATTTTGCACCAGATTAGATTTGGCTTTTTGATTTCACCCTCACAAGTTGACGTCAATTTGTACTCATCGTTCCTTGTCTATTAAACATAATACAATGATATTAAATATAAAACCGACACCTTACCTGACCCCAACAAAGCAGAGCTAAAGACAAAAATCTACTCAACAAATAGAAAATCACCAGACGGGATAAAATTCAGAACACTGAGTGATGAATTCCACTCGTGCTAAATCCGTTTTTCCTTATTTCATCCCAAACTATGGGGAGTTGGATTCCAGGAGCCCCAATCTTAGTCTTCCTGTTCGTCTTTCAGAGACACGAGTAAATTTGCACCTTGTTGGTTCGCTTTTTTATGGGCAGGAGTTTTGGAAAATTTAGGAGGAGTTTGGCATGTGTCATCAAACTTTAACATTCATATAACCTTCATTAAGTCTCATTAATAGTCATTCATAATGGACCACTAATAACATTCTGCTAGTAGTCACAGTAATGTCCTTTTAATGTTACTTAATGTAATCTTTTGTCTGCAATGTTGGGATTATTTGAGTATTTCTTCTAAATGTTTTATGAAACATTTTTACATTGTTGATAAGGTACTACCTTACTTTTTGCTGATTAAGTAAGTGATAAATAATTGTAAATAATAAATATAATATATCAAATTGCTTTCATATATGAGTCAAATAAAGCTTAAAGTTAGAATTGTGAATGTGAATTTGCAGTGAGCCTCGGCTGTGCTTTGTAAATAACTCGCTGTCTGTTGTCAGTCAATAATAACCTCATGTCCTTCCCACTTCCTTTAAAGTTTAGTTCCCACTTACACCTGCTGTACATAACACAGCTGAGGGTGCCAAAAACGAACACTTTATACATGAATATTGCATGAAGATTTCATTAGGATTTTGCAAAAAATTATTTTTTGAATACAATGTTTGACTGATGTCCAGCTGGTGTCATTTATTTTTAGAAATGCATTTATTAAAACGCATATCATTATGATGGCAAGAAGTATGAACTGTCTGGATTATATCTTGCTAATTTGCTTATATATATGTAAGAGTGCAAAATGGCCCATCATCAGCACTGCTGTATTTACCTACTGCACTCGGCCTGCGGACACGTGCCTGCGGCCGAATCACAGCAGTGCTGATGTAAGGCCATTTTGCACTCTTGCTCATGTGATATCACTTAATTATAGTATATTTATTGTCAACATTTTCAGAGAACCCCCTAAATATAAAAGACATAAAGAACATTGTATGTTTATAATCTTATGATAAACAGAAATGTAAAAAAAAAAAAGGTAAAAAAATTTGTAAACATGTAATTCTGGTCCTGTTCACTCTATCTCACTTTGAAAAGTCTTATTTTATTCCACTAGATGGCAGAAAGCACTAGAAATATTTTTTTTCTTCTTTATCAACTTCCATCACAATATACAGATCTGAAATGTAGATGGCGCTATAACACATTTCAACTCTCACAGATGTGCTCGTCCTTAGACATTCAGTCTAATGTTCAGTTCAAGCAACACCCTCATTGTTTAAGCTCAATCTAGGTGTCATAAAAAAGCTTAGATCCTCCTCTTTGTGATGATATAACATTTTATCATCAATAGTTGAAAACATATATTTCTGATGATTTGTATATTTCCTTCTGGACGGCATATTTTATTCTGGACATCTAAAAGCATAAAAGAGATATTTTTATTTGATGACTTACAAAAATCATATATCACATTGTGATTCTTTTGAAAATCTTTCGAACTGTGGTATTAAATGCACAGCCACATTCCTGTGAATGAGAGCTTTCATTTGATATGAAAATAGTCATTTGAAGACTTGTTCAATTTAGGTGCTAAGTGAAGGACTTTTACCTAAACATTTCTTCCGCATTACCTCTAGGGGGCGCTAATTTGCAACGCAAATTATTTTAGGCCTTATTTTGTTATTTTAAGTAACATAAATGCAGAGGTGATTGTTATTTCTGAAAAGTTCAGATTCTAGGCTTTCAAATAATAACTCATACGCATGACTTTTATATACGGAGACTTTAACATTTTAAGCGTAAACTTTTTTATGCAATATAGCGCCCCCTTTAGAGTTTAAGGGGTTAAGCATTTGAAAAAATGTACCTACTATATACATATACTGAATGTTGTTGCATTGTACTTGCATTTGATGTACCTGCATTTAATTACATCCATAGTAACCTTACCCCTAATCTAACCCTTACCCTAAACCTTAACCTAAACCCAGCCCTACTCCTAAACATACCTTCAACCTCTGTAGCAGCAAATGTGAATTTTGTGAGAATTTTGCTATATGTAGTTACACAATAAATAAATAGTATTGTTTGTATTTTGGAATTTGGAAATGTATAGGCAGAAGTGTTTTTCTGAGGTCAAGGTATAATGGTGGATATACAGTGCATTCAGAAAGTATTCATACACTTTCCTTTTTTCACATTTTGTTATGTTGTAGCCTTATGATAAAATCAATTAAATAATTTTTTTTCCAGATCAATCTACACTCCATACCCCATAATGACAAAGAAACCCCCATATTTTTGATACATTTGCAAATGTATAAAAAAAAAGAAATAAGAAAACTAAAATATCACATTGGCATAAATATTCAGACCCTTTGTTATGATGCTTGAAATTTAGCTAATGAGCATCCCATTTCTCTGGATCATCTTTGATATGTTTCTACACTTTGTTTGGAGTCCACCGGTGGCAAATTCAATTGATTGGACCTGATCTGGAAAGGCACAAAACGGTCTATATTCACAGTTGAAAATGCATATCAGAGTAAAAACCAAACCATGAGGTCAAAGGAAATGCCTGTAGAGTTCAGAAACAGGATTGTGTCGAGGCACAGATCTGGGGAAGGCTTCAAAAAACATTCTGCTGCATTGACAGTTTCCAAGAGCACAGTGGCCTCCATTATTCTTAAATGGGAGAAGTTGGGAACAACCAGGACTCTTCCTAGAGCTGGCCGACCGGCTAAACTGAGCAATCAGCGGAGAAGGGTCTTAGTAAGAGAGGTGACCAAGAACCTGATGGTCACTCTGGTTGAGCTCCAGAGATCATTGTAGAGATGGGAGAAACTTGCAGAAGGACGACTATCAATGCAACACTCAACCAATCTGGGCTTTATAGCAGAGTGGCCAGATGGGCACCTCTCCTCAGTGCAAGACACATTAAATCCCTAAATGGACTCTCAGACTGTGAGAAACAAGATTCTCTAGTCTGAGGAAATGAAGATTTAAATGTTTGGCCTCAATTCCAAACGTCATGTCTGGAGGAAACCAGGTAACACTCATCACCTGTGCAATCCCATCCCAGAGGTGAAGCATGGTGGTGGGAGCATCATGCTGCAGGGGAGTTTTTCAGTGGCAGGGACCGGGGACTGGTCAGGGTTGAAGGAAATCTGAACGCAGCAAAACATAATATCCTTAATGAAAACCTGGTCCAGAGCGCTAAGGACCTCAGACTGGGCCGAAGGTTCACCTTCCAACAGGACAATGACCCTAAACACTCAGCCAAGAATGGCTATGGGACGACTCTGTGAATGTCCTTGAGTGGCCCAGCCAGAGCCCGTACTTGAACCCAATCGAATATCTCTGGAGAGACCTGAAAATGGCTGTCCACCGACAGTCCCCATCTAACCTGAAAGAGCTGGAGCTTCAGTTTTTTCCTTTTAATAAATTTGCAAAGTTGTCGAAAATCTGGTTTTTGCTTTGTCATTGTGGAGTATGGAGCGTAGATTGATGTGAAAAAAATGAAGGGGTCTGAATACTTTCTGAATGCACTGTATGTGAATGGAATGCGAAATGCAGCAAGTCCCTGTTAAAACATCAATATTTAATGGCCAAATATGTGTAGATACCCTGTTTATACTTTTGTGCATGGTCATTTGGATCACCACTTAGTATCTGCCTCCTATTAGTTTCATATAAAAATATATTCGAAAAAAAACACAAAGACAATTTCAGCTTCATCTAATGTGACACATTTATTTACTGACAACGACCAGATTCGTAACAAGTATTTGAAAATGAATGTTTTCTTGCATACTGTATGTTTCCAACAAAAAGGTCTTCTTGTTTTAATAGTATGTTTCTTGTTCCACCCAGCCTGAAACAAAATAGCACAGATATTAGATCCATTATCTCTCATAAACAACCAAAATTAGAGTGAGTAATGTTTAAGTAATAGAAGTTATCCCTATCATTAAAATAATATGTCTGATATTACCTCCAGGATTCTGCCGTAGGATGTATTTTCTGATTTCATCATAGATGAAGAGGAGCAGTGAGAATGGGAAGGCAATGAACCACCACAACGGTCTAAAGGAAAGAGCACAAGCTCTTATTGTCAGTATTAGACAGATAGACATATAACAACGAAAGATCCATTGCTTGTGTGCCAAAGATTAGATATGTTCACCTACCTGAGCGGATACATTCTGACAGCAACGTCCATGCCTGGGCAGCAGGACAGGAAAGCTGCCAGAGCAGCTTCCTCACACAGAGCAAAGATGAGAACTCGGTTTCTATGATGGAAAGAAGATAATCATGATTATAAATATCAGTTACCCCCTGGTGGGTGACACGAGCAGCCATGAGCTGGAACTGAACAAACAAGCCACTCAAAACAGGTAATTTCAGAGGAATATTTTGTGGCTTCTGAGGCTTGTTTGAATCCCTTTGTTTACATACTTCATTCCCTGCTGTACAATGGAGTTCCTCCTGGTCTTGACTATGATCAAGTCACCCAACTGCGTAACCACAATACTGACAAAGAATGCTGTGTGGCATGTGAACTCGATAATCTTTCTGCTCTCATAGGTCTATAGCAGACAAGAGAAGACATAGGAGAGTATTTGTTATATTCACATTTCAAATGTGAGCTATTGTAGTTTTGGTTTCACAGATGTTCGGTTTCATGGTGAAAGCTGTGACTCCTACCCATTGCTGGCCATAGCTGTCTTCTAGATCAGTGATAGACCTATCTTCCCAGCCAACTCGAAGTCCTGGCAGATCACGGGGCCTGAATCCATTCTCTCCCATTACAACAATGTAGGTAAAGAACCCTGCAACTGTTTGGATCATACCTAACAAGAAACATGAGGACAATAAAATGAGAATTTTGATTGATGTGGCCCATATTTCTATATTGAATTCTATGTTAAAGGAATATTCCATGTTCAATGCAAATGAAGTGCAATCTACAGGATATGTGGCATAATGTTGAGTACCACAAAGTTAATTTCGCTTAATGGAAGTTAATGGAGGCCAGTTCCATCCATCGTCAAACCGCTTATCCTGTGTACAGGGTTGCAGGGGGCTGGAGCCTATCCCAGCTAACATTGGGCGAAAGGCAGGTTACACCCTGGACAGGTCGCCAGTCCATCGCAGGGCCACACATATACAGATAACCACTCACACTCACATCCACACCTAGGACAATTTTGGAGACATCAATTAACCTAGCCTGCATGTCTTTGGATGGTGGGAGGAAGCCGAAGCACCCGGAGAGCATGCAAACTCCACACAGAAAGACCGGGGCAACCAGGGTTTGAACCCACGACCTTCTTGCTGTGAGGCGACAGTGCTAACCGCTGTATAATATTTTCTGTATAAAGTTATACCCAATTTTAGAACTTCGTTGCCATGATGACGCAGTACTGAGTGGTGGTGGCGTAGTGGGCTAAATCACAGAACTGGTAAGCAGAAGGTTGCTGGTTTGATCCCCACAGCCACCACCATTGTGTTCTTGAGTAATACACTTAACTCCAGATTGTTCCGGGGGGATTGTCCATGTAATAAGTGCACTGTAAGTCCTTAAAATAAAAGTGTTCGCCAAATGCAAAAATGTAAATGCTGTAAACCCTAAAACGGCCATAAAAACAATGTTTTAAACGCTTTCCAGCTCAAATAATACAGTGCAAGTGCAATACAAATTTAACAGAATAATTAATGTAAGCGCTTTTAAATTTCTGCCTTTAAACCCTCCAAAACTTGTCCCCATTCATGTCCATTGTAAGTAACCTCGATTTGGCTTTTTTTTTAAGGAGAGACAAGTCGAAATTTTGTTTTGTGGTAATCAATATTACGCCACAAATGCTGTAAACATGCAATTCATTTGTATTGAACCTATTCCTTTAACAGTATAAACCAATGCACAACAGTGCCCACCCAATTTTTCAGCCATCATGGTTCGGAAAGATTAATTTTTTCCCATTGGGAATTCTTTTAAAGTTTTAATTAAACGTTGTAAGCCATGAACCAAACCAACCAGCTCTGAGGTAAATCACAACATAACAAACTTTGATTTGAAGCAAAAAAGTATTTTAAAATTAGACAAAAAGATAAAGATACAAGACTGCTCTACTTCATCTTTAATGATACAATGAACTATAATCCCATGAAGCATTTCGAAAGTAAAAATTATGGAAAAATCTAAAACTATTAATTTGATGTTGTTGTCCAAGTATTAATACAATTTATTTTAAGTTTGTTGCAAAATATTCACATATGTACGAATATATAAGTAGTTTTAGAGTGCAGAAAGACCAAATCGATTGTGTCATTCATAGTGTGCGTTCATTTTTATACTGTGATTCTCTGATTGATCGATCTTTCTCTTTAGGGTAATGGGTAGTGTGGTTCTTCACCAGGATTTCTTCTATTAAGAAGACTAACTTAAACTATTTTTTAAAAATTATGTTCAGATGGTGTCAACAGAGGCATATAGCTTACCATTGATTAAAAACCTTGGAGCTCACGGTAGGTCTGTCTGTAAAGGTTTATAAACTGTCATACATAAATTCTAATGATCAAAAAAGAATGGGATTTTTAGTTCCGGAACCAGACTGTTACTTTCTAAAGTGGTCATGTTCTAAACACCAAGATCTGTCTGTTAGAATAAGGATGCTCTTACCGATTTGACCATAGGCCATACTGATTAGTCTTTGATTCACCAGCCTATCTGTTTGAGCATTTCTGGGTTGTCTCTTCATTATATCATTTTCTGGATTTTCATAGGCCAATGAGATAGCAGGAATCTGTAGCAACAAGTAAAATAAATAAAAATAGAATCCAGAATTTAAAGTTCTCTACATTTATTTAACAAAAATGGTTATTTTCCCTACCAAGTCAGTGCCGAGGTCAATGCAGAGAACGGTGACGGTGCCCATGGGCAGAGGAATTCCCACGAGGACAAACATGAGGAAGGGTGACATCTCAGGAATCTTACTAGTCAGCGTGTAGGCAATGGACTTCTTCAAGTTGTCAAAGATCAAACGGCCTGAAGTAGAAAACACATTTTCGAAAATCAATTTTCCATCTAACATACATAATTATTAAGTTAAAACTAAGCATTCCACACCTTCTTCTACTCCGGTGACAATTGAAGCAAAGTTGTCATCCAGCAAGATCATGTCAGCAGCCTGTTTGGATACATCAGATCCAGCAATACCCATAGCCACACCAATGTCAGCCTTCTTCAGAGCAGGAGAATCGTTGACACCATCACCGGTTACAGCTACAATGGAACCCTGATAAGACAAAAATATGTATAACATTTTTTACCCGCCTTGTAAAATACTCTAGTATCAGTATGATTGGATGGACCTTAAATGTCTGACAACACCTGTCGCTGGCAGCCTTCTACAATGATCAGCTTTTGTTGTGGAGAAGTTCTGGCAAACACAATTTCTGTATGGTGTTGGAGGATCTCATCCAGGTCTTCATCTCTCATAGTCTTCAGTTCTCCACCATGGACCACACAGGCCTTAGCATCTCTAGAGGCACACTTTGAATTATTAGACATCCAGAGCAAACTCTACTTTTGTTACTATACTGTGGCTTTGTTGCATATGGCTTAAGAAACAAGATTACCTTGGATTCACCTCCCCAACAGGGATTTTCAGCCGAGCTGCAATATCATCCACGGTCTCGTTGCCTTCAGAGATAATGCCAACACCCCTTGCAATAGCCTTGGCTGTAATTGGGTGGTCACCAGTAACCATGATAACCTGTCACAGAAGATTCATAATAATGATTTTATTAATTGTGCACAACAAATTCAAATAATAGATCTTGAACTAAAGGACACACCTTGATTCCAGCACTCCGGCACTTGGCCACAGCATCTGGGACAGCAGCCCGAGGAGGGTCAATCATGGACATAAGGCCAACAAAACACAAGTTCTCAGTAGGGAAGTTTACTTCTTCAGAATCAAATGCAAAGCCCTCAGGAAACTGGTCATCAGGGAGGGAAAAGTGGCATAAACCTGTAAGAGAGAACATAGAATTCCTAACACCTGCTGTAATAATCTACCTTTTTTCTGCAGCTAAATCTTTTGTGTTTTCACTGTTATGTAACTAGATGAACTTCCAAAGATGGCTTTACCCAGCACTCTTTCTCCAAGACCTCCGAGTTCAACATAAGCATTCTGGAAAGAATCTTTCATTTCTTCATCTAAAGCCTGTTCTTTTCCGTGAATCAAAATGGAGGAGCATCTCTCTAAGATTCTCTCAGGGGCGCCTTTCATCACCAGCAGGTGCTTAGACTCTGAGGAATTGGGATTCATGTGGATTGAAAGCTAGAACAAAGCAAGTTGTTAGGATGACTATACAAATCTGTATCATCTACAGAGACTATACCTCAGCATGTAAAAAAAAATTACCTGGTATTTGTTGGTGGAGTTGAAAGGGATCTCAGTAATCTTTGTGTACTTCTCTCTCATTTCCTTCACTGAACCACAGCAAAGCTCAATACACTTCAACAGAGCAGACTCTGAAGCATCACCCGCTGTGTCTCGCTGCAAAATGTAATAAATAATTAAACTAAAATAATGTAATTAATAATAATTAAACTCCACTAAGAGTGTTTAAAAAGGTTTATTCGCTGCTGGAACTCTTAAGTTGCAAACCTGTAATGCAGTCTATATGTAGGTAATATTTAAAAATATAAATGAATGATATCAAAATTAAAAGAATGTTCCAGGTTCAATACAAGTTAAGTTCAACCAGCTTTTGTAGCATGATGTTGATTACTACCAAAAACAAAATAGAAACAAATTTGACGTCCCTCACTTATTGAAAAATCAAATCAAATCAAATTGTAGCTACAGTAAGGCACCAATACAGAGCCCCTTATCGGACAGTGCTGGAATTGTTGTTTTCTGAAATTGTTTGTATGCACTCGCAATAAGTTTAGCATTCTCTCGCAATAAGTTTTGCATGCTCTCGCAATGAGTTTTGCATTCTCTCGCAATGAGTTTTGCGTTCTCTCGCAATGAGTTTTGCGTTCTCTCGCAATGAGTTTTGCATGCTCTCGCAATAAGTTTTGCATGCTCTCGCAATAAGTTTTGCATTCTCTCGCAATGAGTTTTGCATTCTCTCGCAATGAGTTTTGCATTCTCTCGCAATGAGTTTTGCGTTCTCTCGCAATAAGTTTTGCGTTCTCTCGCAATGAGTTTTGCATTCTCTCACAATAAGTTTTGCATTCCCTCGCAATGAGTTTTGCATTCTCTCGCAATAAGTTTTGCATTCTCTCGCAATGAGTTTTGCATTCTCTCGCAATAAGTTTTGCATTCTCTCGCAATGAGTTTTGCATTCTCTCGCAATATGTTTTGCATTCTCTCGCAATGAGTTTTGCATTCTCTCGCAATAAGTTTTGCATTCTCTCGCAATGAGTTTTGCATTCTCTCGCAATAAGTTTTGCATTCTCTCGCAATGAGTTTTGCATTCTCTCGCAATATGTTTTGCATGCTCTCGCAATAGTTTACATTCTTGTTCAGTACAAATTGTATAGGAATATCTGTCTAAATCTTTACCAATATTGGTAATTTAATTACCAGTAACAACTCCAGGAACAAGTTCCAGTCTTGTCAGAGCAGATGGTTGAGGTTGAGCCAAGAGTCTCCACAGCTTCGAGATTCTTCACCAGGCAGTTCTTCTTCTTTGCCATCCCCAAATCGCCTCCATCGCCAGCCGGGTCCTCCTCAATCCCGTGGGAAGAAGGAGCGACGCGGGGGGCAGCGGAGTGGCATTCCTTTTTAGGAAGGAAAGCAGCGACCGTAATGTTGCCATGGTAAGATTCTCGCAGCGAGAACACAAACCATCCACAAACGCTTCCTCGGTGTGATCTCGGCCCAGACACACGAGGCAGCGCCTGTGACCGCCAGGAGCGGAAAGAACTCGACCGCATCCAGGAACTACACAGAGGCGGAAAGGCATCTTTATAAAGACGCGTCCTGAAAAGGATGTGCAACGCCGCTGTATATTGCTCTTTTAGTGAAAATGTATCTTTTAATCTGCGCTGTCGAAGCGCCCAGGGACAAAGCTGCACTGTCGTGCAGAGAAGGAGAAAGCCGCTGATATGCGCCGTAGATCCAACAGCATACGCTGAACAGAGATGAGAGGAAACCAATTGGGTAACCAATTCCTGTATTATCACCAAGGTTTCACTACAAATATCACGATTATTATTAAATATGGTTACTTTAGTAAATGGTTACTGTACCATGAATAACATATTGCGAGGGCATGCAAAACTGTAAAACTGTTTCCGGGAAAAAAAAATTAACGTCCTATTCTCTAAGGGGTGCTCCGTACACATTTTAATGTTCACAAACTGGCCCTATTCACTTACATTGTATGTGCCCTGGGGTAATCTACAATAATTTTTTCAAATGAATGAGGCACAAGTAAAAAAATGTTCACGGAAATTAACATCGTGCTACAAATGCTGTTGATTGAACTTAACTTGTATTGAATCTGAAATATTCCTTGAACATATTGAGAGAAACACACTTTTAGGATTGGCAGATGGTTCTGATCACCACGGAAAACTGCACGGTTGCACAGACCAGCGACACGTGCAAGGGCGGCCCATGTAGCTGAGCTCCTGTCAAAAGATGTTCCACTTTGGTTCTCTGTGGTGTCTGCTTCATGAATCTGGTTGTCAAACCACATGTGAGCCACGGTCATTCGGTTCTGTGTCAAGGTTCCAGTCTTGTCAGAGCAGATGGTGGAGGTTGAGCCAAGAGTCTCCACAGCTTCAAGATTCTTCACCAGGCAGTTCTTCTTTGCCATACGTTTGGCGGTCAGAGTTAGACACACCTACGTGAGTATACACAAGATAAGTACAGGTCCTTCTCAAAAAATTAGCATATTGTGATAAAGTTCATTATTTTCCATAATGTAATGATAAAAATTAAACTTACATATATTTTAGATTCATTGCACACCAACTGAAATATTTCAGGTCTTTTATTGTTTTAATACTGATGATTTTGGCATACAGCTCATGAAAACCCAAAATTCCTATCTCAAAAAATTAGCATATCATGAAAAGGGTCTCTAAACGAGCTATTAACATAATCATCTGAATCAACTAATTAACTCTAAACACCTGCAAAAGATTCCTGAGGCTTTTAAAAACTCCCAGCCTGTTTCATTACTCAAAACCGCAATCATGGGTAAGACTGCCGACCTGACTGCTGTCCAGAAGGCCATCATTGACACCCTCAAGCAAGAGGGTAAGACACAGAAAGAAATTTCTGAACAAATAGGCTGTTCCCAGAGTGCTGTATCAAGGCACCTCAGTGGGAAGTCTGTGGGAAGGAAAAAGTGTGGCAAAAAACGCTGCACAACGACAAGAGGTGACCGGACCCTGAGGAAGATTGTGGAGAAGGACCGATTCCAGACCTTGGAGTAGAAACATCTAGAGCCACCGTGCACAGGCGTGTGCAGGAAATGGGCTACAGGTGCCGCATTCCCCAGGTCAAGCCACTTTTGAACCAGAAACAGCGGCAGAAGCGCCTGACCTGGGCAACAGAGAAGCAGCACTGGACTGTTGCTCAGTGGTCCAAAGTACTTTTTTCGGATGAAAGCAAATTTTGCATGTCATTCGGAAATCAAGGTGCCAGAGTCTGGAGGAAGACTGGGGAGAAGGAAATGCCAAAATGCCTGAAGTCCAGTGTCAAGTACCCACAGTCAGTGATGGTCTGGGGTGCCATGTCAGCTGCTGGTGTTGGTCCACTGTGTTTTATCAAGGGCAGGGTCAATGCAGCTAGCTATCAGGAGATTTTGGAGCACTTCATGCTTCCATCTGCTGAAAAGCTTTATGGAGATGAAGATTTCATTTTTCAGCACGACCTGGCACCTGCTCACAGTGCCAAAACCACTGGTAAATGGTTTACTGACCATGGTATTACTGTGCTCAATTGGCCTGCCAACTCTCCTGACCTGAACCCCATAGAGAATCTGTGGGATATTTTGAAGAGAAAGTTGAGACGCAAGACCCAACACTCTGGATGAGCTTAAGGCCGCTATCGAAGCATCCTGGGCCTCCATAACACCTCAGCAGTGCCACAGGCTGATTGCCTCCATGCCACGCCGTATTGAAGCAGTCATTTCTGCAAACGGATTCCCGACCAAGTATTGAGTGCATAACTGAACATAATTATTTGAAGGTTGACTTTTTTTTTTGTATTAAAAACACTTCTTTTCTTGGTCGGATGAAATATGCTAATTTTTTGAGATAGGAATTTTGGGTTTTCATGAGCTGTATGCCAAAATCATCAGTATTAAAACAATAAAAGCCCTGAAATATTTCAGTTGGTGTGCAATGAATCTAAAATATATGTAAGTTTAATTTTTATCATTACATTATGGAAAATAATGAACTTTATCACAATATGCTAATTTTTTGAGAAGGACCTGTAATTATTTTTGACATTTTTGAACGCATACTATAATATGCCTTAGATTTAAGAGTGTTGTTACAAAATGATTCCATTCCAATGTAAATCCAGTAGATTAAATAATGTATGATATAATAATATATGTGGTGCTTGCCGTGACAAAACCTGCTATTACAATGTCCCATCAAGGGCCTCACTACACTGCCCCATATCAAAAAGCCCCTCCCCATGTCTCTACAATGTTCTGGTACAGAGATATGGCTGGGTAGAATTGCTATACAGTTTCAAAGATGCTCTGGATGTTTGCTAGGGCATTGCAAGTCAGTTGGTGTTACTGAATAGCCGCATTTCCACTATTGGTCCAGTTCAAGCAAGGACTATCAACTGGCCAGCCGGGGCCAGTAGCCTTTGACCTAGAGTCGCAAGACCAAAATCGATCTGCGTTGGGCCAATAACTCCACAGCGTTGACAAAAAAACCTGCTGTTAATATGAAGCTGTGGTGCCAACGTCACACACCCTGCCCATTTCACAAGCAAGAGGGAAGCTCAAGCTGAGGTATCATGTTATCTAGAATAATGAGTTTATATTGAATGTAAACAGCAAGATAAGTTAGCATGGTGTCCCGAGTGGTCTCTCCATTAACAGCTGTACGATGTCCCAGCACACATCTATGAAAGTTCACTGAACCATGGAAAGTAATTTCTTTGGGTACTGCTTTGTCCATTGGGTGTTTTAACAGATTTGTTCTGCGCCCGCATTTTTTTATGAAATTTTTTCCCGAACCTGTACTGTTGTGCGCTGCGCCTTTGACTGTCCCATTGGCTGTTGGCCTGAGAAAGCCCAGAGGAGGCAAGATGAATTCTCAGAAGTGACAGTGGGAACGAAACTGGCACTGGCTTACACTAGCATGCGCTCATTTAGCCCCGAAAGTGGAAATGCGGCTAATGAATGCTTGCTGAAATGTCAAATGAGCCCACCCCCATGTCTATGATGTGACCAATCTCTGACCACTTTCCAATGTCCAGCAAACATTATACAACCAATCGCTTAGAAATAAACAATCGCATATCAACCATCTCCTTAGTAAGTAGCACAATTTAAGCCATCATTCATGTCCGTAGCACAAACTGTGCAGGATGAGTTAGATGCCGAAATTTGCACAGAAGAAGAAGAACTAGGTTAGGGAATTCGGAAAAATCCCTCATCTGTGGACAAAACAATAGTAACAGAGATGCCTTGCCAAAAGCAAGCACCACTAATAAGAAGCTTTATTAAACTGACAGTAGTAGCACTCTGACTTACAGTTACAGTTGCAGGGAGACCCTCGGGTACATTTGCAACAATGATTCCAATTAGGAAAACGACTGCTTCCAACCAGCCATAACCAAGGAGTATGGAGAGGATGAAGAAGGACACACCCAGGAAGATCGCTACTGCAGTGATGATATGGATGAAATGCTCAATCTCTTTAGCAATTGGTGTTTGTCCACCATCTAGACTGGAGGCAAGGGTGGCGATACGACCCATGACGGTATGGTCCCCAGTGTTGATGACAACACCTTTGGCGGCACCTGTTAAATATTGTGAAATTTCATGAACTTCAAGCAATTTAGTCATTCAGCTATTGTAAAGTGTTATGTATACGTCTTAAATTTGTACCTTCAACACAATTCGTAGAGAAAAACGCAATGTTTCTTGTCTCCAGGGGGTTTTCATTGGAGAAGTCAGGAGTACGAGACTGGGGCTCAGATTCACCAGTGAGGGAAGAGTTGTCCACCTTGAAAGAAAGGTGGAAAGATTAATAAAAAGCCATTCACTGGAGGAAGCATAGATTTCTTGGCATTATTAAATGGTTTAGATATTACCTTGCACCCTTGTGCAGAGACTATACGAAGATCAGCTGGGATTCTGTCTCCACCTTTGACCTCCACAAGATCACCTACAACCACCTCCTCAGCACTGATGATCTGTTTCTCTCCATCACGAATAACTAGCGCTTGCTACAGTATATGATCAGAATAAAAATCAATGAGTAAACTACATATTAATGCCGAATGATATCTATGAGAGCATTTCTGTACCTGGGGAACAAGGTTCTTGAAAGATTCCATTATCTTTGAGCTCTTGGCCTCTTGGTAGTATGAGAAACACCCATTGACTATAACAACGAAAGCAAGCACAAGTCCCAGATACAGCTGCAAAAGCATAATTAGGTTTTTAGTTAGTAACAAAGTACGAATATGATAATCTCATTGCGATACTAAGTCAATTGGCATATGAAGCTGAAGTAAGTAAAACAAAGTATTTTCTCTGACATACATTGTCGTTTGTTGCTTCTTCAAAAGAGGCTGTCTGGATTCCATAAGCCATGAAGCAAAGAAATGCACCAAACCACAGCAGAGTTTGAAATCCACCAAAGAGCTGTGTGCAGAACTTCACCCATTCTGGAGTTGTAGGAGGTGGGGTCAAAGCATTGGGCCCATCACGCTCTAAGATCTCTCTTGCTTGAGAAGAAGTCAAGCCCTGTCACAGGGTATAAAAATGGAGTTGTTACTGGTAATTAAATGACCAATATTGGTAAAGATCTAGACAGATATTCCTATACAATTTATACTGAAAGTGTTTTGATTAGACAGGAAAGGTATCTTCAGCTTAACGTAAAGCAAGTCTGAAAACAAGTGACCAAGTGAACTTAAATATGGTAAGTAATCCTAACTTAGTTAAGCATTTGTGTTCTATGTAATTAAAGATATAAAACATAAACAGGCTTAAGAAGCACTCTAGAAATATCATAAATATATAATGTATGGGTTCCTGCAGCTCAACGGAAAGAGCAAGGCACTAGCATCGCCAAAGTAATGGGTTCAATCCCAAGGGAACACAAACTGATACAAAACAAAATGTATACCTTGAATGCACTATAAATCTCTTTGGATAAAAGCATCTGCCAATTGCATGAATGTGGATGTAAATTTACAATTTCCAAAAGTTTAACTAAAGCTGTACTTACATTGTTTGGGTCAGTGCCATATTTTCGGTGGAGCTCATCCAATGTCAACTTGTGGTCATCCTGTAGAAGAGCAAAGAGGCTTGAAATCTCAAACAACACTAGTCGAGAGTAAACGTCCTTGTTGACGTTTTAATGTCATGTGTAATGTATGTACTGTGTGTATTTGTAAATGAATTACGCACCAGTTCCACTTCTTTTTTCAGGTCAGTCATGTCCCTCTTCTTTTGTTTGACCTTTTTGGGCTTTTTGACTTCATTTTCAGAAGTTGCTGTCAATTTGTACTTATCATTCCCCGTCTGTTAAACACATAAAACAGTTTATATTATAACATATACAACCAACACCTTACCTGATTACAAAAAAATCGAAATCAAAGATATGCACAACAGATGGAACATCACTGAGTGATGAGACCGCCAAAATCCCTGTTGAAAAGACCAGCATACACCCGCATGCATTTCCATACAGGTTCACACTGGATTATGCTGGTTAGGTGCGAGTCTTGTTGGTAAACCTGCATGTTCTTTCTGGTAAAGCTGGCTGACCAAGAAAGATCTGCTGGTTAAGATAATCAAGGAGCCTGCTGGCACACCAGATGCTGGTTGGCACAAATCAGCACACCAGCATCCCTTGATTGGGACCAGCATTCAAAACACCACATATTCTTGTCACCAAATATAATAAAGATGACCATAGTCCACTCACGCCAAGCCCCATTTTCCAATGTGTTTCAACCCAAACTCTGGTGCTTTGGATTTCAGAAGAACCCCCAATTAGTCTTCTCAATAGCGTCTCTGGAGACACTCAAGTCCCTGTGTGTCCAAGCCAAGTTCACAAATTTATATTATGCCAACTCACCTGTGTTTTGGGGAGGAGTTCACCAGCTGTCATTTTTAACATCTATTTAACCTTCATCCATATAGGTCATTTCGGTGACACTCAGTTGAAGGACTGGTCTTTGACATATAGTATGTTGATGCGTCATTAGTAGATCTCTGTGGTAGCTCGCTAATAACCATTTACTAGTATTACCTTCTGCTTAATGTTAACACTTCTTTGTCTGCGACGTTTTGAGAATATTTCTTTGTTTTCACCACTAGACAATTGGTATAATTTTAGTGAAAGAACCAAATTATTGTTGTTTAAATTTTAGATATTTATATTTAGATATATTTAGTATTTTAGATAATACCAAACAGGTCATTTATGGCCTAAAAGAAGATCCGCACTGCTTGTGTACAAAATACTAATCCAATGCAATCTTAGAATAAAGCCGTGCCTGGGCAATATCACTGGAAAGTTGCCAGAGCTGACCAAAGATGAAGACTTTTTTTTTCTATGAAAGAAAAGATCAAATTGATATAATTTCCCCACGGTGGTCTTTCTGGCTTTTTGAGCAGCCATGAGCTGGAACTGAACAAACAATGACCGCTGATAGATATCAGCCCAATATTTCACAGTTTCATTGAACCTAAACATTTGTTGACATACTTCATTCCCTTCTGTAGGATAGAAAGCCTTCTGGCCACAGGGTTCATAAATCTACAGCAGACCTGTAAAAACAAAGAAGCAATTTTACTTTGTATAGCATTTTGTGTTATTTGTTTTTGTGTGAAATTTCTACTTTGCCTGATTAAAAGCTGTGTTTTGGATGCTGGTGTTCTGGTGCTCCCACTAGGCTTTTTAACTAGCTTAACCCGCAAAGCTTCGTTTGTCAACTGGCTTTACTAGAATGAACCAGCGTTACCAGATAAGAACATCGTGGCTATATTTATCCACCAGCCAGACAGGCATCCATCCATCACTAACCAGCATAAACCAGCTTGGACCTGCATGTAAAATCATGTTAGTGCTAGCTTGTATTTTATAGGGGTTGATAGTAGTTTTATGGCTTGAGTCAATTCTCCATTTCCAAGGTAAATAATTGATGACTGTGTAAACTGTGTTCTTTGGCATCGAACACACTGTAATAAATCTGTGAAATCAAATTGCTTCTATTTGTGGGCAGAATCAAGCCCTAAGAATTCTGATTAATCTGGGATGAACCTTGTGTGTGTTTTGTAAATGGTTTAGTGTCTGTTGTTAGTCAACAAAGCCTCACAGCACCCGTGTCCTCCTTCACACCACTTTAAAAGTTTTGTCCACACTTATGTCTGTAGCATCATAACACAGTTGAGGGTGTGAGTTTTTACATAATACAGCATGAAAAATCCAGAGTTTGCATCCAAGTTCGATGAACCTAGTGGCATCCATTTCTGTCCGCCATCTTTTTGCCATATTTGAACTTTTCAAACTAAAGAATCTTATCTGCTTCTCCTCCTAATTTGTCTAATCTTCACTAATTTTGGGTTGTATGATCTTCAGACCAATTGTTACAAAATTATCAGCCAGATGTTGGATTTTCTAAACTAACATAGCTACTACAAACTAATGAATTTGTCAGACAAGAGAAAACAGTCTGGCTGAAGACCTCCATTTTCAGTCTCCAAACACCATTGTTTTCCAAAGTGTTGGAGAAAATGCTTTGCTTTGAATTTATATGATGTAGCATATGTTAGCATGCTAAATGCTAAATAGAAATTGCTCCTTTTTTGTGTACCCCTCTTCAACCAAAGCAAAAGCGCCACTCTTGGCCACAATAGTAACCCAGTCTAACAGAATTGGTTCTAAATCCCAAAATAACAATAAACACTAATAAGTACCCCCCCCCCCCCCCCCCCTCCTTCTCTCATCTTGCTCAGAAGTAAAAAAAACAAATAAATGTAATTTCAACATTTAACTCTCTGCATCGAGTCCTATGCAAAGCATACTTGATTGGTTCACATTCATACATCGTGTAATCTAATAGAGTGCAAATTGTAGATAATTATTTTAATCGAAAGCAACAGAAACAAGTTTAGAAAAGAAACGCCGTTTTGTTGAGTAGATCAAAAATAAGATGATTTTGTAAGTCGGATAATATTCATTTTCACATTTTTTCAGTGTTTTTGGTGGAGGGGATTTTACATAGCAACTGGCCCAAAAGTTGAGCGGGGGGGTGTTGGGGGGTGGGGTGATCGCTGTCCTTTTCTGCATATCACGGTGCCGTTTTGTGGTCCGTTCTGCATAACTTTCCGGCTCATTTTAGCTTATCGTGGCCCATTCGGCCCATTTCGCGGCCGACCCGCCAGCCTGCTCTGTTCTCCCGATGGCCAGTCTGCCCCTGATCGGCCCCAAAGTGAATCAGCCCACCAAAAAAATGCCCGGTATGCCAGATTACCAATCCAGTCCAAGGAACGAAAATGAACAACATTTTTAGCAGAACGTAACGGAAAACCGGAACAAAATGATTTTCAATTGTTCCGGAGTGAACATTTTATTTTTAAATGCTGGTAACCGGTTATAACCTGTAAATTTTATTACGATAATTTTTTCATGAAACTAAAGGCCAAAGGGTTTATCACAGTATATTTCTGGAAATACACCACTTCATGTTGCCTGAAAAAATGAAGCACGTGATTTGATCCTGAAGGAAACTGCAGCATTATATATTTCTTTGCCTAAATACACGATGTGGATGTTCATTGTGATGAAGACCTTTTTAACAACTATGTATAATTACTTTGTATACATGCACGGCTAATCCAGATACAAGGAAAACATTATTAGCGGTAACATTGGTAATCGGTATTTCACCCGCCCCTTTGAGCAGCGTACTGTCACTTTAAAAAGAACATTATTAACCGTTCTTTATTTTGTTCTAACCAAAAGGAGGCTGCGAAACTTTTGAACCAGAACGAAAAAATTACATTTTTGCTCAGAATGAACGGAAATGAAAAACTGCTGATGTATCATATAGAAGCACTTAAAATAACACTCGTACAGTTCTCCTGAAATCGTGCAACGAATTAAATGGCAAACACGCCAAACAGGGTCATAGCTACTTATAATCTATGAACCGCCATGTCTAAAGTCGTAGTTCTGCACTTTGATGTTTAGATATGTACATGTTGCTGGTATGATTGGCCACACAATTGCTGCTTTCAGTTATATTTTGTTTTCTTTGATTGTTTGTTTTTTTGTTGCAAAGAAAAGTCTGGCACTTATTAACTTGGGATAGCATGAAATAGTAGTAGCTGGTTTGTGCACTCTTGCAATACCTAGAATTCATTATAAGGAATATGTTCTTGGCTTTGTGAGGAATATGTACACTAGGCACGTTCTGTCTCGGAATGTTACAGCAATACATTTTATGATGAACAATCAAACTAAGGAATGGCTAATAATATAACCTTCAAAAGTGGGTACACAGAGAGCAAGGGAGGGCATTGCAAGGAATATGTATCTATGCACTGGCCTCTCCTTTTCCTTCTCAGAAAATTGCAGCAATATTTTTTTATGATGAACAAATCAAACTAAGAAATAGCTAATAATAAAGTTGTAAAGAGAGAGAAGCAGCGGGTAGTCACTGTTCTGAGGTGTCTGTCTCCATGGTTGATGTTACATGACAAAGTAACACTCCTTTCTGCTTTTTCCTTGTACAGGAATTTCAACTTTAAAACACTGACACGACCAGACAAATGTTTGAACACACCTGCACATTCTGTATTACATCTGCACTTATATAGCACCTTTTTACCCTTAGCAGTACTCAAAGCGCTTTTCACTGCATCTCATTCACCTATTCACACACACCAATGATGGCAGAGCTGCCATGCAAGGCGCTAGCCTGCCATTGGGAGCAACTTGGGGTTCAGTGTCTTGCCCAAGGACACTTTGGCATGTGGAGTCGTGTGGGCCGGGAGTCGAACTGCCAACTCTGTGATTATTGGCCGACCTGCTCTACCACCTGAGCCACAGCCGCTCAGCAGTAGCTGTAGTCCACAGCTAATTTTGCAATTAGTTGTGGAATAATTGCAAAAACATTTAGATAATTTTTCAGAGAAACCCCCAAATAATAAAAGACTCCAATTATTAATAAATTATATTGTATGTGTTTATAATCTTATGATAAAACACATTTTTTGTTTTTGTTGTCCTAACTTTGTAAACACGTAATTCTGTTACATTTTATTCCACTAGATGGCAGCAAGTACATTCCATCACAATACACAGATGTGAACTGTAGGTGGCGCTCTAACGCATTCCATCACAATACACAGATGTGAACTGTAGGTGGCGCTCTAACGCATTCCATCACAATACACAGATGTGAACTGTAGGTGGCGCTCTAACGCATTCCATCACAATACACAGATGTGAACTGTAGGTGGCGCTCTAACACATTCCATCACAATACACAGATGTGAACTGTAGGTGGCGCTCTAACGCATTCCATCACAATACACAGATGTGAACTGTAGGTGGCGCTCTAACGCATTCCATCACAATACACAGATGTGAACTGTAGGTGGCGCTCTAACGCATTCCATCACAATACACAGATGTGAACTGTAGGTGGCGCTCTAACGCATTCCATCACAATACACAGATGTGAACTGTAGGTGGCGCTCTAACGCATTCCATCACAATACACAGATGTGAACTGTAGGTGGCGCTCTAACGCATTCCATCACAATACACAGATGTGAACTGTAGGTGGCGCTCTAACGCATTCCATCACAATACACAGATGTGAACTGTAGGTGGCGCTCTAACGCATTCCATCACAATACACAGATGTGAACTGTAGGTGGCGCTCTAACACATTCCATCACAATACACAGATGTGAACTGTAGGTGGCGCTCTAACACATTCCATCACAATACACAGATGTGAACTGTAGGTGGCGCTCTAACACATTCCATCACAATACACAGATGTGAACTGTAGGTGGCGCTCTAACACATTCCATCACAATACACAGATGTGAACTGTAGGTGGCGCTCTAACACATTCCATCACATTATACAGATGTGAACTGTAGGTGGCGCTCTAACACATTCCATCACAATATACAGATGTGAACTGTAGGTGGCGCTCTAACACATTCCATCACATTATACAGATGTGAACTGTAGGTGGCGCTCTAACACATTCCATCACAATACACAGATGTGAACTGTAGGTGGCGCTCTAACACATTCCATCACAATACACAGATGTGAACTGTAGGTGGCGCTCTAACACATTCCATCACAATACACAGATGTGAACTGTAGGTGGCGCTCTAACACATTCCATCACAATACACAGATGTGAACTGTAGGTGGCGCTCTAACACATTCCATCACAATACACAGATGTGAACTGTAGGTGGCGCTCTAACACACTCCATCACAATATACAGATGTGAACTGTAGGTGGCGCTCTAACACACTCCATCACAATACACAGATGTGAACTGTAGGTGGCGCTCTAACACATTCCATCACAATACACAGATGTGAACTGTAGGTGGCGCTCTAACACATTCCATCACAATACACAGATGTGAACTGTAGGTGGCGCTCTAACACACTCCATCACAATACACAGATGTGAACTGTAGGTGGCGCTCTAACACACTCCATCACATTATACAGATGTGAACTGTAGGTGGCGCTCTAACACATTCCATCACATTATACAGATGTGAACTGTAGGTGGCGCTCTAACACATTCCATCACAATACACAGATGTGAACTGTAGGTGGCGCTCTAACACATTCCATCACAATACACAGATGTGAACTGTAGGTGGCGCTCTAACACATTCCATCACAATACACAGATGTGAACTGTAGGTGGCGCTCTAACACATTCCATCACAATACACAGATGTGAACTGTAGGTGGCGCTCTAACACATTCCATCACAATACACAGATGTGAACTGTAGGTGGCGCTCTAACACATTCCATCACAATACACAGATGTGAACTGTAGGTGGCGCTCTAACACATTCCATCACAATACACAGATGTGAACTGTAGGTGGCGCTCTAACACATTCCATCACAATACACAGATGTGAACTGTAGGTGGCGCTCTAACACATTCCATCACAATACACAGATGTGAACTGTAGGTGGCGCTCTAACACATTCCATCACAATACACAGATGTGAACTGTAGGTGGCGCTCTAACACACTCCATCACAATATACAGATGTGAACTGTAGGTGGCGCTCTAACACACTCCATCACAATACACAGATGTGAACTGTAGGTGGCGCTCTAACACATTCCATCACAATACACAGATGTGAACTGTAGGTGGCGCTCTAACACACTCCATCACAATATACAGATGTGAACTGTAGGTGGCGCTCTAACACATTCCATCACAATATACAGATGTGAACTGTAGGTGGCGCTCTAACACATTCCATCACATTATACAGATGTGAACTGTAGGTGGCGCTCTAACACATTCCATCACAATACACAGATGTGAACTGTAGGTGGCGCTCTAACACATTCCATCACAATACACAGATGTGAACTGTAGGTGGCGCTCTAACACATTCCATCACAATACACAGATGTGAACTGTAGGTGGCGCTCTAACACATTCCATCACAATACACAGATGTGAACTGTAGGTGGCGCTCTAACACATTCCATCACAATACACAGATGTGAACTGTAGGTGGCGCTCTAACACACTCCATCACAATATACAGATGTGAACTGTAGGTGGCGCTCTAACACACTCCATCACAATATACAGATGTAAACTGTAGGTGGTGCTCTAACACATTCCATCACAATACACAGATGTGAACTGTAGGTGGCGCTCTAACACATTCCATCACATTATACAGATGTGAACTGTAGGTGGCGCTCTAACACATTTGACCCCTCACAGATGTGCTCGTCCATAGACATTCAGTCTAATGTTCAGTTCAAGCAACACCCTCATTATTTCATTGAATATCTCGGCCTCTGAGTGGACTACAAGCTCAATCTAGGTGTCATTAGAAAGCTGAGATCCTCCCCTTTGATTATATCATCAATGGCCATACACATATTTTTCTGATGATTTGTTTTGCATGCTTTTCCTTCTGGATGGCATATTTTGTTCTGGACATAACATAAGATTATCGATTATTCAGCCAAGCAAGCTCAAAGACATGTAAGTAATTGCTCATTTTTTAGAATACTCCCTAAATTAAAAGCAGATATAAAGTTTTTTAGCTATTTGGGTCTTACAGCAGCAGTGATCGGTACATAAAAGAGACATTTGTATTTGATGATTTACAGATATCATATTTCACTTTGTGATTCTTTTGAAAATCTTTCGAACATCGGTATTAGTGCAACAAAATAAATATATAAATATTATTACCCAGGGACAGATTACCCAATGGGGCAAGTGCCAAGCGGCCCTTGACTATAAGGGGGTCCTTGACTGCCCGGGGGTGCCTCGGGCTTTAAGGCTGCGCGATCTAGTTTGGTGATCCCCCCCCCCCCCTCTTGAAAACACTTTTGGACATGAAGACCAAACCCCCACGAGAATTATCCAAACACAACAGCAAAATTAACAATAAAAACAGTTTTAATAAATGTGTAAATGGTGAAACCATGCAAGCTCATTAATTATTCAAGCTTATGCATGCTGGGAATATTTTTTATCTGCTTAGCAATACCATGATTAAATTAATGCAGAAAATACATCACATTTACACAGTATATATATATATATATATATATATATATATATATACACACACACACACACACAGACAGACACTATATATGTAAGTCAAGTGGTTTTTATTGTCGTTCAACCATATACAGTTAGTGCAGTACACAGTGAAACGAGACAACGTTCCTCTAGGACCATGGTGCTACATAAAACAACATAGAACAAACACAGAACCACATGAGACTACACAGACTAAATAACATACCTATATAAAGTGCACGTGCAAACGTGTGCCAAAAGTACGGGACAGTACAATAAATTACTTACAATGAACAGGACAATAGACACACTGAGACAGACCAGTACACAGTAGTGCAAAAAGTGCCAAATGTAAACATACATACTATGAGATAGTGTTCAGCAGTTATTGAGGTAGCAGACAGGTATAAAGTGGCAATAGTTAAAGTGCAACTCAGGACATGTGTGTGTGTGTAGTGTGTGTGTGTGTGAAACCAGTCTCTGAGTATTGAGGAGTCTAATGGCTTGGGGGAAGAAGCTGTTACACAGTCTGGCCGTGAGGGCCCGAATGCTGCGGTACCTCTTACCAGACGGCAGGAGGGTGAAGAGTTTGTGTGAGGGGTGTGCGGGGTCCTCCACAATGCTGGTGGCTTTGCAGATGCAGTGTTTTTCGTAAATGTCATTGATGGAGGGAAGAGAGACCTTGATGATCTTCTCAGCTGTCCTCACTATACTCTGCAGGGCTTTGCGGTCCGAAACTGTGCAAGTCCCAAACCAGGCAGTGATGCAGCTGCTCAGGATGCTCTCAATAGTCCCTCTATAGAATGTAGTGAGGATGGGGGGTGGGAGATGTGCTTTCCTCAGCCTTCGAAGAAAGTAGAGACGCTGCTGGGCTTTCTTGATAATAGAGCTGGTGTTGAGGGATATACACACACACACACACACACACACACACACACAGAGAGAGAGAGAGACATTATATATATATACACACACACAGAGACATTATATACACACACACACACACATACAGAGACACTATATATATATATACATATTCAAAAGTACAATTTAAAAATAAAACCCCACAACATCTGAATAGAAGCTCTATTATTATTAAAAACTCTGATACCAAAAGGAATATTATATGAAGATAATCTATTATCTGAACAGTTGAAATGTGGAGTTTACACGTAATGCCGTAGTAAAGATTGAAAAGGTTCTTTTACCAAAATGTCAAAATAATATTAAAAAATTGGAGCTATGGCCTTTTAAAAAGTTGACTTTCAGTGGTGATAATGACATCATAAAGGAAGGACATAAGCAGCGACTTTAAAGTATCTTGTGTGTTTTTATATTTGCTTGTCTTTTAGTTTGTTTACAGATGCCTTGAATCAACCAGAGGTCACAGGTTCCAAGAACAGGATGACAAAGCAGCGTCCTGCTGCTCTCCACCTTAATTCAAAATCTGAGAGAAATTCTGAGAAGTAAGAGAGATTTTCCATGATGAATCAGACTGGGTTTGATCTGAAACTACACTTCTGAGAAGTATGCGCTTCCTGCATCCATTTGACGGCAGTTTTGAAGAGCAAGCTAAAGAACGTTCTGAAATTAAGCTCAAATTTGGTTTGTGAAATGTCCTGATCTCCTTCCACATTATTTCCATTATAATTGCAAAAAGGTCTAAAGTAAAAAAAGTAGAAATGTACTGACATTGACGACACAACATCTACATGGTGTTTTGTTACCAGGTGCAGATCTGTAGATGTTGATGATAAGAGTACCAACCGAAGAGATGTGACATGCATCATATGGTGACAATTTGTGAGTGAATATTCAACTACAGAAATGTTGAAAATGTATAGTGGGATATAACGAATGAATGAAGCGTAAAATGATCTATAGTGCACAACCAAAATGTTTTGGCTCAGAAAATATATCGACTAAAACATATAGTATGCACTTCAAGGAGTGGCCTCGTAAAGAACAGTTCATTCCGATAGAAACCCCATAAAGATAGGTTTGCCTTTGCATTTGCTCCAAAACAAAGTTAAAGGTGATGAAAGCAGTTTTTGGACGACTAATACAGTTACAGATACAGGACAAAGGCCGAGCACACAACAGAAGGTCTATGCTTGACTAGATTTTGTTCTAGATGCAGAATACTCTCAAGGTCAGACATTTTTATGCAAAAAATCTTTACTGTTTTTTCCAATCGCTTACAAGCATTTTTCAATACTGAAGCCACACTTTCAAAACTCTTCATACCGTCTGCATTACCAACATGAATCTTGGCCAAACAGTTCATCTCACCTCCAAAACTCACTCAAACAAACAAAACGCTTCATATAGGTCTCAAAATAAGCTGGTGAAAGCTAAGGTGAAAAAAAAAAAAATCCTGAAATTCCAGGGCTGCAATGAGAATTAAAAAAACAAAGTCAACACATCATCAACATGTGTAGTCTAATCTATGATTGTAAAGTACTGTGAGGTCTAACCCAACGCTGCCAGTCATCAGGAGAAATGTCTCCACACCACGCATTCATTGCCTCCAGTGGTGGTCATAAACCTTCCACCTCCATGCAGAGAAAAGCTCCTCTATGGGGTTTAAGAAAGGGGAGTGTGGAGGCAGGAATAGTACTGACATCCTGGGATGTGCAGCAAACCAGTCTGTGACTGCATTGGAGAGCTGATATGCCACATTATCACACACAACGAAGGTAGGGAGTTTGATGCCCCTCGCCTTCTCTCCTCCTCTGGCACAAGTCCATTATGCAGGTCATCCAGAAAAGAAATAAGCCTCTCTGTATTATAGGGGCCAATGAGTGGTTTGGTGAGTGCTCCTCTCTGGCCTGAGACATCCACGGTTGCTCTCTGTCCAATCACATTTCTTCCCCTGCGGCATGTTTTTGCCAGGTTAAATCCAGCTTCATCCACTAACATAAAAGTATGTTGAGTTCGGCTGGCTTCCATCTCCATCACCTTCTGAATTACAGGCATTTCTATCAGGAAGTCTTGCAGACTTGAGTGAGATTTAAGATGACATTTATTTGATGAATATAAAACAGTAATATAGTGTCTCTCTTTGGTGTAAGCCCTGTCTGGCGGTCCCAAGATGTTGTACTTGGAACCGTCATATCCTGCTGGAGATAGGAGGCAGGGGCGAGGAGCCTACCCCCGTGGGGAGAGGCAGATGCTTGGGGGAAGAAGCTGTTACACAGTCTGGCTGTGAGGGCCCGAATGCTTCGGTACCTCTTGCCAGATGGCAGGTGGGTGAAGAGTTTGTGTGAGGGGTGTGTGGGGTCGTCCACAATGCTGGTGGCTTTGCAGATGCAGTGTTTTTTGTAAATGTCATTGATGGAGGGAAGAGAGACCTTGATGATCTTCTCAGCTGTCCTCACTATCCTCTGCAGGGCTTTGCGGTCCGAAACGGTGCAAGTCCCAAACCAGGCAGTGATGCAGCTGCTCAGGATGCTCTCAA
>JAVLUX010000006.1:53590000-53787500 GCA_032164185.1 Moxostoma hubbsi
CGGTACTGAGTAAAAGCAAGGCTATATTTTTCTAAGGTAAGGTTAGGTTTAGGGGTAGAGGTAGATGTTAATACTCTGTGTCTGTGGGACTCTAAATAAACGCAATAAACACACTGCAGTGATGTGTCTGTTAGTATTTCAACATGGTCGCAGTTATCTGCCACTATTTATTCTGGGGTGTAAATAGCATATATTATTATTTGCACCAGGGTGCTTGAAGCAGATTGTGTGATTAAGTGATTATTTAAAAGAGTCACCACTTTGTTGCGTCATGCAACACTAAATAACAAAAATGAACGGTAAATAATTCAGCTTACTTTAATGCTTTAACCTTCAGGAAAACATGTCAAATTAAGGACTATTCTTCTGTAACTTCTCATAGGTTCATAGGTTCAATATATTTTTTAAATCACCCTCTTTTTTTCTTCCTTTTTTATTATTTTTTTTAAATAATAAAATAAATGATAAAAAAAATACACAATATCATTCTGTTGGAATTTTGTTATGAAATTGAAATGTGTATCTTAAATAGGCTTTTATATATTTTTTCAGAATTGATGTTATTGTTTGATTTAGTCATCAAACAATTAGTGTACTGTCATAAAATATTTTCTGTTGGCCAGCAAAATGTTTTTCGGTCATTGATCAGGTGTCCAGGAAATTCTAAGGGCCCTACGAAGTAGCTATTTATGAGCCCTTCGGTTTTGAACGACCCTTCAACATGGCGGCCAATATCGATCCCCTTCGAAGTGCATTTTAATGCATTAAAGCATTAAAATTGATCTAACATGCTAAAACAATTAAAACTAAAGTCTCTTCAGACTAGACTTTTGTACATTAACCCATTAGCATGAATAGCTTGCAGCTCCACCTTAAAAAAGTAGCTACGATGCTAACGAGTTGCTAGATAAGGACTACAAATACCATAAGCATGTGAGTGGATGTGCCTGACGAAACGGAAAACCGTTGTAGTTCTTATCTAGCAACTCGTTACTAATATACTAAAACAAAACATGGCAGCTTTTCAAATTCACGTTTGATGTATGACTGTGTGTAATTATTGTTGTAGAACAAAACATCCAAGTATCTCGACGTAATGTTTACCACAGACCTCATTTTACTCATAAATCCAAAACTGCCGTTTAAAAACCCAAAGGAAAATCGCTTCCTTGTTTTTGGACTAACACCAAAAATTCCACTACCGTCATTAAACCGGCAGATGTTGCTGTCCCCTTTTTGGCAGGAATTTGAATTTAGTCTATGTGCTTTTATTTCTTGCCACTAGGTGGTGAAACTCTTCTCATGGCCAAGTTCAGCGCGGGAAAATAATTAGCACACGTATTTGCAGAGCCGTAGCTGTGCAGGGTGAGAGGTGGTAATAATTCTAGTGGCCCAAAGGTCCAGGGTGGCCCACAACAAATTCAAAACTGTATTTTTTTTAATAGGTAAAGGACTCAGAGCAATATACAGATATATAATGGTAAAATAATGTAAATTTGCTACAATTAAAAAATAACCATTAATTAGTTAAAATGACCTTTTATTTACAGAGCATATTTAAAAACAACAAGTTGACCCAAAGTGCTTTACAGATCAAACAAATAAATAAATATACAACGACAGAGTGATTTACCCATTTCAACCTATTCAAGGACCTATTATAAAGCTACAGAATTGAAATATGTTTTCAAAGAATATTTAAAAATGGCTAATGATGACCTCACATGGAGAGGGAGACTATTCCAGAGATTAGGACCAATCACAGAAAAGGCACGAATGCCCTTAGATCTATAGCGACCATGAGGGACCCTCAAATAAAGTTGATCAGAAGACCTGAGCCCTCTGGTGGGGGAGTAAGGGTGTAGAAAGTCACTGATATATTGGGGCACGAGACCAGATAGTGCATTGTAGACATAAAGCAGAATTTTAAAATGGACCCTGAATTTTACGGGAAGAAATCTCAGAGGAAATGTGATCCATCTGTCTTGACCCTATTAAAAGCCTTGCTGCCGCGTTTTTAACCAGCCATAGGCGGGATAACGCAGTTTGAGGAAGATCAAAGTACAACGAGTAACAATAGTTTAAACTTGATGAAATTAGTTTGTGGATCACAATTTCCAAGTCTTTATGGGAAAGAAAATGTTTTACTTTAGCGATAGATCTCAGGTGGAAAAGCTACCCTTGACAACAGCACTGATCTGCTTATTGAAAAGTAACGAGGAGTCTAAAATCACAACGAGACTCCTCACATGATCTTGTCCATTCGACCTAACTTGGCAACCAGGCCAAGTAAGGAGGACATGGAGAAACCTAAAATCAGAACTTCAGTTTTACTTTCATTTAATTGTAAGAAATTGTTTGCCAGACAATGTTTAATATCTTTGAAGCAATTTAGGGAATTCTCAGATGAACACTTCTTGTCTACACTCACTGGGAAATAAAACTGAGAATCGTGAGCATAACAGTGATAAGATATGAGTACTTCTGGAAAATAGAGCTCAGAGGAAGCATATACAGGGAAAATAGAAAGGGTCCTAAGATCGACCCTTGAGGGACACCACATGATAATTGAGCCGACGTAGAAGAAAAACTCCCTAAAGAACGTCTTTTCTTTTAGAAAGGAGGAATACCACTTGAGGGCCATACCCTGGATGCCAACCATACACTCAAGATGATTGAGAAGAACATTATGGTCGATAGTGTCGAGCGCACCACTGAGATCTAGTAAAACTAAGACGACAGGTGAACCTGAATCCATGGAGAGAAAAATATGATTAGTGACCTTCAGCAAAGGGTCTGAAGCCAGACTGAAATGTATCTAAAATGTATTTAGATAGGAGTAGAGCTGTGAATAAACTCTCTCCAAAATCTTGGAAATGAAAGGCAGTTTGGAGGTTGGTCTGTAATTGTTGAGTATTGCTGGATCCAAAAAATGTTTTTTTAACAAATGATGTAGAATTGCATGTTTAAAACTACTTGGAACAACTCCACTTGCTAATGAGATTTTAATTATAGCTGTTACACTGGAACTGATAGTTATGAAAACTTCTTTAAGAAAGAATATCCAGCTTGTAACTGGAACTCTTGGAGACTGCATCTGCTAACTGTGCTGATGAAACTGGTTGAAAGTGAGTCAGGAAGCTGGAAGAGGAAGGTATTAGTGGTTGATCAAATTGTGAAGGATTGTGAGTGATGTAAAGGCTGATAAAAAGTAGGGAGAAGACAAGGACAGACAAACTCAAACATTATCGAATAATGGTCAGTAATGCCAATGTCTAAGACCTCTAAGTTAGATACAGAAAGACCATAATATAACACAAGATCTAATGCATGACCCATATTTTGAGTAGGACCAGTGACATGTCAAACACAAATAAAAGACTCAGTGAGGGAGTACCAGAGGTTTTAATGCATACGTGAATATTAAAATCCCGAAGTATCAGGAGTCTATGACCATGTGACAGACAGAAAGTCTAAAAATTGTTGGATGAAGTCCTTATTAAATCTGGGAGGTCTGTACACAAGTGCACAGGAAGCAGGACCCAAGACATCAATCTTTAATAATTGGACCTCAAAAGTGGAATGCATGTCCATAGGTATCATTCTGCATTTAAAGAGTTCCTACAAAGAGCGGCAACGCCACCACCTAGTCCTGAAGTCCGTGGGGAATTTAAAAAGTTGTGCATTTATTATAGCGCCATCTTAATAGTGGCGACATCTGCGTTTTGTGGTGAAATAAAAGATGCGTGTTTCAGCAAACCGAGATTATCGAAATTGACACTTCTCTTCACATCACTTCTAACAGTTGGAGGGTGTCGGCGTGAAGACCAGATGGCCGGTATGTGGTGGTTGTCAGGGGAATCAGCTGGTAATCTGCAGGGATGTTGGCGTGACCCTCCAAATGACATAAGATTTGAGGGTAAATTGTGTGGGTTTGGATGCCATAAATTGCATACTATACAAGTTATTAAATATTTACCCAGAATGAGAGAAATAGTACAAATTGCAATATAATCTGGTTCCCAATTTAAACACAACTGCCTGTGATGTAATCATGTCTCTTGACTCATCGGAGAAACTTTCATTATAACCTCCCCTGTTGCTCTTGCGGGAACCAGAGTTTGGACTGAATCATGTTTCAGATTCCCTAAGAACTATTCCATTGTTCACAGCCATGTGAGAAGGAGTCAGGGGTCAAGGGTCGTCCACAGTGGCAAACAAGTGACAAAGAATGGTGCAAATGGAGGGCAAAAGGACAAAAATCAAAGCTAGTTAGTCTTATCAGTCGATAAGTTCATTGAAAACATTCCCTGCGTCATATATTGTGCATCTGAAATGATCATTAGTGGTGTTTGGTGAAGCAATCATCACTATTATGGTGTAAATGATTTGAACACTATTTGTGCTACAGACATAAAAGATATGATCAATTTTGGCAAATGATAATTGAGGATAATTGAACAACTCATTGACTTAAATGGAATGGGATATAATAACATGAATATAAAAGTCTTTCAAATAGCACTTCAATAGTCAATCCATATATCAAATGACAGCTGGACTGTCCAGTTTAAAAGATTTTAAAAAAATCACAAGGTGAAATATTATTTCTGCAAGACGTCAAATACAAACGTCTATTTTATGTGCCGATAACGGCTGCTATAAGCCTCAAATAGCTAAAAACTTTATATCTGATCATACTTTAGGCAGTCTTCTACAAAATGAGCTTGCTTGGCTGAATAATCCAATGTTATATCTTAGATGTCCAGAAACAAAATATGCCATCCAGAAGGAAAAGGATGCAAAACAAATCATCAGAAATATATGTTATCGACTATTGGTGATTGAGCTTCTAGTCCACTCAGAGGACGAGATATTTGATGAAACAATTGGGGCTTTTCCACTGCACGGTACAACTCGACTCGACCCGACTCTGCTCGCTTTTTGGGGGTTTTCCACTGAGGATAGTACCTGGTACCTGATACTTTTTTTAGTACCACCTCAGTCGAGGTTCCAAGCGAGCCGAGCCGATACTAAATGTGTCGTCAAAACTCTGCAGATCACTGATTGGTCAGAGAGAATCGTCACTACCGTCGTCACTGGATTTGTGACACGGGACATCAACACGCTAGTTTTAAAGGTAGCTACAGCGATAACAGTATCATTTGTTCACACGACTTTCGAATTGTAGAATTAAATTAATTAAATGTGACTAAAGAACCATCAAGGAAATGTGGAAGTGGTTCCACTAAATGGACGCTATCTAGACCGGCGAGCAATGGGAGGGTGAGTGCGTTGGACTGGCGTTGATCCGCGATGGAGGATGGTACGTTTTGTTACGTTAAATCTATATTCTGCTTGAAAGCTTCACTTTGTTTAGTTGACCAGCTACTGGACAGTTTCTAAAACAACCAGACCAATTTAACTGTTACACTTGTGTAAAATCACCATGCAACAACTGCTTTATGAAGCACAATGAGCTAGTAGCTAACAGCTAGCGGTCGTTTTATTGTTTTGGTCAGTTTGTGTCTTATTTAAGATGATGTCACGGCAGTAGAGGCAGCGAAACTATGACGATCAGCCTATAATCCCACCCACATTTAGGCGGCACTAAACAGCAGTGGAAATGCAAGCTCAGAAAAGTAAAGCGAGTTAAGTAGAGTCAAGTCGAACTGTAACTTGAAGTGGAAAAGTGCCAAATGAGAATGGTGCATGAACTGAAAATTGGGCTAAATGCCTATGGATGAGCACATCTTTGATGGCTTAAATGCGTTAGAGCGCCTCCTACATTTCAGATCAGCATTTTGTAATGGAAGGTGATAGAGGGAAAAAAAATGACAGTGCTTGCTGCCATTTAGTGGAATAAAATAAGACTTTTTGGAAGGAAAATTACATGCTTACAAATTTAGGACTGCTAACTGTCCTGAAAAAATTGGTTCAAAGTGAGACAGAGAGCTGGAAGGGGAAAGTATCAAATTGTGAAGGAACAATAGCACCTTTAAAAAAATAGCGGCGGCAACCCAAAAATGTGCCAGAGTTGACGAGGTTAAAGAAATGTCTTATCATATCATGTATAATCCTGTGATACAACAACAACCGTAATTAAGGCAATCTGAATGTTTTGTAGGTTATGTAAGCTGTCAAACATTTCAGAGTTGCTCTTCTTTCAATTTGTCTCAAGAAAACTCTTCAGCTCGACAGAGATCGCAGGATGGCGAGAACTATGACGCACTGTTCACACTGTCCAAGAGTAAGAATGTGAACCCACAACTCTTACACAACAACTATAAATGGGTTCCATTGTGAGTGCCTCAATGTAAGCCAGATTTCTGCCTTTTTTTTAAAAACAATTTTTTTGTGGTAAATCAACATAATGCCACAAATGCAGTCGATTGAGCTTAACTTGTACTGAACCCGGAATATTCCTTTTAACATGCTGACACTGTCATTCATAATCAAAAATCAGAAACAACACTTGTCAACGTAAGAGTATGCTGGTGAAGTGTTAAAAATGCTCGATATATGGAAATTCAGATGCACGACAAGTGCATTTTTAGTGAGTTTAATCAGAGTTTTCTTCACTTTTGTAAATCAGAGCCAGTGTGGTTTAAATTAGTGATCGGTGGCCTAAAAAATGGCCTTGACATGTCGAGACTTATACTAAGCCTTTAATCTTTTGAGCTGAGGTTTACCATTTCAAAACCAAAGATAGATTGGTCAAACCCACATCCATGAAAATAGTTGCAACGCAACTCTAAAGGCAGTTTTGAAATAAGAAATATTTATTGGCTGACTTCTGCACGAGCAAGAAAGTAATATTGTACATTTAAGGCTACTTAATGTAGAGTCAAATCAGTTGTTGTAGCTAAAGTAGGTATTTTATCACATGTAAACACAATACCATGCATGTGACTTATTAAATATTCCTGGTACATGATAAAATCATATTTTGTGTTTAAGTGTAAGTACAGAACACCATTAAAATACCATTCCAAATTAACCCTATAACGGCGTGTGTATCATATATGATACACAATGTCTGACAGCTCCTGTGTCACTCTCTGTTCAAGCTGACGAGCCGAACAACACATAGTATATAAGTTTCATGTTTATGGCACCATCTAGTGGTTATTTGTGAAAAAGTGGTTTCAATGTTTATATCGATCTATTTAAAATGGCAGCGGAGGCTTATGACAGCTCATTTGAATACAGTAAAAGTGACAGTAATGATTATATTGTTACTGATATTTTAAAATGAGTGTTTGATGAATATAAACAACTTGTGCTTGATTCAAATTTTGTACATAATTTTATTGAAAAAGCCCCTTTGAAATCCACGTATCAAATATGATTGAGGAATATCTCTCATCATCATTACATTCATGCACACCACAAAACGAATGATTTTATAAGAGATATTTAAAGTGTGAACTAATATTTCTGTGTATTTTCATATATGCGGCGTGCTCTGTCATTATAACGATCTCGTTATTTTACATTATAAGCGATTATGATGATGTGATCTTACCAGAAGTTCATGAGACCCGGCGAAAAAACGACTTCACTTTTATAAATGTCAATATAGTGTTTGATGCATAAAATACATCTGATAAAAATTGTTTATTGAGAAAGAATATTTTATTCATATTGTATTTGATACTGTGATCCATTTCAGTCCATATTTATAGAGCAAGAACAGGAAGTTGTCACGGTCAAACTCTCAAACATTTGGGATCTCTGAAAAGCCCAGAGAGTCGTCTGATAATACCCCAATATTTACCCCTGTAGAAAAACTTCAGTAACAAACGTCCTGCACAGAAATGAATAGCAGGACCTCAGGAGGAGAATGAACTTTAAAGCATCATGGATCAAATATGATGCATACAAAAAACAATTTCTTATGAAAATGTGCAATTTCTTTATTTTTATCATAGTATGTCTAATGGTAGTACAAATAGTTTAATGTTAAAAAATTACAATTCTTATTATTATATGTCAGGCTTTACAGGGTTAATATGCTAATATTTCAATGCCATGGTATGTATCAAAAACCACAGTATTACTATCTGATCCATAAAAATTATGGATTTGTTTTTTATTTACGTAAATCCACATAAATTTTAAGCAAGATTGATAATACTTCCATGATGTTGAAATGCTTGTACAATTTCAGTAATATATAATTGCTTTTGTCATATTATATAAATAAGAATGAGATTTTTTATGCATACCTCAAAGGAATATTCGGGGTTCAATACAAGTTCAATTCAATCGACAGCATTTGTGGCATAATATTGATAACCACAAACAATAATTTTGTCTCGTTACTACTTTTCTTTACAATAAACAAATATGGAGGTTCCAGCGAGGCACTTACAATGGAAGTCAATGGGGGACAATTTCTGAAGAGTTTAAAGGCAGAAATGTGACACTAATACTTTATAAAAGCACCTACATTAATTCCTCTGTTAAAACTTGTGTATTATTTGAGCTGTAAAGTTGTTTAAAGTGTTGTTTTTATGGTTGTTTTAGGGTTATTGTGTAAAATTGGCTCCAACTTTTCACAGATGCGGTTAGTAATTGATTTTATCACACTAAAATAACGTTAATACACATATTGTGTCTGTACATTTGAAATGGTGAGTATTTTAATGTTTACAGATTAAACCCCATTGACTTCCATTGTAAGTGTCTCGCTGTATCCCAGATGTTTGGGTTACATTAAGGGAAGAGTCTAAATAAATTTGTGTGGTAATCAACATTATGCCACAAATGCTGTCGATTGAGCTTAACTTTACTTAACTTATTGAACCCGGAATATAATTAACATAAAAATGGGGGTAAAAGTGCTTAATTGCCATGAAAAAACACCCGTCATAATGGAAATGGTCTTAATTGTCCTACAAAATGGATTAATTGTCTTTAAGCCTTTAAAATGTAATTTATCATGTAAGCCATTTGATTTTGGAGTGAAATATGACCCAGACATTTTCTTGATCCTGACAGGTTTTGTGATGCATTGCCATTTATTAGAATTTGTCATTAATATTTGTATGTTATTCAAATATCGTACCAGTTTGTTTTCTAAGAAGACACCCAAACTAATGCACCATAACCCACTGTTTTCCTTTAACAACCCAAAATTTGATCCACTAGATGACATGATGCACTATTCAGAGGACTGTGGTTGCATTAGCTTCTGAGTGACAATTCACTGGGGCTGTTGCTGCTTTTTATTGGCTCATACATCACAGCTAGCGAGCGCTGCACTCCACTCCGTCTTCGGCTCCATGGGGACCACAGATCAGTCCATCAAGAAGCAATAACGCCCTCCTCTCAACTGCCACTGCAGTGCAGCACATCGCAGGCGGTATAGAGCGAGCAGTGGGGGGGGGGCTAACGTCAGGCTGACTGATATATGGCTTAATCTGCAATCAGCGGGATTTCTTTGCAGCACTAGATCGACTCTTTTTGGATATTGAAAAGCTTTTAGTTGAATAACCAAGATGATGTAATATAAGCCATTTGGGAGCCATTGTTTAGTGTTGTGAGTGACTTATAAACAGAAGCTATATTTTTGCTTGTGCAAATCTCGCTGCCGCAATGCTAGGATGTTGTAGTTGGTCTCTCGGACATTGCTATGTGGTCGCTAGGCTGTTCTAGGTGGTTGCTTACAAGCCCATGCCAAAACAACGAAGTCTCTATGATATTCTGGTCTCTAGATAAGGCTTGGGTCCCTCTTTCAATTTAAGTCTATGGGTTTTTTCTCCACCATTTTACCATCCACCAAGCAGAACTCGTAAATCTGACCGCTTCAGAAAGTAGTGGCACACCTCTCCTCAACAAGCCATATGATTTGAGGTATCATTCATGTCTGTAGCACAAACAGTGCTGGTTGAGTTAAGGCCCAAAAATAATTACAACGTCTCGAGCACAGTGCAATAATTCTGCGTCTGTCAGCATATGAGTCTGGCGTTGACTGTACTAAAAGCAGCCTGAGCTAATGAAAATCTCATCACTGTGGCAACATTTTTGCAAAAATGTAATTACGTAGTTTATCTTGCGTATCGTGGCAGTTCTGATGTAAAATTTCCACTGAGTGGCGCTAAAAGCGAGTTAAACGTTCTCCTCTCAAGGTTAATCCTCTATCGAGTTTTAAATTCAAACCTAAACCCTAAACCTAACCAATAGTGTCATAAAAGCATTATTTTGTGGTGCTTCTATGACACATTGGGCTCACGTGTCGACTCGTGTGCTCTTCAGGACTCGTACCCGGTCCTTGACATCACAAGTGCATCTATCAGTTGAGCGACCGCACAATTCGATCACACTTGAACAAGCTTGCAAATGTAGATCATCATGTAATGCAGTCATGCGCTATTGTTACAGTGTTTAGATGCCATGAGACAGCATTGTGATCGTGATGCTGCACACCCGGCCCCTATATATATATATTTATATTGTCAAGCCAGTTCTCGCCTCCTCCTTTGCATTAATCCCTTTACACTGGTGCCAAAACCTGGGAAGGAGGAGGGATGCGACGTAGTGGAGTCCTCGCCACTACCATCCACCCAAACGGAGCAGCCGCGGCCATCCACGACCATCCGCCGGAGGACGGAGGAGCCCGGCAGCCTGAGAGTGGATGAACGCATGCCGACTGCGATGGGAGAAGGGGCTCCTAACCGACCACCTGGAGCGGTCAGGGCCACTGCCAGGGGCGGAGGAGACCCTTACCAGCCGCTGAAATGAGACCACCAAACGCGAGCAGGGAAGGGCTCCTGGCCGACTGCCTGGAGCGGGAGAACCGCTGCCAGGGGCGGGGGAGACCCCTTATGTTTTCCAAGAATGCGGCGGGCGTTCCGTCCTCCAGGGGCCAGAAGACTGTCGTCCGTTGGAGGAGTGGCCGAGGACCAAGATATGGCGTATCGGAGAACCGAAGAGTACATTTTTTTTTTCTCTCTCTCTCTCTTCTCTCTCTTCCACTGCCACTCCGTGCTGGCCTTTCCCTCTCTTTTTGAAATGTTTTGGTTAATTTGGCATGATTGTCGTTACGGGGTGTAGGTGCCACACTTTTTTTATTTCCCTCCCCTTGTCCCCTCCCTCATGCAGGTAGACAGACAGGGCATTAGGCACGCCCCTCCCCAGGGAAAGGGGGGGGGGGGGGGTATGTCATGGCGGGAGCTCCCTAGCCTGAGAGAGCGAGGGAGGAATGTGACAGGGAGGAGGATGGTGCCAGGTCGTGATGCTACACACCCGGTCCCGTATCAGGCTAATCAGAGGGATAAAGACAGACTGGAGACTGCAGTGGGACAGAGAGAGAGATTTACAGACAGCTGTCCGACACCTGTGTGTGTTTGTCCTTTGGTTAAGTTCTTCATTAAAATATGATTTATATTGCAAAGCCAGTTCTCGCCTCCTCATTTCCCTTTACACTCATATATTTACAAAAGTTTCATGAATGAGGCCCATTGTCTATGTTTCTTCCTTGTTCATTGTTTTACACGCAACATTCGGGTTAGGGGTTTGTTTAAATCACTAACTCTAAGAATGAACAAAAGTTATTGTGACGCTTGTCTTAACGAAAAGGAAAAAAAGATGATTGGAGAATGAAAACTTTGTTTTGGTTTGAAAATGCTACGCCTTTTTCAAGCGCACTGCAAAGATCTCAGATAATGCTGTAAACACAAGTCAAAGCTGCACTTTTTTCCTTAAATATCAGCAATTATTCTGACCAGGGCAAAACAGTCTTTGACTTTAATTACAACCATTACAGGTTTCTGCAAGGATCCAGCAATGGCTGAGTTTAAAGCAGTCTAAACATCTTTGTGCACACGAAGAATTCAATGTGCGCCTGAAGTCTCGATTAAAAAATCCAGCTTTCCATGCTGGTCCAGACTTGCTTATGCAGGTCACTAGTGCTGATGTGATGGTTGTCTAGAAGGTGAACCAGATAAACTTATCTAGGAAGTGTGTTGATCAGTGTGGTCTTTCTTGTAAAGCTGGTTTGGCCAAAGTACAGTAGATTTGCTGTTTAAGCTAATTAAGCTGCTTATTAGGGACACCAACCTCTAAAACATAACACATGCTGGGATTTGAACCAGGGGTGTGTGGGATAAGATTATGGGTTTGCACACTGGTGTGTATAATCATGGAATTGATGATATGGTGTTAAAAATGTGATATGGCCATTGTTGATGCCATAGTTTTTGATCGTTTAAAGCTTAATTAAGTCATTTCCGTGACATTAGCATCACCGAATGGAATTTCAAAAATGAACAGTGTTTTCAAAACAGCTCTTTGAATACGCCCCTTTTCTGCCGTTGATCAAACAAAGAGAGTAATGTTGAGTAACGTTGTTGGGGCAGGTCTAAACAAACACAGGACTTTCTATAGTTCCACAGTGAACATGAAATCGAACTTTTTTGACAGTCCTGGTCATATTGAGCACAGTTCATTAGTGCATATTATCTTTTATCAAAATGTAATTGTAAAGGGATTCAGTGGAAAGAAGGACTGAGAACCGGTTTGACAAAAGACACAAACACAAACACACGATGGTCAGCTGCCCTTAATGATCTCTCTCTGTCGCACCACCTTCCACAGTCGGCCTTTATCCCTCTCGGAGTCTCGATTAGCCTGATAAGGGATCTCCCAGGCCCCGCCCTCCACCCTGTCACATTCCTCGCTCGTTCTCTCAGGCCTGGGAGCTTAATAATTCATGAGCTGCTGTCTTATGTGGCAGTGGTAGATGGGAAACATTGATTTCACTGACCACACAATCGCTTTTCATTTCTGAGAGTTTTTTTTAAGTTGGATCCAAAAACAACCCACACTGTAGAAAGAAAAATCACAAAAGAGATCATTATAATATCTCAATTGTTTAACCTCATTTGACCCTGCGTACACATGCGTGCACATTGTATTTTGGCTTCTGTGCTGTCAGTAAAGGGTTAAACTGGTGATACACGGAGTCACGTGACAAAACAACATGGTGCTGATCACAGCAGTGTTTGTTTTTGTTTTTGGGAGAAACAGCAACAAAACTACATCTGGTGAGAAACCTAATTAAGTTTTTACATTTAAGCCTGTTTGAGTAAAAAGATTAGTCTCTAGTTTCATCCGATATGCCATTTTAAAAATTTAATCGATATGTCGTGAAATGGAACGCTGTTAAACACAATGACCACGTATGTGGACTATAGGCAAATTTTCATTTAAAAGAACCTATATTGTGCATTATAACACTAAGAATCAATGGGTTCACCCTAAAGCTGAAAAACGAGTTAGGATGAAAATAAGGTGCATTTCAAACTGTTCTGAGACCAGTGCAGACAGACAGCACACTGGAGGTTAAGTAATTCACTAAACAGGGAGCAAGGGAGCATCCTATAGCTCTCCTATAACTGTTCTGAGACCAGTGCAGACAGACAGCACACTGGAGGTTATGTCATGCACTAAATAGGGAGCAAGGGAGCATCCTATAGCTCTCCTATAACTGTTCTGAGACCAGTGCAGACAGACAGCACACTGGAGGTTATATCATGCACTAAATAGGGAGCAAGGGAGCATCCTATAGCTCTCCTATAACTGTTCTGAGACCAGTGCAGACAGACAGCACACTGGAGGTTATATCATGCACTATATAGGGAGCAAGGGAGCATCCTATAGCTCTCCTATAACTGTTCTGAGACCAGTGCAGACAGACAGCACACTGGAGGTTAAGTCATGCACTAAATAGGGAGCAAGGGAGCATCCTATAGCTCTCTATGCAGTTAAGTGCGTTCACTCCTAAAATCTGATCAAAAGTTCAGTTTCAGGCTGCAGATGATGTTTGGATCAACATGTTTGACACACATGGGACGATGATCACCAGTACATAGATTCACCATTTATAATGTGTCATTTTATTTTAATATGATTGACAGTGATTGGATGATGCCGGGCATTACTTTGAATCTGAATTAATTATGCAAATTTATGATGTAATGTCTCAAAAACATGAATAATCAACACTCCTGCAAAGACAATAAATAGTTTGAATATAAAATTAATTTCTACAGCTTTACAACTGAATTTCACAAATTAGTCCCGCTGTCCACATATGAGGACATACTAATACATATATCCAATAACTTGTTTGAAACAGCACAAGCTGTGATACTATTTCTAAAGTGACATTTTTGAATTACTAACGAATGATGTCCGGACGCATCACTTGGTTTGAACCAGCAACGGCAGATTCTGATCCGTCGCGTAATAAAGTAGTTCCATGCACAAACGCATTTATGACCGTACTCAGTTTTCGCTAATTTTTTAAAATGTACTTGTTCATTGAACTGTTGTATATAAGCAATATCACGCTCGCAATCATGCTATATGACCCTACATCAGCACTGCTGTGAATACCTACGACACTCGAATTTCACAAATTAGTCCCGCTGTCCACATATGAGGACATACATTTTTAGGAAAGCTCTTTGCTCTGGAAAAAAAAACAGTGTTATGATGAATGCAAACTTTAATACAGTGAAAAAGACACTATTAGCATAACATAAATATATATAAATAAATCAAAATTTCTATGTACTAAAATAAAATATTTGATGCCATGAGTGTACCATCAACGTGACAATAATTTTACCTGGTCGCAAAAAGTAGTCCGTTAATTTACCTGATGAACTTTCACCTTTTGCTGACCCTTTATGCATTGAGCTAATGTGTGCTTCTAAATCACTTGCACCTTGATTAGCAACTGACACATAAGTGCAGCTTTACATGTCCACGGATCTCCACCTGGACGGAAGCATGAAAATCTTCTGGAAATTTGCACTTTCATTTGGGCATTGTTAGATGCCGAACACAACAGCGCTTTGCATGTTCATGGAAAGATTGACATGCAGGAATTCCGCCAATAGTCGCTGCAACCCTCTTATAAATCGACCAATTGGTGTGCGAGAAGGCGGGACTTACAAAGAGGGGTTAAAGCAATGCAAATATGCGCACACGCACAATGAAGTATTAGACCAGATGCACATCATAATGCACATTTTCACAAATGCAGAAATCCGGAGGCTTTTTTAAGGTCCGATAAAGAGGACATGTCAGGGAAAAAGAGGACGTATGGTCACCCTACCCAACACGGTGCCAAAATTGTTTAAATTGTACAAAGATGTCCATGGTCAAACAGTGAAATGTACAGTATTAATATTATGGTTTTTCAAGGATGAGGGCATGTCATGTGACCATGTCGGCCAGATGAATAGAGAGTTTGATAGCACACACACAGCCTCTGACACAAACAACAAAACATTTGGTAAGAGATTTCTTAATAATCCTATTTTATAAGGAATTTTAGAATAAACATCGGAGACAAAGTTAAGAACTTCTCGCACTTATTAATCCAACAGCAGTATCATACCACGCACTGTAGCTGGCATTATGACAAGTTTGTGGTTTGTCTCTCTAGGATGCATCTGTTTTCGCCTGCAGGCAGATGAAAGCATCATCTTTCCTTTTGCATCCGTATGTTTATTTATTTAGTTGCTTATATGATGCACTATTACAGGCTCTGGATATGCTTTATGTTTTTCACAGAAAAACTGATTACGGTGGCACTGCACAGCTGCTGCTCTTGCTCCTGGGTTGCATCATGATCATTTCAAGCTTATCATTTGGCCATAAAATATGTTTTAGAGTTGCCATTTTTTTCATATGCACATTAAATGATTCTGACAGGTGCTTTGGTCACAAAGGAAACACATTTAAAAGGATAGTTCACCCAAGAATGAAAGTTCTGTCATCATCAAATGATGACAACAATGACATTTTTGGGTGAACTATCCTTTTAAGTCAAAAGGTATTAGATGTTATTCTTTATTGTCAGTATAGACGTTATATAGGTGTTACAAAGTTGAACATTTTTGTTGTTTCTGGAACAATTATCCACCAGATTTTAGGTTTAGGGAGAGGGATAGTGTTAGGTTAGAAGCTTAAATCTTAAGATTTTCCCACACAATTAAATTACTATATGTACTGTATATATACAACAGTTAGTTCCGGTCCTCGAATCTGATTGGATGAGAGATGTTCCATGAGCACTGATGGTGTGACAGCTTCAGCACTCGGACGCTTCACTGTGTGTGTATCACTCCGCTTGTGTTCATGCTGTTCTAAACTAAAGTGTAAGAGCAGCGCAGATGTGTTAAGAGCTACTGTTTGTCTTTTTTTCTTTTGACATTACATATGTTAGCCAGCAGGTGGCGGCAAAAGATCAATTTGTGTGTAATATGAGCCAGTTGGTGATGTGATGAGACTCCACCCACCAGTGTTTACATACAACAGCTCTTCGTGATCGCTCGAAACTTCAGCATTACAGCTCATCACAGCTGAGAGACACAACAGACTGATTAATTTCACAATGGGTGCTGTTTAAAATGGCAAAGGACATTGTGGTTTCTATAGTGATTGACTCTTTTATATATATATATATATATACACACTATATGGCCAATGGCCGAAAGTATGTGGACACCCCCTTCTAATTAACATATTTGGTTACTCCATTAAATCCAATTAAGGAAAACCTTAATGTTTCTTTATGTAATGGCTTGAGCTTTGTGTGCTTCCAAATTTGTGGCAACTGTTTGGGGATAGGCCTTTTCTGTTCCAGCATGACAATGCCCCTGTGAACAAAGTGAGGTCCATAAAGAAATGGTTTACTGTGTCTGGCGTGGGAGAAATTGACTGGCCTGCACAAAGCCCAGACCCCACTGACCCCACTGACACCACTGATCACTTTTGGGGTGAACTGGAACAGCAATTGTAAGTTTGGTCCCATCGACCAACATCAGTTCCTGACCTCACTGATCGCCTTGTGTCTGACTGACAGCAAATCCCTGCAGCCATGTTACTACATACAGTATAGTGGAGAGCCTTCCCAAAACAGTGGAAGCTATTATTACAGCAAAGGGGGAAATTGATGCCTAAGGTTTTGAAATCAAATATTCATCAAGCACACATGGTGTCCACAAACATTTGCCCATAGTGTACATGTGTTCACGTGTGTGTGTGTGTGTGTGTGTGTGCATGCATGCGTGTGTGCGTGCGTGTGTGTGTGTGTGTGTGTGTGTGTGAGTGCATGTGAGTGAGTGTATGTGCGTGAGTGTGTGTGTGCGTGAGTGTGTGTGTGAGTGTGTGTGTGAGTGCGTGTGTGTGCATGAGTGTGTGTGTGTTTGTGTCTGAGTGTGTGTGTGTGTGAGTGTGTGTGTGTTTGTGTGTGTGAGTGAGCGCGTGTGAGTGTGTGTGTGTATGTTTGTGTGTGAGTGTGTGTGTGTGTGTATGTGTGTGTGTGTGTGTGTGTGTGTGTCAATAAACTGATGCTTATTTTTGCAATAAAATATACAAAAATACATTTTATGATGAACATATTTTCAAGTTCTGATTTCAATTAAATGTTTATATTTTTTTTCTGTTTCTTAAAGTAAGTATTCAAGGTGCAAGAAAACTATTTTAATACCTTTTACTTGATAATTGCACCACATGACATTTTTATAGTCACTAAATAATTGTTTTGGTAGACGCTATAAATGTTTTTCAAAAATTGACCTTTATTTATTTGTTTAAACAGATTCTATCTAGTCATTTTTATTGTTACAATCTTAAGGGATTAAGTGAACTACCTTTTTACACATTTTTATTTGTACACAATGAAATTAAGTTGACAACAATGTTCCAGTAGTAAGCGAATGGGAGGGACTCTTGCTTTTATTTACACTGCTGCATGAGATCTGCAGTACAAAAGACTAAAGACAGCTCATTATGCATAATACATGGGTTGGTATAATGATAGTGTTGACTACAGATAATTCACATAATGTTGACACAACATTCTCATGACAGCGATAGTATTTCTGTAATGGGGGAAAACCAAGGGATTTTGTGTAGTGTTTATGGAGGGAGGAACATTGTCTGAACCAGAGCGCATTATACGCTGATCACTCACAAGCACAACAGGCAGCAATGAAACAATAATTGTTGGTTTAACAATAAGGTTGTATTTGTTAACATTATTAAATGCATTAGGTGTCATGAACTAACAATGAGCAATATATATTAACAGCATTTATTTATCTTTTTTTTTTTAAATACAATTGTTCCCCATTAATGTTCATGTTAAGTCATATTGCATTAACCCTTTAAGCTCAGATGAGCCTGTGAGAAAAATAATTATCTTCAAAATATGAATAAATACAGTCTTGACCAACACAAAATAGGCATCGTTTAATAGCTTAAAAGCTTTCATTTCCAATGCATGTAGACATTATGACCAAAACTGAACAAGTGCTTTTTGCTCTTATTTTGAGAAAAAAAAATGGCACTGTTCATATTATTGTAATCAGTAAAAACATCAAACTCATCAGATAGCCATATGTCACATTTGTTTTACTCACAGACAAAAAATATAGCAAGTAATAGCTAAGTATACATCTTTGACAATTACAGTATGTTGGTGTTGCTTATATGCCTAATTTCCGCTTGTATCTTCATGAAAAATAAACAGAGCATATAGGAGGAGATTATCTTTCAAATGAGCCCAAACACAAGATAATCAGATGTATAGATCATTAGATAATCCACATGAAGCACAATGTTACATATGACCACCAGGAGATGGCGCCAAATACATGACACAGACTCAATGATGACTCAAATGACACAGAATGAAACTGAATGAGATGATTATCTTTGAAACGAGTCCACACACAAGATAATCAGATGTATAGATCATTAGATAATCCACATGAAGCACAATGTTACATATGACCACCAGGAGATGGCGCCAAATACATGACACAGACTCAATGATGACTCAAATGACACAGAATTAAACTGAATGAGGTGATTATCTTTCAAACGAGTCCACACACAAGATAATCAGATGTATAGATCATTAGATAATCCACATGAAGCACAATGTTATATATGACCACCAGGAGATGGCGCCAAATACATGAAACAGACTCAATGATGACTCAAATGACACAGAATGAAACTGAATGAGATGATTATCTTTGAAACGAGTCCACACACAAGATAATCAGATGTATAGATCATTAGATAATCCACATGAAGCACAATGTTACATATGACCACCAGGAGATGGCGCCAAATACATGAAACAGACTCAATGATGACTCAAATGACACAGAATGAAACTGAATGAGATGATTATCTTTCAAACGAGTCCACACACAAGATAATCAGATGTATAGATCATTAGATAATCCACATGAAGCACAATGTTACATATGACCACCAGGAGATGGCGCCAAATACATAACACATACTCAATGATGACACAAATGACACAGAATGAAACTCATTCTGTGAAATCTCATGACTAAAATCGTGTCTGCATGCTATGCAGACCTTTAGTCATTGTTGTGTTTGCATGTGTAATTAGTTCTTGCTTATATATTGCTTTTTTGTAGCTTGACAGCCCCTTGGTCTTCATTCACTTCATGGAAGAAAGCAGCTCAGACATTCTGCAAAACCTCTCCTTTTGTGTTCCACAAAGAGATAGTAAGTCATTCGAGTTTGGAATGACATGAGGGTGAGTAAATGAGAATTTTCATTTTTGAAATGAATGTTGAATCACAAAATGATGTCACGTAATCTCCCATAAAATCCCACCTAGATTAACCAGTTCTGTTCATTTATAATTCTTTTTCAGTCTTTTGTATTATTCCCTAGGCAATGGGTATAATTAAATCCTTATGAACACCGCATAAAAAGCATAACAATTAAAATTTCACAGTATGCAAATAATTCCTGCTGGTGCAGACTAGCAGCTGTATTAGGGAATTAATGATATTCCTATTAATTCAAGGATTTGCATGAAGAATCATTGTTATTTCACTACTCAAAGGTTTTGCACTCGGTGCAGGCAGCTTGACCCAATATCTCTGAGCTGTTGGTGAGGTATGATGGATTTGTGGGCGGGTGTTGACAGGAATGGTCCGGTGCTTGCTGCTACCCATCGACCAGTTCCTGTAGAGATGCCAGGCATAATGCCAGTGAGTCAGGGCAGGGAACATACAATCAGTTGCACATATGCTCCAGGTTGGCACAACTCGAGTTCAGAGGACTATTAGAATGAAGCCCTTTGAACTAGCTATTGTTTACAGTCATGCTATACTTTCAGTCCAGATAGTTTCCTGTCAATTGTTGCAATGGTTTTTATAAAGTTAGAAACAGATTTAATAAGCATATTATGTAGAATTTGTCATTCACGAGTCTGCTAATGAATCAAGATATTCAGATTTGTAGTCAACAAATATGGGATTGTAATGGCTGATTGATGCATTTCTGCATCCATTTAATGTTTGTATTTCTAAGCAGAAAAACTTTAAATCCCCAGTCCTAAATATTATGTGGTTACAGCCTTGTATTTAAGTACCATAGCATAAAATATCATTTCATTACTACTTAGAGGAGGTGATTATCTTTCAAACGAGCCCAAACACAAGATAATCAGATGCAAAGATCATTAGATAATCCACACGAAGCATAATGGTACATATATATATATATATATATATATATATATATATATATATATATATATATATATATATATATATATATATATTCTTTTTAACCCTATAAAATGTAATGTGGTTAATGCACTTACATGGCATTCCTACATTTATTTGTTTTGCAATACTCATTAAACAGACTTAAGACTCTCAAAAAATATGAAGATCTGTAACCTGTTAATATTATCAGTAGTACATCATGGAGATACAACATACGTGTGTGTGTCTGTGTGTGCGTGTTTGTGTGTGGTCTCACTTGGCCCCTCATTCAATTGTAATCATACCCAACCTACAGAAATGAAGCCCTACGAGTCTCCTCAGGGGGATGACAAGCTAAAAATAGCTGCTCTGTGGAATATGAAAATGTTTCTCTGTTCTATTCTCCTCGTCTGGCCGAGATATTCCCAACACCTTGTCATATGTTCAGCAGCAGATGGTGTGTGGGATAATTACCAAATACAAACTGATGGGGTGATTCTCAAAGACACGATGAAAGGTGACGGCGATGTACCGAGTGTAAGGTACAGGACAAAGTTTAAACAATACGTCTTGAAAGCTATAATGTGTGAGATACAGAGATAGAGTGCATGCATTAATTAACTGATAAAAAGCACATTCTTTCAAAGTACACAAAGATGTGACATATAAACTACATTAAGTGGTGTTTGCTAAGGCATACTAAACACTTAAGCAAATGTTTAGTAATGCCCAAGATAATACAAAAACACCCTAGAAACCACTTAGCAATGCCCTAGCAACCACTTAGCAATGTCTTAGAAACCACACAAACACTTTAACAAATGCTTAGCAATGCCCTAGATAACATACAAAACACCCTAGAAACCACTTAGCAGTGTCCTGCCAACCATCCCAAACACCCTAGCAACCACTTAGCAATGCCCTACCAACCATCCCAAACACCCTAGCAACTGCATAGCAATACTTTTGAAACCACACAATTTAGCAACTGCTTTGCAATGCACTATGCAACCAACCCAATCACCCTAACAACCACCAAGCAATGTCCTAGAAATGATCCCTAACACCATAGCAACCAATTAGCAATGCCATAGCAACCAATCCAAACACCCTAACAGCCGCTTAGTATGCCCTAAAAATCATCCCTAACACCCTAGCCACAATTAGCAATATCATAGAAACCATCCCAAACACCTTAGCAACCGCTTAGCAATGTCTCAGAAACCACACACTTTAGCAACTGCTTAGCAATGCCTAGAAACCACTAAGCAAAGCCCTAGAAACCATCCCAAACACCCTAGCAACTGCATAGCAGTGCCCTACCAACTATCCCAAATACCCTAACAACCACTTAGCAATGTCTTTGAAACCATCCCAAACACCCTAGCAACCGCTTAGCATGCCCTATTTCCAAACACTGTGGAAACCAATTAGCAATATCTTAGAAACCATCCCAAACACCCTAGCAACAGCTTGCCAAAGTCTTAGAAACAACACACTTTAGCAACTACTTATCAACGCCATAGCAACCGCTTAGCAAAGCCCTAGAAACCATCCAAATCACTCTAGCAACCACTACAAGCACCCTAACTACCAGTTAGCATGCCCTAACAAACATTACAAACACCCTAGCAACCATTTAGCAATATCATAGAAACCATCCCAAACACTGTAGCAACTGCTTAGCAATGTCCCTAGAAACCACACAAACACTTTAGCAACAGCTTAGCAAAGTCCTAGCAACCATCCTAAACACCCTAGCAACCGCTTAGCAAAGCCTTAGCAACCATCCTAAACACCCAAGCAACCGTTTAGTAATTCCCTAGTAACCATCCTAAACATTTTATCAACCCCTCAGCAATGCCCTAGCAAATATCCCAAGCACCCAAACAAATGCTTAGCAATACCCTAGCAACCATTCCAAACACCCAAGCAACCGCTTAGTAATTCCCTAGTAACCATCCTAAACATTTTATCAACCCCTCAGCAATGCCCTAAAAACCATCAAAACACCCTAGCATCCGCTTAGCAATGCCCTAGCAACCACCCCAAACACCCTAACAACCACTTAGAAATACACTAGAAACCACACAAACCGTAGCAACCGCTTAGCAATACCCTAGTAACCATTCTAACACCCTTAGAAATGCCCAGACAACAATCCCAATCATCCAAGCAACTGCTTTACAATGCCCTAGAATCTTTACAAAATACCTCAGCAAACATCTATCAATGCTCTGGATTGAACAACCAATCAACCGCATAGCAACGTACTGAAAACCACCCTAGCAACCACATAGTAGTGCAAGTTTTGCAGTCAAGCACATTTTCTTCAGACAACACGCAAATGTAGATTTTTAGACAGTTACTGCACTATTAAGAACAGGCGATCCCTTTAAAATACATCAAACATGCCCGTTTAAAGGTTAAAAGCATTCTGTTCTTTTCTTCACACATAACCCTGTAATAGCACACCATTTAAATGCTCTGTCAGGTCTAAAACATGGCATCTGTTGGATATGTAGAGCACGTATCGTCTGCCTTCTGTTTGATTGTGTGAAATGAACATGAGAGCATATAGCCGCAGGGGGCGTTACATATACCTGCATCTCTCCTCTGTCATTATGAACCAATATTCACATCCAGCCATCATTCTCTGTCTCCTTTAATTGTGTTTGTGAGGGTGTTGGAAGTGTTTGTGCGTGGTGTTTGTAAGAGCGTTGGCTGTTTGTGTCTCATAGATCAGTACTGCTGGGGATATTTAATAAAATATCACTGCCACATATTGCCTCATGTATTATTCAGGTGCGTTGATACTCTGTAAAATCGGCCTCCAAGCTTTGTCAACACAAAAAACCAAGAGAATAAAAGATTCACTCTGATAAAAGATGGCCGTCGAGTCAATGTATTGCATTTTGGGAAGGTGATTTTGGAAGTATATTTCTGTAAGAGTTTATACAATCTATTAGATAGAGAAGTCTTGTAGATGAATGAGTATTAATATGATAAAAATGGCTATTGCTCTCTCTGTTATCAGGACAATGGACTCCTATAAATATATTTTAAGAGTCAACAATATGACTTCTCTATAATTAGTGGAGAAAAACAAATCTAACATCTTTTTGATGCTTCACAAATCTTGTCAAAAATAAAAAATAATAATTCAACAATTACGAATGTTTAATGAGAATAGAATTTGACAACTTTTGAACTCTGATAACTCAGATTAGGTCATTTCCTCTTCATCATATCATTTAAAATAAACGTTCACACTTATTTTGAGAGGATTAATTGTATAATACTATCATTTATATATTTTTATATATATTAAGATGGTTGGAATCAAAATTCACTGACTTTTATTTTTTAAATAAATAATTTTATATTTTTTCATTGTTATTTTTTATATAATTTGTTAATTATTATATTCAATGATTAATTATAAAGTTAATATATATATATATATATATATATATATATATATATATATATATATATATATATATATATATATATATTAATTATTATATACATTTAACTATCCATTATTTTGAATGCATATATTTAATTATTAATTATAAAGTTAATATATATATATATATCTATATTAATTATTATATACATTTAACTATCCATTATTTTGAATGCATATATTTAATTATTAATTATAAAGTTAATAAATATTTATTAATTATTATATACATTTAACTAACCATTATTTTGAATGCATATATTTAATTATTAATTATAAAGTTAATAAATATTTATTAATTATTATATACATTTAACTAACCATTATTTTGAATGCATATATTTAATTATTAATTATAAAGTTAATATATATTTATTAATTATTGTATACATTAATTTTTCTTTAATTATTATATAAAATTATTATTTATATAATTTATATATTTTTATATATATTGTGATGGGTGGAATCAAAATTCACTGACTTTTATTTTTTAAATAAATAATTTAATATTTTTTCATTGTTATTTTTTTTATATAATTTGTTAATTATTATATTTAATGATTAATTATAAAGTTTATATATACATATATATTAATTATTGTGTACATTTAACTATATATTTATTTGTAATTACATTTTTTTTAATAATTTGTTTTTAATAAATGTGATTTGTGTTAATGAGAAATCCAATGAACATTTTATCAAGCTACAGTTTTTGAAAATATTTTAAACAGAATTTCTATGACTGAATACAGTATATGAACGTATACAAAATTACCATTTTAGAATATTTAAATAAAAAAATACACCATGATCGCATGATATATTTTCTGTATAGAATAGGTTTAGAATTAATACATTTAAACTTGCAAATCACTTAATAGTCTATTTTTTCCATTTTCAGAACTTAAATTAAATTATTCTATCATAGAATGACTAAGAAACCTCACATATTGTTTTCAGAGTGAATCAGTTGTGTTAATCAGTCTCAGATCTGTCCAGTTCTTAATGAACTAACAGAACACTCGCCAATATGTCTCCTTACCTTCATTTAGATTTATGAGTTTGGGGACTTGACAGAAACTGGTCACCAGGTGTTTCAGAAGGAACAATAATGAGTCAATCACACAGAACTTGTGTTTTACATCATAATCCAAAGGCCAAACTTATTGTTCTGTGTTTTTGCTTGTCTTAGTGCTTGCATAAAAAGTCCCAGTCAAACATGTTGTTGCTCAGGAGTTGCTCTTTCATTCCTCTTTTATATTTAGTTATAAACCTTGTTTGAGACGTGTCTCGTGTATTTGAATGAATACAGTTTATAGATGGAACTTCAGATGGATGTTCCAAGACGTATGTAGCATAATGCTACATTCTGAGGTACCTTCTTATACCTAAATACTATGGGCAAAACAACTGCACATTATGGTTCGGCTCGCCTCAACTCGACGCGCTTTACTTTTCTGAGCTTGCATTTCCACTGCAGTTTAGTGCCATCTCAACTTGGGTGTGATTATAGGCTAATCAACATAGTTGCACCACCTCCACTGCCGTGACATCATATTAAACACGACACAAACTGTCCAAAACAATAACACGAGCGCTAGCTGTTAGCTTCTAGCTCATTGTGCTGCATAAAGCAGTTGTTACATGGTGATTTTACACATGTGTAACAGTTCAATTGGTCTGGTTGTTTTAGAAGCTTCCAGTAGCTGCTCAACTAAATAAAGTGAAGCTTTCAAGCAGAGTATCGAGTTAGCGTACCAAAACGTACCATCCTCCATCGTGGATCAACGCCAGTCCAGGACACTCTCCCTCCCATTGCTCGCCGGTCTAGATAGCATCCATTTGGTCAAACCACTTCCACTTTTCCTTGATGGTTCTGTATTTACTTTTCTCGGCTCGGCTTGGCTCGGCTTGAGTCGAGCTGTAGCCTGCAGTGGAAAAGCCACATTAGTGTAGGCTACTGTGACATTAGCTTAGCAATATGCTAACATCAATCTTAATGGGATTCAATTGTGAATCAAGCCTCCCAAGCGCTTCAAAATCAGTAACTAATGAGGTTCCATTTCACTTAGCAATGCTGTCTTAGTAGGCAGCTACTTGTGTAGGCATTAGACAGTTTTGGAAGTGCGCTAGTGTGTCGTTTAAATGAAACATAAATAAAAGGAGCCAACCTTCCACTTTAATGTTCATTATGATCTTTCAGGGCCTCAAACAGCCATCACAGCTCCATTTCTCTGCTTCAACGCCCCCCGGCAGACCCTGGAAATGGTCATAAAATCACATTTCATCTCCCTGCAGAATGAAAACTGATTCCAAGAACTCTTTAAGAGGGTTCTGAGAAATTGCACATGGCCAAATTGCACAGACCGTGTCCCAGTGCCTCAGCGGGTCCTTTAGGAGCAGAAATGAGCCTTGATGTAAATCTGCTTGTGAGTGAATTATTCAAATGACTTGATAAAGAATAAACGAACAACATATAGCTTTAGTTACAACTCTGTGTCTTTGTCAGTTTTGGTGAATTTTATATCTTGGTCATAATTTTACTGCAAAATATTCAGATATATACAAATATATAAGTATATTATAAGTATAATATATACATATATAAGTATATAACACAGGAAAAAAAAAATTGCATATTGTGACGCAAGTGGCTTATTTTGGGCTTGTTTCTCCAGACCATGTTGCTTGTTTCTCTTGCGAGATCTTGCTACACTGCAATCGGTATTTGACCCACCCATTAATGGAGTACTGTAATTTTAAAAAGAACATTATTAACCGTTCTTTTTTTTAGGTTCTAACCGGTAAACTGTTGGAAAGGAGGCTGTGGAACTTCTGAGCTATTTTATGAAATATCCCCAGATGGGATGTATGGGCGAGGTCATTAGCATTGGAGCAAGACTGTGGTAATTAAATCAAACCTCCTTCCTCCCCAATCACAGGAAGTGCACAAAGCTTTTGTCCAGTTTGACTTTAGCCATACCTTCAAGATTTCAGCCTTGTAAAACTTAAAAGATCATATCTTAAGGAATTTAAGGGCCTGGGTATCTCAGTGGTAAAAGACACTGACTATCGCACCGCTGGAGTCACGAGTTTGAATCCAGGGCGTGCTGAGTGACTCTAGTCGGGTCTCCTAAGCAACCAAAATGGCCCGGTTGCTAGGGAGGGTAGAGAGGGGGGAGCATCCTATAGCTCTCCTATAACTGTTCTGAGACCAGTGCAGACAGACAGCACACTGGAGGTTAAGTCATGCACTAAATAGGGAGCAAGGGACCATCCTATAGCTCTCCTATAACTGTTCTGAGACCAGTGCAGACAGACAGCACACTGGAGGTTAAGTCATGCACTAAATAGGGAGCAAGGGAGCATCCTACAGCTCTCTATGCAGTTAAGTGCGTTCAATCCTAAAATCTGATCAAAAGTTCAGTTTCAGGCTGCAGATGATGTTTGGATCAACATGTTTGACACACATGGGACGATGATCATCAGTACATAGATTCACCATTTATAATGTGTCATTTGATTTGAACATGGTTGGCTGTGATTGGACTATGCTGGACATTACTTTGAATCTGAATAAATTATGCTAATTTATGATGTAATGTCTCAAAAACATGAATAATCAACACTCCTGCAAACATAATAAACAATTTGACTTCTATAGCTTAGTTTTAAAATTTCACAACTTATTCCTGCTGTCCACATATGGGGACATCAAGTTTTAGGAAAACTATTTGGTCTAAAAACATGTCTTTTCTTGTTTTCTTGCCATGTTTATAAGGGGCTAATAGTTACATATCAAAAAGGGGAATGGGAAAGCATTCACGCTCGGTTCTCAAGAGGTTAATGGCACATCCGCAAAAAACGGCATGTTTAATTCTAAGCGCAAAAATGGGTGGGAAAAAAGTTAGTTTTGGGCACAAAAAACCCAACCACAACCTTGATTAGCATTTTATGTGGCCAACTATATTAGTGCTTTTTGCTGCCTGTTTTCCATCATTGACATCTCCGCTTCGTGAGCACAAGAGATGTTTAGTGGAAGTGTGATAGATATTGATTAAACGCCTCTTTCCTCGCACGTATAGCTCTCGTGGGGCCGATGACTGATCGTTTCAATAGAGGCTTTGCTTAGTCCGGGCTGAAATTGCCATGGTTAAAGTCTCCGAGAAGTATGATGAAGTACTACAGCTGGATACTTTGGTTCTGAAGAGTATACAAATTTTGTCTTTGCTGCTGCTTGCATTGTAAAAGAGGAACTGTTTCATAGATCATGTTTGGACCCTTTTACGATAGAAACTCATTTCCTGGAGGATGCATGTTGAGTAGGTGGTTCTGATCAATACGAAGCTAACTTGGAAAGAACATTACCCTGTAATCACTGTTAGAATCCATGGTGTGGGAATTAAATAGCTGGTGTCTATAGTGTGTTTATGGCCTTTTACCAAATGGGTTTGTTGCTTCACAGTCGAGCTGTACTGATAGTGGCCATTCAGTCATGAACTTCAAAGACTGATGTTTGCATGTCTAGTGATAAAACCTGAAATCTCTTCTGCACATTGCACTTAAATGGTGTATGCCTGACACACCACTATTACTATTGCTCATACTCATATGGAACCAAATGCTTATGCTCATAATGATATGAGTTACTTTACGATAAGAAAGTCTATTTTCTAGTCTGTTAGAATGAGCCATAAACAAAACTGAACACCAAGTTCTGACATGCTCCATTAATGCTCTTAAGAAAACGTGGTAGGGAATGTGCATTAGCAAATGACTATAGACGAGACTCCAGGGCTTTTGCTGATTGCCCATACTCACAATAAAATCAGCTGATGCAACGCTTTCAAGAGACATGGCAAAAAGTCTGCTTTATTGGTTCCATTGTAACAGTCTTCATTCGTATAGGAATACAATCACATTTAGGTTCTCCACATACAACAAGGATTAATAGGGTAACATGTTCAAAAATCTCAGTTTTGAATGGATTGCGTTCAGTTTGTGCACCCATGTACTGTTAAGTGTATCAACCACTAAAGCTGGTGTTTCTTTTGCTCTGAAGAGTTCATTTGCATTCTTTCCTAAATAGTTTTCACTCCATAACAGACCAGAATTTGTATTTCAACACATACCAGAAAACAATCTAGTTTGAAAATGCATAGTCATGTGAAAGTCATGCAGAAATCATGCACGAACACAATATGGTTTGTACAAATTCAACAAGAATTCATCTCCCCTCCTTTGTAATGGAACACTCCCAAATACCTCATCTAATGACCTCTCCCTGACCCCTTGTTCGGAAACCCTAGTGAACACTTCCAAGTACTCTGCTGTTGATTGAAAGATGTGACTCATAAACAGATAGCAGAGCTGAAAAAACATAGAAGTTGCAACCAAAGCAGTACCGCCGCTCACTGCGTAGGGCACCATCTCCCTAGGGGGGCACCATCTTACCCTAGGAGGGCACCAGTAGGGCATCAATTTGGCCAGCGGCGGCCCTGAACCAAAGGCATATAGTGACCGTATTAATTACTACATTGTAAACGATTTAACAAATGGCAGTGATGTTCTAGCGTATTTCCAGATGTTTTTGATAGGGTCATTTTTCACACAGACAAGTTTATTTTAGGAGCATTACGATTTTTTTTGTTGTTGTTGCATTGTGACAATTTTTTGCATTACTTTCATGACATTTAGAAGAATATTCCAGGTTTAATACAAGTTCAGATAAATCGACAACATTTGTCGCATAACGTTAATTACCACCAAAATGTATTTTCCTCCTTTTCTTTAAAAAAAAGCAAAAATCGAGTTTCCAGGAAGTGAATGGGATCAATCCGTAAACGTTAAAATACTCATTGTTTCAAAAGTATAGACACAAGACATAAACAATATGTGTGTTAACATGATATTAGTGTGATAAAATCATTAACTAACCTTTTCTGTGTAAAGTTATAGACAATTTTACAACTTCGATGCCATGACCCTAAAACGATTGAAAAACGATGGTTTAAACAACTTTACAGCTCAAATAATACTATATTAATATAAATATTAATGTAAGTGCATTTATAAAATTATAAGCTTCACATTTCTGTCTTTAAACCCTCCAAAAATGTACCCCATTCATTGTAAGTGCCTCACTGTAACCTTGATGACTGACACATTTATTTATGCGATACAGTATTCTACATTATGTCACAAATGCTGCCAATTGAATTATGCTAACTTGTATTAAATCCAGTATATTCCTTCAATATCTTATGGCATTTTGTTTCTCAGATACTGCAGCTTTGTCTTGTTATGAAGATATTTAGATATTTGTACAGGAAAACAAGTCAAAATCAGTGAGTAAGTGAATTATATTTTAGGTGTGCATCAGGGTTCGGTCATAGGACCATTAAACTTTTACATAACTTACATGAATACTTCTTTCCACCTGCCTGAACCTTCAAATACACGATGCTTTACATATCTGACAAACCAAGTTTAAACAGTCTATGAAGATCAAGGCAAAGTGAAGGTCCAAAGCGGTCAAAGTTCAACTGCATGGAAACGGCGCTCTGTCTGATGTGTGGTGAGGTGTCGCTTTCTTTCCATGCCGTCAATTGAGCATAACTTATATTGAACCCGGAATATCCCTTTAAATTTAAATCTTGAATTCATTACAACAAATACTACCATTATGTATACTTTAAAATCATACTTCATAAATGGACTTGAGATTTAAATAATACTAATAATACCACTACAAATAATAAAATCGTTATTTTTGCATTACAGTAATGAGATTTTCTTGCAGTACAGCAAACGATTGCGGAGAGTTGGAATGTGCTTAAACGTCCTAAAATAGACTTTCTATATGCTAAATATAATTTCGGATTATTATTATTATTTTGGGATGAAATATGACCTGGGTTTTAGTAAGATTCGCCTTTTTGTTGGTCGATGTGCAACTTTGACTTGAAATGGAGCAATTGGCACAGTTAATAGTTTAAAAACCTTTTAAAAACTCCTTTAACCTCGTTAAACCTAGTTTAACCTCAGTTTAGACTTTGTACATTATGCAATTAATGGGATAGTTGTGGGGAAAGGTTAAAGAGCTTGTCATCACCTTGCGTCCCTAAGAAAAAGTACAACCTGTGCAGTTTCACCAGGAGGAACGGATACTTCAAAAAAAGTGAATGCATATCAATGGCAGGTCTTGCTTAACTTCACGATACTGTGGAATGAATTACAAATTAACAGCAGGTAATTAAACTATGACTGACATCCTCTGACCCCAAATAAAAAGATTTCAACAGCCTCGTTTGAGAGATGAATAGCCGTTACTAGCAGCGTATGGTCTCTTAGAAATGGGCCGAAATAGATTCCCGCTCATCCATGCTTCAACAACACATTCTCTCCATGTTCACTCCACCCGAACGCATTTTCCCAGCAGATAGGATCCAGAGGGAGATGGAGCCGTTAACCCGGGGCCATCAACCAAAGATAAACCTCACCAAGTCAAATGCTGAGATAGAACTAGGGAAGCTAATGAAAGAAGGCCCAAGGCATTTGTGGCAGTGTGTACACTTGAAACAATATTTTAGCCCATTTTTAAGATTTATGCTTTTCAATTTCATAACAAAATTCCATCAAATTTAATTAATATTTATATATATTTTTGGTGGAGTTATAGCACCCAATGACAACATTACATCACTGTTAAAAAAATGCCAAAAACATAGTGCTCAACAGTGTAAAGTAACAGTATTATTTACATAAATTACTCATTAAGCTTAACTGGCTGCACAAAACAAAGATTATGTTACATTTGTGGCCATTTAGAAAAACAACTTTGCTGAAATGTTACTGCATGAAGGCATTTTATAACAATATAAAATTAATAATATTTATCATTGTAAAATATTTAGATGTCTAAATATTACTTTATTATTGTGTCAAAAAGCAGAACCATGAACGATAATTAGAAATCAGTTCTGTATCAGTAATTAGCAGTGTTGGGTAAGTTACTAAAAAAAAAAAAATGTAATCCACTACATACTGATTGTTTCTCTAAAATTCTAATCAGATTACTTTACCAATTACTTCATTACAAAGTAATCACATTACCAATTACTTTAGTTACTTTCTAAAACACTTTTCGGCTCAACAAATTCAAAATAACGTCTTTCTTGTTCATTGATACTCAAAGTCATGCACTCAACGCCTCATATTTCCCCACCATAGTGCGCGTTTACATACACATTCTTACGCCGATTATGCTTAATAAGCTGACGTTTGCGCTCAAGTAAATGCATTAAACCGCATTCTTTTAATGGTTTAAAAGGCCACGAACGGCTTATGAATAACCCGATTGACACGGGTAGATTTTTGCCCATTTCGCAGGTTTCCCGTGCCATTAAACACCTTAACGGCTAATCCAATGTAAACACGTGTTGAGCGCATGCCTATTCATGGTATGACGTGAAAAGTAGAGAATAACACGATTATTTCAAATGTCATATAAACGTGGATTACTTGGCTAGTCAGATGTATAAAATAAGATGATTGTAGAGAGTAATCAGCGTATTGGTGTGTATGTAAACGGGCTCATTTAATTATTACGGGGACATAATTCTTGTTTTCTACATAAATAATATATTTGAAATAACCCTATAAATGTACTTCAAAAGTAATACATTTTTAAATGTAATGTGTTTACTACTTTGACTAAAAAGTAATTAGATCACAGTAACTAATTACTTTTAATCGGATTACACCCAACACTGATAAGTGTCTAATAACCAATCAATTTGAGAGAATGATTGCACAATCTCTTCGTATATCATTGCATTCACTGCCCTCTCTGGTGATTGTGACTCGTGATACTTTGATTGATACTCGGCCGAAACCGCATTGGACCGTTTTTGTGCCAGGCGGCTGCAGAGCGGGTGGAGGTAAGAGGAGCGCCGGTCTCCTCCTGGCATGAGACCTGGATTATTACATTCTAAACCCACTAAAAATGTGCCCACTCTCACGGAGGAGGATATTGTACTGCACAGTTATTCTTTTTTTTTTGTAAATAGTTGAGGCTGTTGAAATGGAGATTGGCAGAGACCCAGCAAGGATTTCAAACAATACATTTCTGCCATTTTTCTTACATAAATGTACCATGGCAACCATAAATTTTACCAAAATACCAGTTAATGTTTATTGGTCACTTTTGGTTATATCATCCACCAATTTCATTAAAAAGGTCAGAACGAATCTAAGATATTTTTAGATGGTTTTATAGAAATGTCATATTCAGTCAAATTAACCTGCAGTTACTACGGTATTTTGATGGGAACTATGGTCACTATGGTAACAAAGGTAAAGCACAGAGAGTACCAGACAAACATTGGCATTCTTGTCATGCACTGAAGCTCCGAGCACTTGCCAAACAATAAAAGAACAAACAGACAAACAAACATATAAATAAATGAAAAACAAGGAAATACACAAAACGTGGGACCTGGCTGCAAGTTTATTTTTATATTAGACTTTTAAAAACATGTATAAAATTGGTCCGGCTTCAGAAACAAGGCACGCAATGTCTTGGTTCACGATCTCAGTGTTTATATCAGCATTCCCTATATAAAAACATCCAAATTACTGAGGTTCAAATTCCGAGCAGCAAGACAACCATGCAAATAAACTTGTGTGATGCAGACTGGATGCTTTAATAGTAGGTCTCCCTCTCCACCCAACCTACAACAAAAATATAAAGTCAAATTAGCTCAGCAAGACGTTTGAATACATGAATATCCTGTACATCCTGTATATGTTCACCATTTCATGCATTAGGCCAATAAACAAACATTAGCTCAGTCCCAAAACCTATTAAGCAGCCTACCTAGACAGCATTTTAGGGCATCACAAGCATGTCCCATGAGAAAATGAAGCAAATATGTATAAAAAAAAAAGGTTCATTTAAATAATTATGAACTTAATAACTAATGAGCGTATTAGCATATTGAGTCATTAGCTTAGCAACATGCTAATATCACTTTGCACAAGTAGAGTGTCAAATCAGTCACTTATGAGGCTCCACTTCTGTTAGGATGCTGCCTTAGAAGGTAGCTGTATACGTAGGCAGCTCATTAGGTTTTTAGGACACCAGGCTTGCATTATTACATACATAAAAATAATCTCTGTAGTCATGAGGGGTTATGCAACTGAACATTCTCTTACCTCCTGGGCTGCGTCGGATGATAAGTTTTCGGATTTCATCATAAATAAAGATGAGGAGTGAGTAGGGGAAGGCGCAGAACCACCAGTTTGGTCTGAAGAAATTTATAAAAGTTACATTACAACTATTCTACAACTACTTCATATATTATTAGCTCAAAATATATTTAGCCTCTAAAACAATACATTAATTGTATTTAATAAAACAAGCAAAAACAAATGTCTAAACTGCAAAAATATTCTTACAAAAATGTTTCATAAAACATGGCCATCTAGTGTGAAACGCAAGCACAAGTGTGCAATTAGTTTATAAAACTATTCTTGTGTAAATTATCGCATGATGTGATGAAGAAAGCTTTTATGAACAAAACCTAAACCGTAATGTAAACATAACCATGAAACCGTAATAACGTAAATACTTGCATTAAAATTATGGCTTTGCAAACAAAGTTCTGTAAAAAAATCATAAAACCATTTTTACCAAACCTAAACCGTAATGCAAACATAAAACCATTATTTTGTAAGTAGTTGCATCAAATTTAACGTTTTTAAAGTTCTGTAAAACTAAATTCATAAAAAAATTCTAACTTAATACGTTGCATGATGCGATGAAAAAACCCGAAACGTTTTACGTACAAAATGTAAAACTTAAAATGTAATAATAAAAATTTAAATATTTGCAAAAAAATATAGAATGGTTTTACAAAGTTGTCAAAAGTTCATTAAAACACATTTACGTAATTAGTCTCATGATGCGACAAAAAAAAAAAAAAGAAAAAAGTTTACGACTAAAACGTAATCCTTAATGCAACCACGAAAACATAACTTAAATACTTACATAAACATTTTTATGGTTTTGCAAACAAAGTTCTGTCATTTTTACCAAATCTAAAATGTAACATAACCAAAAAATCATTATGCAAGTAGTTGCATCAAATTAAAAGGTGCAATAATTTGTCTTACATAATTTGTTGCATGATGTAATGAGGAATATTTTAATAAACGAAACCATAACTGTAATGTAACAATGAAACCATTATTATATTAATTGTTGCATCAAACTGAATGGTTTTACAAACTCATTTTGACGAACAAAACTGAAACAAAACCATAAGAAAAATTCTCGTACATATAGTGGCATCAATGCAAATTATTTTACGAAAAATTTTATATGATTGGCATCCATAAGGTTTGGACTTACTTTAGTGGGTACATTCTAAGGGCAACATCCATGCCTGGGCAGTAGGACAGGAAGGCTGCAAGAGCCGTTTCCTCAAACAGTCCAAAGATGAGAATCTTATTCCTGCAAGTAATAGAAGGAATTAGATTGTGCATTTAGGGGGATTCGAATTAGTCAATAATGGGCCCTCTACTTACTTCATTCCTTGCTGGAAGACAGAGTTCCTTCTGGTCTTGCAGATGATCAAATCAGCCCACTGTACAATTACAATGCTGGTGAAGAATGCTGTGTGGCATGTGAACTCCACAATCTTCCTCTGCTCGTATGTCTGAGGTGGCCAAGAACATGAGATCCAGGTTAGATACAGCAGAAAAAAGTAACAATTAAAAGCCCACTGGAAGATTGAAGACGCTCACCCATTGTTGGCCGTAACTGTCTTCCAGGTCGTTGACGTGTTTGTCGTCCCAAATTACACGAATACCCAGCAATGTTGAGGGCAGGAAGCCATTTTCAGCCAGGATGACAAAATATGTAAAGAACCCAGCCAGAGCTTGAATCATACCTGTTGAGGTAAGCAGAAGTGATGAGAATGTGTGACCCGGCTGACCACGTTTCAGTTAAAACCCAAAGGCCAGAAACATACTCTATGCAAGTACGCAGATGCAAATGCTTTGCTAAGGCATTGCAAGCACGCTGGGCCATTGCAAATACTTAACATGCATTATTGTGCTACTGTGGAGGTAACAATCCTCAGTAACCAATAAGGCGATAGTTCCTTCAAATATCTGCGCCATTAAAGCATATGGAGCCATTCAGGGCCCAGTTGCAAGAAACCCGAGAAGCATTTGCGTTCACATACTTGAGTATGTTCCAGGATTAGTCAGGTACTTTATGGAGCTGTGTGGACACAGACACTAACAGTTTTGCAATAAGTTCGCCTACAAGTGTATCCAAGAGGCTTACCGATCTGACCATAGGCTATGCTAATGAGCCTCTCGTTCACCAGTTTGTCCGTCTTGGGGTTTCTGGGTTGGCGCTTCATGATGTCACTTTCAGCAGCTTCATAGGCCAATGAGATGGCAGGAACCTTGAAGGTAATAAAGAGGACAATATGGAGTTTGAAATAACATCACTATCCCACCAATCAAATGACTAATTACTAGTAAAGCAGTCTTGTGCTTACCATGTCAGTTCCCAGGTCAATACAGAGAATGGTGACGGTACCCAAAGGAAGAGGAATGTTGGCACAGATGAAGAGGAGGAAGGGGGTGATCTCAGGGATGTTACTGGTCAAGGTGTAGGCAATGGACTTCTTCAAGTTGTCAAAGATCAGACGCCCTAGTACACAAAAAGGAGAAATGTGACATTATACTTTAGATGCGATTACCCATTTTGTAATAGAAACGTACATTTCCTTCAATGCGTCTTACCTTCTTCTACTCCAGTGACAATTGAAGCAAAGTTGTCATCCAGCAAGATCATGTCAGCAGCTTGTTTGGATACATCAGATCCAGCAATGCCCATAGCCACACCAATGTCAGCCTTCTTCAGAGCAGGAGAATCGTTGACACCATCACCTGTTACAGCTACAATGGCACCCTGTGGACAAACAGAAGTAAGGTATGGCATTCTCCTCAAAACACACTGGTGAAGCTTTAATGGTTCTGGGATTATTAAGATGACCAACCTGTCTCTGGCAGCCTTCAACAATAATCAGCTTCTGCTGAGGAGATGTTCTGGCAAACACAATTTCTGTGTGGTATTTCAAGATATCATCTAACTGCTCAGGGCTCAGGTCCTTGAGATCTCCACCATGGATCACACAAGCTTTGGCATCCCTTCAAAAGACAAGAACCATTCATATCTAGCCAGAAAGACTGACCATTCAAAACGTCCAAATACAGTAGGAACCGTTACCTTGGGTTGACTTCGTTGATAGGAATGTTTAAGCGAGCAGCAATGTCTTCAATAGTCTCATTGCCCTCAGATATGATACCTACTCCCTTTGCAATGGCCTTGGCTGTGATTGGATGATCACCAGTAACCATGATAACCTAGCAAGGATGACAACTTTTGAATTAGATCCAAGTATTTCAGAAATTTCACAGATGTCTTGATTCGTAATAGATGAAGACAACAGTTATTTATCCCAATGGCGTACCTTGATTCCAGCACTCCTACACTTGCCCACGGCATCAGGTACAGCAGCACGAGGAGGGTCAATCATGGACATAAGGCCAATAAAACACAAGTTCTCAGTTGGGAAGTTCACCTCCTCTGCATCAAACTGGAAGTCCTCAGGAAACTGTTCATCGGGAAGATTAAAGTGGCAGAATCCTTTCAAGAAAGAACAAGGAAAGAGTTAAACGGAGTGAACCCAACTTCTGTCAAACTTGAGGTTGACCATTTTCTATGTAATAGCTGCCAAATTACCCAGTACTCTTTCTCCCAAGCCACCAAGTTCCAAGTAAGCATTCTGGAAGGCATCCTTCATCTCATCATCAAGGGGCTGCTCTTTTCCTTGGATCAAAATAGAGGAGCATCTGTCCAAGATTCTCTCAGGAGCTCCTTTCATGACCAGCAGGTGTTTGGTTTCAGATGAATTGAGGTTGTTGTGGATGGAAAGCTAAAACGGTTGATACACAAAAGACGTTAGAGATCTGAAAATCATTGGAAGACTTTCTTGCACAGGCACAAGTGGGGGGTGGTGGTACCTGGTATTTGTTTGTGGAATTGAAAGGGATCTCGGCAATCTTGTTGTACATTTCTCTCATTCCCTTCACTGAACCACAGCAAAGCTCGATACACTTTAGGAGGGCAGATTCTGAGGCATCACCAGCCACATCTCTCTGTGGACAACAACAGGAAAGTGTGAGAACAAGGTACACCCAGAAAACATGGAAGAATCCTTGTAAACCTCCGAACAGGATGGCCAAACACTTGATGTGTTAGATTCTAAACAAAGACTGCTAAGATGTTGTAGCAAATGCAAGGCACGGAAAAATTGGCTCTTTAACTTGTGGCAACTGTTCAACAAATAGTTCCATGAAAAACAAGGTGGAATGGGCAGAAATTAGAGGGTGTTTATATGGAACACTGTGTTCCAGTTCCAGGCTCTAGGGAGCAAGGGGTTTACAGAATCCCCAGAGGCAAAGAGCAGAACTAAGTACAAGCAGACTACCATGGCTAAGTAGGTAGTAAACAAGTATCTGGCTGCAATGGTATAAAGTAGATGTTTGCCCCCTGCAAAACTCACCAGCATGATTTGGGGTCTTCCGAGTGCTTTTCAACCTGTTACCTGGGTACTCTAAATGGTTGCTAGGGTGTCCTGGATAGTGCTAGGATAGTCTGGGTGGATGCCAAGCAGTTGCTGGGGACTTTGGTTGGTTGCTAGGATGTTCTGGATGGATGCTAAATGGTTGCTAGGGTGTTCTGGATGGTTGCTAGGATATTCTGGTGGATGCAAGGCAGTTGCTAGGGTGTTGGATGTTTGCTAGGATGTTCTTGGTGGATGCTAAATGGTTGCTAGGTGGTTCTGGATGGTTGCTAGGATAATCTGGGTGGATGCTAGGCAGTTGCTAGGGTATTCTGGTGGATGCAAGGCAGTTGCTAGGGTGTTCTGTGTGGCTGAAAGTTTCATACTTAGGGTGATGGATTTAAAAACCCTAACTGGAATAATTAACAAAAGTAATAGTGAGGCTTGCTTTAGGATAACACCACTATTAAGCTAGACCAACCTTGGGTTGTAAAGTGTTTTTAAAAGGTCTGGAAATCGAAATAATTTATTATATTTTTATTTAACATAAGAAAACTGACAGACAAGTATCACAACGGACCTTAAGAATTGGGACGTTTTCCTGCTCAGCAAGGAAAACAGCACGGTTGCACAGGCCAGCGACACGTGCAAGGGCAGCCCATGTAGCTGAACTCCTATCAAATGAGGTTCCACTCTGGTTTTCTGTGGTGTCTGCTTCATGAATCTGGTTGTCAAACCACATGTGAGCCACGGTCATTCGGTTCTGGGTCAAGGTTCCAGTCTTGTCAGAGCAGATGGTGGAAGTTGAGCCAAGAGTCTCAACAGCTTCGAGATTCTTCACCAGGCAGTTCTTCTTTGCCATACGTTTGGCGGTCAGAGTTAGACACACCTGGATAAGAAAAAACGAGTTAACAATCTGAAGACAACAAACAGACTGTTTACTATAGCAATTGAATGCATTACTCTAGCTGGAACTTACAGTTACAGTGGCCAAGAGACCTTCTGGAACATTAGCGACAATGATACCAATCAAGAAGATAACGGCTTCCAACCAAGTGTAGCCAAGAATCAAGGACAGGATGAAGAAGCTCACGCCCAGGAAAACAGCTACACCAGTGATGATGTGAATGAAGTGCTCGATTTCAATAGAGATGGGGGTGCGACCAACTTCAAGACCAGAGGCAAGGGTGGCAATACGACCCATGACAGTACGGTCACCAGTGTTGATGACGACACCTCTGGCAGTACCTGCAAGCAAAATAAATTCCAATGAAGAAACCTTCAAAGGGTTTACAAATCAATGTAATTAATGAGGCTCATGAGTTAGTCATTGTTTTGGTAGTGTCATAACTTCATGCCTTACAAAATGCATCCATCATAGTCCAGATTTCTCATTTTTGTACCTTCAACACAGTTGGTAGAGAAGAATGCAATGTTTCTGGTCTCCAGAGGGTTGTCGTTGGAGAAGTCAGGAGCACGAGTCTGGGGCTCAGATTCACCGGTTAGGGAGGAGTTGTCGACCTGGAAAAGGTCAAGATCCTTTGTAAATCCTTGTAGACATAGAATTATATAATGTCTTGCCATTTAAAAAGAGACAAGATTTCACAATGATTTCTAATGGCATTTTCACCTTGCATCCATGAGCAGAAATGATACGCAGATCAGCAGGAATTCTGTCACCCCCCTTCACTTCCACAAGATCTCCAACAACCACTTCCTCAGCATTGATGTTCTTCTTTTCACCATCACGGATAACCAAGGCTTGCTATGTGACAAAGCGGAAATTCAGTCAACATCACATCACCGAAAGAAAGAAAAGTCTTGGAAAAAACTGCATAAAAGTTTACATTTCAGTACCTGTGGGACAAGGTTCTTGAAGGAGTCCATGATCTTAGAGCTCTTAGCCTCTTGATAGTATGAGAAACATCCGGTAATCATCACGACAGCTGAAAGCACAATTCCCAGATACAACTGTGTAGGATAAAAGAGGAGATGTTAAAAGATACTGCTAGAAATATAATGCAATCTTTAAACTCATGCCTTTGCAAAAGGGCACCAACGGGATTTTCTCCTTACGTTGTCATTGGCCGGTTCCTCCTCTGAGGCTGCCTGGACTCCATATGCCAGAAAACAAAGGATAGCTCCAATCCACAGCAGAGTTGCGAATCCTCCGAAGAGCTGTTTGCAAAACTTAACCCATTCTGGGGTTGTTGGAGGTGGAGTCAATGCATTGGGTCCATCACGTGCCAAGACTTCCTTAGACCGAGCAGCTGTCAGTCCCTGGAGTTACACACAGAGGAAAACTTTGAGCTATGAACAGCTACCATCAACAGTACACCAAAGTTGCACTTCCAAAAGTCAGAACCACCCTTTAATTTCAAATACAAGACTGAAATAGACTCACCTTGTTTAAATCAGTGCCGTATTTCCTACTAAGCTCATCCAGGGACAGTCTGTGATCATCCTACAACAAAGTAAAAAGAAAATATCTCAAAGATCACAAGCTGGGTTTCCATCCATGTATTTCAATGTGAATTTTGGAATATTGCTGAAAAGATGTTGAATGGACGCAAAAAAAATGCCAAATTGGGCATTAAAAACTTTTAAGGTCGCTTGAGGTGGATACATTTCCGATTTGGCAAGAAGAGGAGCATAAACTACAATGGAAACACATTAACCATATAAATTCCTAGCTCCGACTTACCAAGTCCACTTCTTTTTTTAGCTCATCCATATCTTTATCCTTTTGTTTTTTGCCCTTGGACTTCGACTTCTTGCCCCCCTGCTCTGATGTGGCCGCCAGCTCATATTGTTCTCGACCTTCCTGTGGTGGAGAGTGGGTACATGGTTTTAACAACATTTTTTTAAAAGGTATAAAAACAGAGCATCACGCCACACAAACCTGCCAAATTAATTCTATAAAAAAAAAGCAATGTTATACAGCGTACATTTACTGATGGGTGTTGGCTTTGAGGCACTCTAGTAAAAGCAAAATCAACGGATATTACACAATTTTTGCAAGTAGAAATGTGCATAAAGTGTAAAATATTAGCAAGAGGTAACAGGGAGCCAATTTCCAAACAGATCGTTTGATGCCAGTAGATAACGTTTAGTAATTAGCATTTAACTTCAAGAGCAATTAACCTTAGACCTCTACTACTGTTGAGCAACAGATCTTATCATCATCATGACTACAATAGGTGAAGCGCTGTCTTGTGAGCACATGAGCCGTTAAATAAATTACAAAAGTAGAGCACTCGATTGCTAGTTTGCATCTGAGCCAAGCTGGGGTTTTTAAATCAGCTCAACAAGCTCTTTGTTTAAACCTGCAATGCTGAGTGCTTCAACGGAGTTAAAAGAGAAAGACTCAAGCACACACACGTGTATGAGCAGCATAAATATTAACCATCTCCCATTGCTTTGAAGAACTAAAGTCTATATCTTTTTAAGATACATCCAAGTCCATTTCTTGTGATGTCAAAGACTTAAAACACAGTCCATTGTGAAGATAAAACAGACAGATTCTGCGCATAAAAGATTAAAGACGATTAAATGGGCCACAGAACAAAACACCTGTAGTGCTCGACTGAACATGACTGCTTCCTTCAGCATTCTCTTTTCCATTAACTCTTGTGAGTTTTCCCAAAACGCTTGATCATCAGGACTGATATGCATATGATCTCCTTTAACGAAAACCACAAAAGGCTAAAAGAAGGTGTGCCAAAAGCAAAAAAAAAACTAAATCAACCATGAAAGAACCTTTTACCCGTTTTTGTTTTTTCATATTTGTAAAATAATACTCTTATCTGGACAATCAAATTCATACAAGTGCTATTCTTTCACATCTTTTTTCCCCCTTGCATGCGAGCCAAAACTGTTCACTCAAGCATATCACTCCACTCATACTGGGACTTTGACCTGTTGCCATGGGAAACCAGAGCCACACCTCGAGACCCCATGAATGGGTTAAGTCACGTGTCGAACCCAACTCTTTTTGTTGCACAGCTGGCAAATAAACAGTGGAGGGCGTAAAAGAAAACATGGTGTACAAACTTGTCCACACCAGTCACAGGGAAATTAGTGCTAGGCTTGAGCTCTACATAAGCTCATTTCAGTTTAAGGATTTTGATAGAAAATATTACAATACGTAGCTGGTTCCAAAAAGCCCACAAGTGAAAAGTCTTCCGTTTTGAGCCATTACAAGCCATTCTAATTGATTTCATCAGCGTAACAATTTGATAGAAATGCTGAAATAAAAAAATTGATAAGAAAGTCTTTAATGACAGCATGCACTCGAGCTGGCATGGATTCCACAAGTTATGTAAACCCAATGATGGGAGTTATTCCAGCATGATTTGAGAATGTTCCAAGGAGCATCTTGTGTGCTTCAATGAGAGCATGAAATCTGAACTTTTGAACAATGACTTGGCAATGTCACAAATTTGATTACATCTGATTAGTGACCAAGAAATAGTGCGGCATATTAAATATTTCCCCCGTTATTATGTCATAACTAATTTTACATCATAAGCATGGTGCAAATCCCAGACTTGGGTCTCAGACTTTTAGACCCTTTCTACAATCCTAAAATAAATGTCTATACCTTTTGGCAAGTTATTTCTTTTTCCATTGGGGAGGAAATGCAGAGATTGTATGGAGGCAAAAAAAGCATGTAACCTCCTAGTTCATGGCACCAAAATAGGTAAAGGGGTCCTGAGATGGCCCCTTAGAATTTGTATGGGGGGGCTGTCCTGTTGGATGGGATCATCAACAACAAAAGGTCTCACTAACACATAGTGACTGATGAATGGAAAGAATGTTAAACCCTTCAGAAAGGGGGGAGTGACGTTCTTAGCTTATATACACACACTCGGTGGAGAAGAGATTAAACAGCTTTGATAAACACCTGATGCTGACCCTAAAGCACGGTCTATGCTAAAATGTATATGCAAACCAAATAATCGTTATTTTTAAGCACCATGGCATTACCACTTTTGGACACTACGATGATGGCAATACCGAGACTAACCCATATTGGTCCAACAATAATCCAAAATTTAGGGAGGACGCATCCCCCAGTATCAATAACATTAAACACACTTTGTATTACCAACCGATTTCACTTAACACCACATGACTTTTTTTGGTCGGGGAAAGAATGTACTACATTACGTCAACAACCATGTACATTCACATTTGTATTCATGCATGACCCAGAAAGACAAAGAATATTAGATGCTTTTAATTCATGCCCGACTCTCGCATACAACAACAAGAGTCTGCAGAGAAGAGACATCTGCCCCGTTGCGGTGGGGTTTTGATGGGTTGGGGGCGTAGCTCAATGCACCAAACCCAGAGGAAACATGCGGATGGCTGTTTGCTCTCATCACATGGAGTACTCTGGGATTGAATGCATAATTAACATCTACGCTGATGCTCAGAGCCTCACATTAGGGAGTGGTATTCTGCTCTTATGCAATGCTACTGTATTCTGGAATCATGTTATTGGGGGTTAATAGACCCTACAGGACGAAATCATAAGATTATGACTGAATGTGCAAAAATAGTGACATTTGATATAAATGCTAATCTAATTATGGTCATAAGCTATTTTACAGGTCGAAAATGTAATTTCACTTTTATAACAATAAACGTCTAGAATTTTGGATTATACACACAACAGAAAATTGGCATTTTCATATTTGTCAGCACCCTAAATAACCCAGTCTTCGCAAGCTACAAGATAAAGACGACAGACATCCATGACGATAACCATCCCTCTACCCCAAAACAACTTTATCATTTCAGATCCACATTACTGTCCACTGACAGAAATATCATGAATCTTGTATCACACCTCTGCATCATCACAACATTAAACCGAATATTTCATCGGTTTATCTCATGGTTTCAAGTCAAGGAGTTAAAAACAACCATTTTCTTGTTGGGTTTTAATTTTAAGGGGTTAAATTACCCTCATGTATCTCAACCAAAGGGTGAAGTTTTAAACAGACTAGTTAATTTGCATATTTCAACGTTTTAATTGGAATACATACGATGCATCTCATCGTAGGCGTAAAGTGGAATCGTTAAACGGCGCATCTCTAGTTTCAACTTGATTCGTTCGATGATGTAACTTGAGATTTTAAGTAGAGGAGCTAAACTGTTTATTTTGTCTATTCGGAGGGTTTTTATGCTAAATCGAAAAGTTACAATAGCGTTATTTACATGTTTAAAGATTTAAGAGTTAAACTGTTGCGTATCTGGAGGCTACAATTGGGGGAATGTGATGTTAATATCGAGGTTTTAGATTATGAGGTTTTAAATATTGACCTTTCAACAGTTTTAAGATTTAAGAATTGTACTTTTGCGTATCTGATGAGGAGTTAAACCGCGAAGTTCAACTAATTTGAATATTTACGATGTATCTCGTCGTAAGGTGAATCGTTAAACGACGCATCTCGTAGTTTCAACTCGAATAGTTCAATTATGTAACTCGAGATTTTAAGTAGAGGAGCGTAACTGTTTATTTTGTGTATTCTGAGGGTTTTTAAGGCTAAATCGAAGTTACGACGTATCTTTCAACGCCGCGTCTCGATAATCGGGAGTTTTCAACTGTCAACTGTCGCGAATCTGAGGCGAATTTAAACCGCGTAGTTCAATCTCGAGCTTTCAAAAACAAAACAAACGGTTCGAAATGATCACGTTGAAGTCTTCGTGGCTTCTTTCGTACTGGCCGAAGAGTATGAAGATTTTTCCATGAGCCAAGCAACAGGGTCATCCAGTGTTCCTCTCTTGTGACATACATGACTACTTCAACTCAACAAGGGGAAAGTCACAAGACTGACTATATTTGCTTCGCAAACAGGACGTACAACATCGCGGCCATATATGAGGAAGTTTCCGTGCTGCTACATTCCTGTAATAACTAATCTTTGTAGCTAACGCGGCTGATTTTACAATGATTATGTAACAATATTGGCAACCTGTTGCTACATTTGAAAATATACACATTAAACGCTTTAATAGACACATGCATGTTAACTTCATTCAAACTAATCTGCATGTTCAAACTGCGGAAGTCTCATACTTTGGTAGGCTGAGCCATTTTTTGAAAAGAATTAGGGTTACCAACCAAAGCATGGCGTATTTTAAAATAATAATAATAATAATAATAATAATCAACACCCCAAGAAATCGTAACATACTGTAAATATCTAAACAGCCTTCCATAATAAAATGACAAACACGTGGGTTCACACTTACTCCTCGTCCCATTTTGCTTCTTTTGATTAGAACACGACCACCTTGGTTAACAAAAATCCAAGTTTTCTTTAAAACAACAAATTAAAAGTCCCCCGAATCCCGTTTGTTTTTTTTGGGGCTTTATTCCTGGGTCAACGCTGGAAGTTGCTTTCCACCCGGACACTCATCCAAGCCGCGTTGCGATCCGAAGTTTCAAACGTTTATATACCGAGGGGTTTTTCGCCGTGACGTCTGCCCGTTTTGCTATGGTAACACGGAGGAGAGGGGCGTGGTCTTTGTGAGACTTTCTCCTCTGAACTTTGGTCGTGGTGAATAAATGTCCTTCACTCACTTCTCCATATCACATTACAGATACTCTTCTTGTTTGATCTTATCTTTTATTAATTGCTGATTTATGTGGAAAAAAAGTAGTCCTCTTTAAAGTGGACAAAGTGTCACAATTCTAGTTTGTGTGACACCCTGGTTAAGGGATTTGACTATTAACGTGATCTCGTGATTCCTGCTTGAAAACGCAAAAGTAAGCATGTTTAAAGGGATAGTTCACACAAAACAATCTCTCATTCACTCACCCTCATGCCATCCCAGATGTGTGTACCTTTCTATCTTCTGCAGAACACAAATGAAGATTTTCAGGAGAATATCTCATCTCTGTAGGTCCATACAATGCAAGTAAATGGTGGCTGAAATGTTTACGCTCCGAAAGCATATAAATGCAGCATATTAGTAACCATATGGCATCCGTGGTTAAATCCATGTCTTCTGAAGCGATATGATAGGTGTGAGTGAGAAACAGATCAATATTTAAGTCCTTTTTTTACTACCAATCTCCACTTTCACTTTCACATTCTTCTTCTTTTGTTTATTGGGGAGCCACAGTATTTGTGCATATCGCCACATACTGGGCAGGAGGAAAATTTATAGTAAAAAAGGACTTAAATGTTGATCTGTTTCTCACTCACACCTATCATATCGCTTCTGAAGACATGGAATAAACCACTGGAGTCATATGGATTACTTTCATGCTGACTTTATGTGCTTTTTGGACATTCAAAGGCATGCACATATGGAATGGCATCATGAGGGTGAGTAAATGAGAGAATTTTCATTTTTAGGTGAACTATCCCTTTAAAAGATGTTACTCAATCTAAAATCATGACTTATTTGGTTTTCCCTTGTACATATTTCTCACAATTGGTTTTAGAAAAATAAGCAGAATTGAAGTAAACAACCAGATTATGTCTTATTTGTTCACTGAAAATATTATGGTTATTTGCATTATGTTGGAACTCAATACATAGCTATCACATGAAAGGATAATTAACAGGATATACTCTAATTTGAGGCTATTTTGGTGATATTTCTCTCAATAATTATTCTACTGAGATCTCATTTCACGGTCATTATTTCGGTCCTTTTTATGTTTTACAGGATTATCCTTATTACAGGGATTATGCTCATTAAACATGTTGCAAATTGACCAGTACTGTTGAACCTGTGCCTGTTGGAGACTGCATCTTCAAAGTAGGAAAGCTAAAAATATCCTGAATTTTATTTACAAGCTGTGGGCTCTAGCCTATAAATGTGTTGTCATGGAAACTATCATGTCACCCCCTAATTTTAGACAAGAACAATGCCCCCTGGTGGGAGTAGTGAATTCTGATGAACCAAAAGCCAATAGAGCCAATATAAATAGTTGATGCAAAGCATATTTTTTGGCTTTTTTTTAATAGATAAATCAGTGTAGGTTATAACTGAGCATACATGTTTCAGCCACTGTTTAATCTCCTTAAAGGGACGGTTCACCCAAAAATGAAAATTCTCTCATCATTTACTCATGCCATCCCAGATGTGAGTGATTTTTAAAAAAAGATTTTAAGAAGAATATCTCAACTCTGTAGGTCCATACAGTGCAAGTGAATGGTGGCTGGAACTTTGAAGCTCCAAAAAGCACATAAAGTCAGCATAAAATTAATCCATAAGAGTCCAGTGTTTTATTCCATGTCTTCAGAAGAGATATGTTAGGCATGGGTGAGAAACAAATCAACGTTTTTGTCCTTTTTCACTATAAATTGTCCTCGCTTCCCAGTAGGCGGCGATATGCACAATGAATGCGAATCACCAAAAAAACAAACGAAGAAGAACGCGAAAGTGTTAAAGCCGGCGGGTCCAAAGGGGGTGCTATATCATGAAAAAAGTTTACGCTAAAAACTTTAAAGTCTCCTTATAAATTAGTCAGGCGTATGAGGTATCATTTGAAAGCTTAGAATCTGAACCTTTCAGAGATAACATCACTTAACATTTATGTTACTTAAAATAACAAAATAAGGCCTCAAAACAGTCACGTTAAAAATTAGCGCCCCCTAGAGGCAATGGGTTACAAATATTTATATGAAAATAAAAGTCCTTCATATAGCATCTTCATATATATCAAATGAAAGGTCTCATTCTCAGGAATGCGACCGCACAGTTGATTTTGTTGCCTTAATACAACAATGTGAAAGATTTCCAAAATAATCACGAAATTAAATATGATTTCTGTAAGTTATTAAATACAAACGTCTCATCTATGCGCCGATCACTGATGCTGTAAGCCCCAAATAGCAAAAAACTTTATATCTGCTTTTACCTTAGGAAGTTTTCTAATAAAAAGTATGTTGCCATTTTTTACAAGCACGATCTCATCTTTTTATTGACACCTAGCTGGAGCTTGTAGTCCACTCAGAGGCCGAGATATTCAGTGAAATAATGAGGGTGTTGCTTGAACTGTAAATTAGACTGAATGTCTATGGACGAGTGCATCTGTGAGGGATAAAATGCAATTAGAGCGCCACCTACAGTTCACATCTGTATATCGTGATGGAATGTGATAGAGAAAAAAATATTTCTGCCATCTAGTGGAATGAAATACGACTTTTCAAAGTGAACAGAACCAGAATTACACGTTTACAAACTTAGTACAACAAAAAAATTAATTCCTTTTTGACCTCAGTCTTACCATATACAAATAGTTTTGATATTTTTGATATAGATAATTTTGTTTCTACATGTGACTCTAGTGCTTTTAGGAATTTAATTGGATAATTTCTAATAGATTTGTTTATTCATTGGGGATATTCTAAACCTTTCACTGTTTTAAATATAATTAAACATTTTAGCTGTTTTATAAAGTGTGAAAAGATCAGCGTATTAAGACAAATCTGTGAAAAATCATTAATAAGCCCTTTGACCTCGTTTACCTCATGGTGGGGACATCCCGTCGACTTTAAAACTTTTGTTTTAAAATGAGCGAATTATACTTCCTATAGACTAACCCTACAGTTGTTTACCATATTAATTATTACATAACCCCTTTGTTTTTATTCACAATGTGAATTTCCAGATATTGTGACTGATTTGGCTTCTTAATTTCTAGCATAACCTATATGTAGTATGTTATATATAGCTACTTTGCTTATATAAATATAACTATACACATCTATACATTTGTGCAAGATTAATAGTCACTTGCATCATTTTTTCATAAACCCATAAAGAATGTTCTAGACCAAAATACAACTTCAACTCCATCTCATTTTAATGCATATTTATTGGCTGAAAGTGACATTCTGTATCATTTTTAAAATATCACAATGAATGTCTCAAAGGTCCTCTTGTTTCAATAGTATGTTTCTTGTTCCACCCATCCTGAAACAAAACAGCACAGGTATTAGAGCCATTTTCATGCATAATCTCTCACAGGAATGAACAGGAACAAACGAATGAAGGTTATCACTATCGGAGGTCCAACTTTCTTCATAGGAACCAGATACGTTAGCTTTAAAGTAAAAAACAAACATTGTTATCAGCCTGCCAACATCTGTAAGCCATATCTGTTATTACCTCCTGGGCTCCGCCTAAGGATGTATCTCCTAACTTCATCGTAGACGAAGATGAGCAGTGAGTACGGGAAGGCACAGAACCACCAGCATGGTCTGAAATCATAACAATGTTAACTAGGTCATTTCTGGCTTTTTTAAGGGCATTTAGACTTTCAAAACATGAACATGACCATCGCTTGTGTACACAAGACTAGATATGTCCACCTACTTGAGAGGATACATTCTCAAAGCAACGTCCATGCCTGGGCAGTAGGACAGGAAAGCTGCCAGAGCCGTTTCTTCAAACAGACCAAAGATGAGGATTTTGTTTCTATGAAAGAAAGATTTAAAAATATATATTTTGTTAATGGGGTGCTTGAAGGTCAAATGAGTCCCACAAGTTGGAGCTGAACAAACAACCCACTCCAACAGATATTAGGCAATGTTACGGCTTGTTTGAAACTGGGCCCTTTGTTCACATACCTCATTCCCTGCTGTACGATGGAATTCCTTCTGGTCTTACAGATGATCAAGTCAGCCCACTGCACAATCACAATGCTGGCAAAGAATGCCGTGTGGCATGTGTACTCCACAATCTTTCTGCGCTCATAGGTCTGGATGCACAAACACAGCAGAATTGTTTACAAAACCGATAGCTCAAATGTGTTGTAATGTAGACGCTTGTGTTTCACATTTGCAGGTTTTGCCCGACCTGTGACACCTACCCATTGCTGGCCATAGCTGTCTTCTAGATCGTTGAGAAACTTATCGTCCCAGTTGACTCGAATTCCTATCAGATCGGAGGGCAGGAATCCATTCTCGGCAAGAATGACAAAGTAGGAAAAAAACCCTGCAACTGCCTGCATCATACCTAAAAATAAGTATGATGATATCAAATCAAATCTAGTATGATATGTAGGTCTATATTGTAATGTAATATACTGAATATCTATTCAAAATGTAGCACGTTAAATTTTCATCAATTAACTTCCTATTCAATAGAAGAAAATAGTTTTTGCAGCTAGCCTGCCGCTATCATGATATTTTGTTCATTGGGAATCGACGATAGTTCTGCCAAACGAAGACTACAAATGACTTTTGCTAAAAATCTAGTGCAGTTTAGATTTCTATATAAATTTGCCATTATAAAGGACTTTATAATTTACGGATAAATTGTTGTGTATGTGTATTAAACATGGACACGTGTTCAAGTGCTCGTGCAAAGGTTCTGACAGTTCCAGCCATTCTTAAGAAATCAGACAAAACACAATGAAACAGTTGAAATGTAAAATACGGTAAATATGTTAATTTTGATAACCTCTTAAACGCCGAGGACCGTCGGCAAAGGCCGCGCTATATCGCGAAAAATGTTTAAGCTTAAAATGCTCAAGTTCCCGTGTATATAAGTCAGGTAAATGTAGTATCGTTTGAAAGATTCAAATCTGAACTTTTCATTGATCACTTCTACATTAATGTTACTTAAAATAACAAAACAATGCCTTAAAACATCTGCGTCGCAAATAAGTGCCACCTAGTGGTCATGTGGTGGAAATATTAAAATAGCACTTACATAGACAAGTCATATATCAAATGAAAGCTCTCATTCTCAGGAACATGACTGTACATGATTATGTTTTTGCACTAGCACCACAGTTTAAAGGATTTTCAAAAGAATCACAAAGTGAAATATGATATTTGTAAGACAACAAATACAAGCGTCTCTTTAATGCACTGATAACTGCTGCTGTAAGCCCCAAAATAGCTAAAAACTTTAGGAAGTTCTCTAAAAAATGAGCCATTGATTACTTGTCTGTGAGCTTGCTTGTGTGAATAATCCAATGTTATATCTTAGATGTTTAGAACAAACTATGCAGTGCCGCAGGAAAAGCATGGTACACAAATCAGCAGAAATATTTGTTATCGACTATTAATGATACCATATATCCACATATACATCATCTTTTTATACAACATCCCAACGGGATTTCAGGATTTCAGCTTTCTAATGACACCTAGATTGAGCTTCTAGTCCACTCAGAGACCGAGATATTCAGTGAAATAACGAAGCGCGTGAAACCATCCGCGATAGCTAAGATGCATTATAGCGACACCTACATTTCAGATCGGCATTTTGTGATGGAAGGTGATAGAGGACAAATCATTTTTTCTAGTGCTTTCTACCAACTAGTGGAATAAAATAAGACTATTTGGAGGGAGATGGGGTGAAAAGAACCAAAATTACATGCCTACAAATGTAGGATAACAAAAAATAAGTTTTATTCTGTTTATGATAAGATTAATAACACGTACAATATTATTTATGAATAATATTTATTGTATTTTTATACATTTTTTAATTTGGGGAGTTCTCTCTTTTTTTAAAGATATTAAATCTTGTTGCTTAAAACAAGAAAAAATGATTTGCCAATGGGGTATATAAGTATTGAAGTGGTTTACACTGACACCTAGTGGTCTGGATGCTGCATCATTGAAATATAGTAGTTTTCAGTTACCAGTGTCATTATAGAAATTATCTATGCACTGTAAAACAGGATTAATTTAATCCATGAATGAAAGTGTCCAATAACAGGGAAATTACTGAGATTAATTGAGTAGTATTCAGGTGGTCATGTGACGCTAACATGGCTGCCCCCATGAGGCGACCCTGTCCCATGTCAAATAAAAGAGCTTTTATAAGGTTACTAATATGACTGAACTCATCATCTCACATGAGTGGGCATGATTTATATATATATATATATATATATATATATATATATATATATATATATATATATATTCAAAACTACTATTAATTTATTTAGACGTCAAATGCTTTAAATGAGGGAAATATTATGGAGTGAACTTTTAAATGTATAAAAGCTATAGATGTTTTCTAAAGGAACTAGTTCACAGGATTAATGTATGGCTCTAACATCAATGCATATCCAGGAATACAGATGCTCTTACCTATTTGGCCATAGGCCATACTGATTAACCTCTCATTCACCAGCTTATCTGTTTTAGCATTTCTGGGTTGTCTCTTCATGATGTCACTTTCAGCAGTTTCATAGGCTAATGAGATAGCAGGAACCTGGAGCAAAAAATAAATAAATTAGTTGCATGCAGTAATTATGGCTAAACACACCACTAATAGCATGCATACTAAGCATGACACAACAAGTCAGAGGACAACAAAATCACAGTAGATTTAAACATTTTTTTGCAACAATTGACCACTGGGTTAGCTATTCTAAAATGTTACAGGGACCTTCAGGGCATGGTCCAAAGGTGACTGATTAAGATAGATTTTTATAACCAAAAAGCATTACCATGATATCATATAACATCCTGTTGGGTGTCTTCAAGGTCAAATACATTAGGGCATAGTAGGCTGACATTTATCAGGCATGGTCTGAAGATCCTCTTACTCAATTTTGCTGAGGACTGGACAAAGTTTTTGGCAAAGCAAAAATGACTGACAGGCAGTATGGTTGCCCTTGGTAAAATTGTATGGGTATTATCCCTGAATACAAGAGTCATGAGTGAAAATGATTCAAAGGTTATATAAATTCTTGAGATTTTCATAACAGTAGGTGTCACTGGTTACAAACTCCACATGCACACTCAGGACATGGCTGCAATGACAATTACCAAATTTCATACAATATATCAAAACGTTGCCAAAACAAAGACACACTTCCTGTTTGGCGAGCTCACAGTCCAATTCAGTGATGCGCAACAAGCCAATGGTATGATATATTATAAATCTTTAATAACTAGGATTATCTGTCCCAAAATTGGGAAAGATCCAATGTAGGACAATCTGGAAAAAGTACATTTTCTACTAAATTCAAGATGGCGGAATCTATGACCCAAGGAATTAGAGGAAAATTGTTACTCACAAACAAGTTAAACTTTGAGCTGTTGGTGGCACCAAAGGGTTGGCTGATTCCCAAAATGGTAAGATTAAAGTTCAGACCATCCCCATTCAATGTATCAAATTTCACCACTTTTTACCATATGGTTGTAGGGACTAACAATTATCACTTAAAAATACCTTTGGCATTGGCCCCTAATTACTGTTCAAAACAACATTCTATAAAATTGTATAAATAAAATTTGATATTTTTCCTACCATGTCAGTTCCCAGGTCAATACAGAGAATGGTGACAGTGCCCAAGGGTAGAGGAATATTAGCAATGATGAACAAGAGGAAGGGTGAGATCTCCGGGATGTTACTGGTCAAGGTGTAGGCAATGGACTTCTTCAAGTTGTCAAAGATCAGACGCCCTTAGATGAAAGGTATGTCTTAAAAATAAGTGTCAAAGAAACCTTTGTAATTCTTCAGTGATTAGGCCTTCAATAACTTATTTATACCTTCTTCTACTCCAGTGACAATTGAAGCAAAGTTGTCATCCAGCAAGATCATGTCAGCAGCCTGTTTGGATACATCAGATCCAGCAATACCCATAGCCACACCAATGTCAGCCTTCTTCAGAGCAGGAGAATCGTTGACACCATCACCGGTTACAGCTACAATGGCACCCTGACAACGGGAAAAAACAGTTAATTAAGGCCTGCACTAACTGCTAGCTAAAATGTCCTAGCCCGAGGGTAATCAAAGACAACAAATGCTACATAAAAACTGTCTAATGATACCTGTCGCTGGCAGCCTTCTACAATGATCAGCTTTTGCTGTGGAGAAGTTCTGGCAAACACAATTTCTGTATGGTGTTGGAGGATCTCATCCAGGTCTTCATCTCTCATATTCTTCAATTCCCCACCATGTACCACACAGGCCTTAGCATCTCTAAAGGTATACTTTATATTAGCAGACATCTAGAGCAAAACTGACTGTCCACATATTTGTTGGTTCAGAAAACAGTTTTGTTGCCAGTGGATGAGATGACCAGTGTACCTCGGATTAACTTCCCCAACTGGAATGTTCAAACGAGCAGCAATGTCTTCTACGGTCTCGTTGCCTTCAGAGATAATGCCAACACCCTTTGCAATAGCCTTAGCTGTAATTGGGTGGTCACCAGTAACCATGATAACCTGTAAGAAAAGTTTCAGAGTTATAATTTTATTAATTTAATTTAAGCCAGCTGCAACATATTTTAACACTGGATCTTGAATCAAGGACAACACCTTGATTCAACACCCTTTGTAATACCATTTGCAATTGCTGCAACTGGATGATCACAAGTAACCATGATAACCTGTGATTGAAGACATAGATGCTTTATCATTTGGCTAATTTAATTTAACATGGATGCAATGTATTCAAGCAGTATTGAGCATTTAATCAACGTGAAACAACACCTTGATTCCAGCACTCCTGCACTTGCCCACAGCATCTGGGACAGCAGCCCGAGGAGGGTCAATCATGGACATAAGGCCAACAAAACACAAGTTCTCAGTGGGGAAGTTCACTTCTTCAGTGTCAAATGCAAAGCCCTCAGGAAACTGGTCATCAGGTAGGCAGAAGTGGCAGAAACCTGTGAGAGAGAACACAGAATAATAAATATCTGCTCTCATAATGTATTGTTTTGTGTGTACATATTCTTCTGCAGTCATAGTTTAAGAGTTTTCTCTTCAATGCCATAAGATGAACTTTACCCAGCACTCTTTCTCCAAGACCTCCAAGTTCTACATAAGCATTCTGGAAAGCGTCTTTCATTTCTTCATCTAAAGCCTGTTCTTTTCCGTGAATCAAAATGGAGGAGCATCTATCCAAGATTCTCTCAGGGGCGCCTTTCATCACCAGCAGGTGCTTAGACTCTGAGGAATTAGGATTCTTGTGGATTGAGAGCTATAAAAAGGCAGATAAAGTGTTGTTAGGTTGACCAGTCAAATCTGTACCATCTCATCCTCAAAGAGAGCCTCACCATGTAAAAAATTACCTGGTATTTGTTGGTGGAGTTGAAAGGGATCTCAGAAAACTTTGTGTACTTCTCTCTCATTTCCTTCACTGAACCACAGCAAAGCTCAATACACTTCAACAGAGCAGACTCTGAAGCATCACCCGCTGTGTCTCGCTGCAAAACATAGATTTTTCTTTTACTTGCAATAACACTCTACTACTGATAGTGTCTTTAAAATACATACATTCACTTCTGGACCTCTAAAATTCATTGTGACAAGGAGGAGGATGGGATGAGGGTGCATGGCCAGTGCTGAGTCAGCTGATCAGCAGGAGAGTGAGATAAAGGTGAGACAGAGATGCCAGTTAGAGAGAGAGAGAGAGAGAGAGAGAGAGACGCAAGTGGCTGCTGTGTGTTTGTGTGTGTGTGTGTGTGTGTAGGTCGTCAGTTTTGTGTTGTTTTCAGTTGAGTTTGTCATTAAAGTTTACATTGCTGTTCAGCAAGTTTCTGCCTCCCCCTTGCCCATCCCACCATTACATTGGTGCCGAAACCCAGGAAGCAGGAGGGATGTGCTGTCATGGAGTCCTCGCCGCTGCTGTTTGCCAGGGGAGGAGCCGCAGCCGTCTGCCGGGGATTGGAGGAGTCGCTGCCGGCCACCGGGAGTCAGAGGAACTGCTGCCATCTGCCAAGAAGGGGAGGAGCCGTTCTATCTGTCAGGGGTCGCAGGACTTGCTGCCAACTGCCCAGAGAGGAGTGGCTGTCATCTGCCAGGGGGCAGAGTGGTTGAGGACCAGGCGACGGTGTGTCTGGGGACTGGCGAGCAAGTTTTTCTCTCCCTCTCCTCTTTCTGTCTGTCTCCCACGCACTCTTTCCCTCTCCCCTTTAACTCCCCTCATATCTCCCCCAGGTTCCCAGGAGGCGGGATGGACCATCGGCTAGAGGAACAGCTGGAAGGGCAGTGTCTCCCCTCCAGAGATGCGGGGTTGTAGGCCAGTCCACATTGCGCCCTGGCCTGAATCAGGCAGGGGAGGATCGTGACGAGGAGGAGGGCATGGCCGGGCCGTGAAGGTGCACGGCCGGTGATGAGTCAGCTGATCAGCGGCAGAGCGAGATATAGGGGAGCCGGAGAAGCCAGTTTGAGAGTGAGAGAGACGTATGTGGCCGCCGTGTGTGTGTGTGGGTCTTATGTTTTAAGTGGAGTTTTTCATTAAAGTTTACATTGCTGTTCAGCTGGTTCCCGCCTCCTCCTTGCCCATCCCATCCATTACAGTCATGCTAATTGAAACTTACTTAGATATTTTCCTAAATGTTCTTAAATAAAGAAAGTACTAAATATTGGGTAGTTAGTGTTCAAGCAAACCTTAAGAATTGGCACTGTGTTCTGATCAGCAAGGAAAACAGCACGGTTGCACAGGCCTGCGACACGTGCAAGGGCAGCCCATGTAGCAGAGCTCCTGTCAAAGGCTGTTCCACTCTGGTTCTCTGTGGTGTCTGCTTCATGAATCTGGTTGTCAAACCACATGTGAGCCACGGTCATTCGGTTCTGTGTCAATGTTCCAGTTTTGTCAGAGCAGATGGTGGAGGTTGAGCCAAGAGTCTCCACAGCTTCGAGATTCTTCACCAGGCAGTTCTTCTTTGCCATACGTTTGGCGGTCAGAGTCAGACACACCTACATGAGTACATGAGAGGACACAAGCTTAAGAATAATTTTTAAGACTAATTTTAGACTTTTTGGAGGAAATCTATGGATTGAAAACCCAATATATTAAATGATAAGAAGCATTATTAAAAAAAACATAATTACCGTTACAGTGGCAAGGAGACCCTCAGGTACATTAGCGACAATGATTCCAATAAGGAAAATGACAGCTTCCAACCACCCATATCCAAGGATCAGGGAGAGGATAAAAAAGCTCACACCTAGGAAGACCGCTACGCCAGTGATGATATGAATGAAGTGCTCAATCTCTTTAGCAATTGGAGTTTGTCCACCTTCCAGACTGGATGCAAGGGTGGCTATACGACCCATGACGGTACGGTCACCAGTATTAATGACGATTCCTCTGGCAGTACCTATAAAATATTATAACTTTTAATTAGGTATATTTGACAAAACATTGTCTACAATGTTATGAAATAATTGTTGTACCTTCAACACAGTTGGTAGAGAAGAATGCAATGTTCCTAGTTTCCAGGGGGTTTTCATTGGAGAAGTCAGGAGAACGAGTCTGGGGCTCAGATTCACCAGTGAGGGAAGAGTTGTCTACCTGAAAAGGAAGGAAGGGAGTTTCAGTAAAAGTCATACTGGAAGGCTCTGCTAAAATGACAGGCATTAATTTCCATGTTGGTCCTACTTCCTTATGCTAGTTAGTGTTTTTTTGGTGCTGGTCTAGTTAGTAGACCAAGGAAGCACGATGGGGCACAACAGCAACACATAAAGGGGACCAACATCTAGACACAGCATGTTTTCAACAGGGGGAGTGTGACGAGTAGGAGGGCATGGCCGCGATGGAGCATGTCCGGCACTGAATCAGCTGATCAGCGGGAGAGCGAGATAAAGAGGTGGCTGGAGATTCCGGTTCGAGAGAGAGATATGCACGTGGCTTCATTGCACGTGAGTCTGTGTTTATCTTTGTTTTAAGTTTCTGTTCAAACGTAACGTTGACTGTTCAGCCAGTTCCTGTCTCCTCCTTGCCCATCCTTGAACTGTTACAGGGAGTTTATTATTGTTGCTGTTGCTGATATGCTATAGATCTTACCTTGCACCCATGAGCAGAGATGATGCGAAGATCAGCTGGGATTCGGTCTCCACCTTTGACCTCCACAAGATCACCAGCAACCACCTCTTCAGCATTGATGCTCTTTTTCTCTCCATCACGCACAACCAGGGCTTGCTAAGTGATCAGAACAAATTAGAATGAATATCTCTAGTTCTATGCAAAACAACATTATTAATGGAATGATTGTGCTTTGTGTACCTGAGGAACAAGGTTCTTAAAAGATTCCATGATCTTAGAGCTCTTAGCCTCTTGATAGTATGAGAAGCATCCAGTGATTATGACAACAGCAGCAAGCACAATTCCCAGGTAAAGCTGCAAATCGCAAATGGGTTTTTAGTGGGTACTTAGATGTGTGGTAGTCTTATTATGTTACTAAACAACTATGAGATATAATCATGCTAATACATTGGTGTAAATATGAACTAATTATGCATATTTTACTCCATTGTACATTGTCATTGGCTGGTTCGTCTTCAGAGGCAGCCTGGATTCCGTATGCCAAGAAGCAAAGGATTGCACCAATCCAAAGCAGCGTTGAAAATCCACCAAATAGCTGTTTGCAGAACTTCACCCATTCTGGAGTAGTTGGAGGTGGGGTCAGGGCATTGGGACCATCACGAGCTAAGATTTCTCTTGCACGAGAAGAGGACAAGCCCTGCAAGAAATTATAAAAACGAAGTAAACAATGTGTGGCTGGGAAGACAGACATGGTGGGCATTGTTGTCAGGCCTCGAAGAGGCTTTAATTTGAAATAAAATAAACATAAATATGAGAGTCCAGGTAAATATTGTGCTATAACTGAATAAGGGTGTGGTGTCCTTGTGGTGCCGGAGCATAGTGTGCTTCTCAATATCATTGCTGCCACGTCATCATGCACCGTTGAAGGTGGTGCTGGCGTAGTGGCTAGAGCACCACATCCACCATCATTGTGCCCTTGAGCAAGGCACTTAACTCCAGGTTGCTCCGGGGGGATTGTCCCTGTAATAAGGGCTCTGTAAGTCGCTTTGGATAAAAGCATCTGCCAAATGCATAAATGTAAATGTAATGTAAATGAAGGCTGTCTAAATTGTAAGGACCCTTGAAAGGCAGCCACATTTTGCAGCCTTCATTCGCCATTTTTGGAATATGCATCAAGTGCATCCTTTGTGGCCTTCAATCACCCAAAATCCCTAGCACATGCACACTTACTAGACCATCTCATTCTAGCACCGAATGCTGAGGAGAAGCCTACAGCCTCAGAAGTACTGGTATAGGAAGGACACAGCATAACTAGGCCATTTGAGAATCACCCATAGTGAAAGTCGAGGCAGTGCAGAGGGGTGGCATCAGGTAGGGGCGGGACCAGTGACACTGAAACGTCCCCTGCATCCAGGAGTGTGGCTTCAGTAGCATAGAAGAGGCTGGGGAGCACTGGCATTGGCTAGGTTGCAGATACACTGCTTAATTAGCATGGTTTTGTTAGATTACATGTTGTAGTTTTCCAAAACAACTTAAAATCCATACTAATCCACTAATCCATACCTACCCTGAACTGGTAAACATCTAAAGATAGATTTCCCATGTAATTGTTGGGTTAGTATTGAAGGTGCTAATTAGACTGGAAAGTCACCGTGAGCTTAATAATATATTTCAATGTTTTGTAACCAAGTAACCAGCCAGCCTTATTTACCACATACCTTTTTGAAGAAAAGGTTTTACGATTTATTTTTGACTTACAAGATTCAAATCGATTTCCACTAACTTGTACATCTCTTTTGGCAATACAACTTGCTCCAAAGTGGTTTTACAAAGAAAAGATGTATAAGCAGAAGAGGAAGAACCCTTGGGAGGAACTTAGATTCGGCGGCTAAGTCCTCCTTCTAGGGCTGGCATATGTTCAGACTAATTTATACAAGCATACATACTGAACCAACATACATGCGGACATACATACTTATCGCCACCAAAAGTTTCACTAAATCTTTACTCACCCTGTTTAGATCAGTGCCGTATTTTCGGTGAATCTCATCCAGCGTCAACTTGTGGTCATCCTGCAGAAGAGTTAAAAAGCTTGAAGTCTTGGTAATATGAGTATTAAAAGTATACGTCTGTCTACATGTACAGTATATAAAGTATATTTATATATGAATTTCACACCAGGTCCACTTCTTTCTTCAGATCGTCCATGTCCTTCTGATTTTTTTTCCCTTTTTTTGGCTTTTTGGCTCCATCCTCTGAAGATGCTGCCAATTTGTACTTATCATTCCCCGTCTATCAAAAATAAAAATGTATTGAAAATACACAATATGTACAACTATGACATTACCCAATGTAGGAAAAAAACAACCGAAAATACAGCAGAAAAATGATATTTTAAGCAAACTGTATGTTGATACCCGTCGGTATTGAAATAATAGAGATAGTCAACTCACGCCAAGCCCCATTTTCCTTGTTTATTTCAATCCAAAATCTGCTGCTTTTGGATTTCAGATTAAGTCTTCCTATAAGCCTCTCCGAAGAAACAAAGTCCCTGTGTGTCCAAGCCCGGTTTACGAAATATATACCCTGCCAACTCACCTGTTTTCAAGGAGGGGTTTTAGGGGAATTTGGGAGGAGTTTAGCTGGTTTCATTTAGTTTTAACATCAATTCAGCCATCCATGCAGGCAGGTAGGTCCTTTCAGCGACACACAGACGAAGAACTGGCCTGTTTTGACACATTTTGGTCTCGTTCAACCAAACTTGTTGCATGCAACTAACAATTTACCAGTGTTCAAAACAACTTCCTTGTTACTTCCTGCACTTTGCAGAGTTCTGCATATTTCTTTTGACTGTTCATATGAAACATTTCTTTGCAGATAATGAGCCACCACCTTAGTTTATGACTTTTGGCCACATCTTCATTTCAAAGATAAGTGTCTGACGACGGTGTAAATTGTCCTTTGGAATTCAACGCCGTAATAAATCAAACTTTTTCAAACTTTGTCCATGTTTTGCAAACTCTAGCAATCCTTTGTCAGCCAACAGAGGATTAAATGTAGTCCACACTTAAGCCTTTCAGCTGCATGGTAACTTGATGAAAACAGGTGGTAAATACGTGAACATGCCTTGAACATTTCTTTTTGAGTTTGCATCTATTTGTGTGTTAAATGCTCTGTGAAAGCCAAGTGCGGAGCAGCAGCTAGTGTGCTAGCATAGCTAGCTGTGGCGTTCCTGTAAATGACGGCATGCTTTGGAAAGAAGGGGATTGAGCAGTGCTGATGCTCAAGGTGAAATCAGGGTTGTGGGAATGTCAACAGTGACAGTGACTTTCCCTGACAGCATAGCTGGAACATTTTCTTTTGCAACCGATTCAAGCTGAAATCTATTGAGGGATTTTGTGGTTACATTTTAATATTTGTTTCCTCATAAAAGTCTGGCACTCATTAACTTGGGCGAACATGAAATGGGAATTCAGAGTAGCAACCAACCTGTTTTACTAAGCAGTCTGGTCTCTGAAAGCTACAGTATACTCAGGTAGGCAGTTTATGAGTTAATAAAGCAACCACCCTTGCGTTACACAGAATTTAGGTGGAAAATACAGACTTTGTTACTTTGCAAGGAATATCTGTAAAGTTGCAACAATGCATCAGTGAAATCTATCATTTAGCAAACTGGTTTCAGTTCCGTTTCATCCCATAATTGGCAGTTCTGATACGGGGATTATTCTCAAGAATAAAGGACAGTTTGTTATAGTCTGTGGTTTGCCATGAGACTCCCATTCTGTAGAGAAATGTGGAAAGGGGGGCTGGGCACATACTGTATCCCTCCAGCACACGTGATTGGAGCAGGGGTCAGGGGGCTCGATGAACGTGACCAGAAATGGCAAATGCCAATGAGTCTTTGCTTGGAGTTGAATAGAGGGAAAGAAATACAATGCCACTTCGTCCTGTTGGCCCATTCAACAACAAAAAAAGATATATATTATGGGCAAAAGATATTTGAAATATATTGTAAGTATATGCAGTAAACAGCATGATTGAAAGACACTTATTGGATGTATTTTATGGGATTAATTACACATACTAATACAATGGATTCCTTGAATGCTCTTTAAAACACTTTAAATCATCTGCTAAATTAATAAATGTATTGTGTAAAAGTTGATAATGCAGCGATAAGAAGAAAAAAACTCTTAATTTTTTTTAACTCTATATTTTAAAAAAATATATTAAAAAATACCGAAAAGGTACTTCAGGTACAAAAATACTTCTCTAATATTCATATATTTAAAATGTATATTATATTATATTATAATATAATATATGTGTTCTTTATATATATATATATATATACACATTAAATATATAACAATATATTTATATTATAATATAATATACATTTTATACACATGTTTATTGTATGTATTTTTTGGGGTTCAATTACACATATTTAATGTTGATAATGCATTGACAATGTACCAGAAAAACAGTGTAAATAAAATTAAATATTTTTGCTGACGTATTTAAAATGACATTTATGTATTTTGATATTAAAATATATTAAAAAAAGCCAAAAATATATCAGGAAAAATAATATAATATTATATTATATTATAGAATAATGATATACTGTATATTTATAAAAAAATATATATAAATATACAGTATATCATATTTTTTATTTTATATAAATGTGAAAACATATTAGAATTTTTTTTTAGGCCATGTTTACATATTTTCAAATGCATAAAAACATATTAAAAAAAAATCTCGTTTTTGCCATACGAGTGGATGGGAATGAAAGATCTGTCAGTGTTTTTGTTGTTTCATTTACACAATATGGCTTCACTCCTGCATTGTAAGTGTTCTCTTCAGACCTGCTCATCGTAACAGTAAGAACTGTGGAGTGTCTAGAAGAGCTGCTCACTCTCCTGGGCACGCAGCTGTGAATGCACGGAGTGAAATGTCAGCCGCAGACACTGTGAGAGAGGCAACAGATCAACAGAATAATAAACATGACAGCTGTGAGAGAAGGCAGTGTCTCTCTCTCTCTCGCACGACTCCTTGGCTTGGATCATGTGAAGAACAAGAAACTATATTTAGACGAGGACAGTTGTCACATCTACTGTGTTCTCACAATTCACTTGCATGCTAGCTAATTATATTAAAGGAGCAGTTCACCCAGAAATAAACATTTTGTCATCATTTACTCATTGGTTTGACTGTATGACGTTCGTTCTTCCATGGAACACAAAATCCTCAATTACATTCTTATAATAAAAGTGAATGGGGACTGGTGCATTCGAGCGCCAAAATGACCATAGAATGATAACACTGTGAATTCGGCGACAGTAGTTCGAAAATTTTGCTGCTGAAATCGGTCTGTGCGCACTGAAATTTAAGTTATTCGCTTAAAATCAAACACCTCAAACAGTGCTCTAGTTAATGTGAGAGCTACAGCGGAGGGGAAGATTAACCTCATTCATTTACATTGAATGGATACAAGTGGCTAGTTGTTATTCACCTATCAATGGCTTATCTTACGGCTTTCTCTGTATATTACGCTGGCACAAAAGAAAGTACTTTAATAAGGTTAACTTCGAAGGCACCTGTAATCACATGTCCCCTCACTGTGCGCTCCCTGTAGGAATCGTCAGGGCCCTTGAGGAATCTAAACACATGCAGTGCCCTCACTGTGCTGTCTCCCGAGACCCAAATGAGTCGCTCACATAAGGGCTATTGTATGTGTGAGACTCGCTGCATGTGAGGGGTCGTTGTTCCCTCTCTGAGCTGTAGAGAGAGAGAGATGCAAAACGAGAGTGAGAGAGACAGAAAGAGAGTAGCTTTACCTAGAGAGTCACTGTTCCCGAGATTTTTGTCTCCAGGGTTCAGGTTACCAGACGCTGCCCCTCCCCCCACCTCTGCCCACTTTGTCCCAGAACAGAAATTTCCACTCGTCTTTTCCCGGGAAGACACCTACAGTCGTCCGCTTTGTTTCTCAGCCCTTGTCCTCTCATTATACACTCATCTACAGCAAAAAATAGAAGCTTATTTTATGACATTGTGTCATGCATACACACAAAACTGGACTGAGTAGGTTTCCTTAAATATATAGTCCACCCAAAAATACACATTTGAGATGTCATTATTTACTCAACATCATGCTGTGCAGTGGAACGCAGAAAGAGATGTTAGGCAAAATGTTAGCCTCAGTCACCATTTACTTTTATTGCATGGCCAAAAAGTGAATTATGATTGGCACCTTGTCCTATCCAGATGCACCCTCATCCAAAATCAAGTTGTTGTGAACCAGTTAGTGAGAGGCCGGCTTTAATACACTGTTACCAGAACGATTCTAGACCCATTTGTTGACTGGACAGCCCAGCACAACATTGCAGAAACCGCTTAAATAATAAAATGCCCTGTCACCTGTCACATGTCATGACTGGTAAGGATAAAAACTCTGATTAACTTGGAAAAGATACCTTTTATCGCGTGTCGTGGCGTCACGTCATTCTGCCTGATCTCATGAAAATGACGTGTCTCTGGTGACATTTTTGCAAAATGAAATGACCTGGTTCGTTACACGTATCGCTGCAGTTCTAAGGTGAAGTGTCCACTGTGGGGCGCTAAAAGCGAGTTATGTGTTCTCCCGAACAGACCTCCCGACCCTAAACCTTAAACCCAAACCTAACTGATAGTGTCAATAAAAGAAAACGTGAGATGAAGAGCACAACCGTGTCATTTTTTTATCTTTCTATGACACTTTTGGGTCACCTGTCGACTCGTGTGCTCTTCAAGACTTGTACCCCGGTCCTTTACATCACAAGTGCATCTATCAGTCGAGCTACCGCGCAATTTGATCACTGAAACAAGGTTGTAAATGTAGCTGGTTCTGTGATGCATATGTTAAAATGTATCATATCTAAAGACATGCGCTACAGCAATAAAGATGAAACGTAAGTGCTTATGAACTGATAATCTGTCGTTTTAATCATGATATGTGATAAAGCGAATATAAGTCATTGTTGTTGTAGCGCCTCGGAAACTTCCACGATATATAAAACAAGTCACGTAAAAATGATTATGGTATTGCAACGACCAACCTGAATGTCATACAGGTGAGGTGAGTGAATGACCACAGAATTTTTAATTATAATGTTACATAATGTTAATCTGTTACCATTTTACTATTTTTTATCATTTTTATATTTTTATTCTGTCATTAAAGGTTCAAATGTTTCAACATTAGCCAGCTAATAAATGTGCAACAGCTTGAACAGTAATGCCCTCAAGACGTCTTTGCTTACCTATAAACAGCATGAAAACAGAAATACAAAAGAGTAATACAAATGTATAAACACAAAACAGTCAGTGAAAGTAAAGATTCAGCATGATGTCACAACAAATACGCTATTTCAGACCGGATCATGAAAAATAGCACTCTACTGAAACCAGTGCAAAACAATGGCAACGTTGTTTTCTCTATATGGGCTTGTTAAGGTTTACTATCAAAATCAGGGGTTCTCATTTTAGACTTGATAGCACAGAACGGTTATAGCACTGCAGTGTGAAGCCAGGCTGGCTGATAGCGTGACAAGTTCAGTTTAGAAATGGCTCATTTCCAACTTCATGCAAAGCTCATGCCAGGGGTTGTTGGACAGTTTTGGATTGGTCAAAGGGGGCAGAGATGATGACTATAGAAAGACGACATAAAAGGATCAACAAAAACAGGAAATCCAACGAGTGGAAATGAAGGAAAGCAGATTTTTTCCCATTTTATTTTTTCCATAAGCATTCCGTTATCCCATTTGAACGTTCCGTCAATGCAGGTCTATGGGATTTCTGATCGCCCGGGTCAACTTTGACCCTGTTGGCGCTTGACCTTTCAAAGAGTCAGGCAATGTTTACAATCATTTGCATATATGACAAGTCTGTCTTTGCAATGACAGATCCAACTTTGACCTGGTGGGATTTTCACAAGTTTTTACCTCACTATGAAGACCGTAAGGTAAACAAGTGTTTTATTATGTTGGCAGGGTTGGCATTGGCCAAACTGATGCCCTACGCAGAGGTCTGGGGAGGTGGGTTGTTCCCGTGATATGAGCGTGAATCATTGCCTGACCGGGGGGATGAACGCAAAGCTTTCGGGTCTTTCAATAACGTATAACATCCGAGTAAAGGCAGCTGGTGGACTTTCTGGTGACCTCCTAGGGTAAGATGGTGCCCCCCAAGGGAGTTGGTGCCCTACGCAGACTGCGTAGTCTGCTTATAGGGAGTGGCGGTACTGTATGTTGGCTTAACAAAGCTGATCTAAGCTAGTCCTCTCAACAGGGAAAAGGTCTCAGCTGATCTAGTCAATCCAAGGGCACCTGAAATAAAGTTGTGGGCAAATGATTGGAAGACCCTGCCATCACTAAGCATGTAGAGACTATCACTACACTCCCTGAAGACAAATGATGTTTAGTGCCACCTCGACACATTGGACTACCACGCCAAAGTACCAAGGCTTTTAGGAGAAACTTAAGGGACCCAACCAACACAAACAAGAACTTGAGCAGGTACTTCCTCCCCAAGAACTACAGTCAGCAGTGTGAATTCCTGCTCGTATACATTGCCAAGTACCCGGCCACTTTACAACCACCATGTGAAAGCAACACGGGTCATCGCTTTCATAATTCCAAGAATTTGTTGAGAACTTCTTGTCCTCCATTGTAGATATGTCTACACTGAAGAATGGAAAGTATATCAGATTTCCAAGGAGCAAAACCCAACCATTGGTTCACATTCGTGGTTAGCACCTGGGTGAAAGTTTAGCACTATCCTTACAAAATATCTAAGGATGCTGCAAACTTGAGCTTTGTGGCAAACTCTTCATTGTCACCAAAGGTTTTCTGCAGGTTCACCATTAGCGGTGAAGAGATGCAAACTTTTGCCAAACATTTGCGGCGAATCACAAGCTCATTTGCATGTCAAAATAATGAGTAATGAATATGTGGCAAGTTTGCCGCAATTTTTTGGCAACTCCAGATTTTTTGCGAGGTAACAACCCCCTGTAATTGGACGCTTTCACTTGCGGAATAAATGAATAATGACTGACTATGAATAGCACATTTTCACAATGATCTTGGTAACTGAGAACTTCTGTTTTTGTATAATGCTGCATAGGCAACACGCACCTCTAAAATGAGTATAATGTTATTGAAATTAGCATAACATTCCTGAAAATATGAAAACACTCTGAAAACTGAATTTGCCATCTTCCTTACTTTAATTGAATACTAATACTGTCTATATTTCACTGGCGTTTAAAAAGCAGTGATAATGATCTATTCTGTTCTTGAACATTGAACCCTCAAGACGTCTTTGCTTACCTATAAACAGCATGAAAGCAGACAAAAGAATCACACAAATGTATACACACAAAATAGACAGTGAAAGTAAAGATATCGCTACAGGTAGCAGGTTGATACGGGATCATGAACAGACACAACAAACACTACTTTACACGGGATCTTGGAAAAACGATGGCACTAAAGCGAGTTAAATGTTCTCCCAAACAGATGAGGTTTTTAAGGTTAATGCCCTATCAAGTTTTAAATTAACAAAACTGACCTCTGTACCCTTAACCTTAAACATTAACCATAACCAGTGGTGTCATAAAAAGCAAATGTGAGATGAAAAACCCATTTGCTGAAGCAACCCTTGCGTACTCTTGAAGACTCGAACTCTGGTCGTTTTCATCGCAAACGCATTGCTCTATCGGTTGAGCTACAGCGCAATTTGGTCGCATTTGAACAAGCGTGTAAATGTTGTTGATAATGTAATGCAAACACTCAAACGTGTCTCCTTACAAGTCATGCGCTATAGTAAACGTGTTTTGATGTCATATGATATTATTGTGTGAGAAACGGGGTGAGAAACTCTACCATCGCCCTTACGGAAACGGAGAGTTCATGGCAAATTTGCCGCAAACTTGCTGCAAATTCTTCACTGAAATTTCACATGCAAATGAGCTTTCCTGCAATCTTCCGGCATACGTATGAGGCGAATCTAAAGCTCATTTGCACGTGAAAATAACGAGTGGAAAATTTGCGGCAAGTTTGTGTCTAGTTTAGATTAGACTTTTACTTGTGATTAGTGTGAAAGTGAATAAAAGCCATCGTTGTTTTCACACCTCTAGTGCGCATTTCAGAAGATATGCGATATGTGCAACGAGCCACATAAAAATTATTTAGCAAAAATGCAGGTATAGTAATGTGTTTCTATGGGACCAGGTAGTTGACTTCAGTTGTACAGAAAAGCATTGGCTACCCAAGACCAAATGTTGCTCAGAAAAACAGCAATAAAGTCTGACCAAGAGCTAACCACTTCTTAAGATTCACAAGATGGATTTATTTAGCTGGACCAGGCTTTTCACAAAAATAGCATGCACAAGCAAGGCCCAATACCCAGTTAGCATGGCAGATTCAAAATTGGAGCAAAGGTAGTCTACCATTTACTGTATGTTTAACCATGTTTAGGAAATATGTGCTTAAAAAAAGCCTTTTTCTTATAGAAGTTTAGCTAACAATATTTCTCCTCATGCTAAACCTAAGTCTCTCACCTTGAGAGAAACAGTTTAACACAGCTGCATTAGAGAAAGGTAGTGGACTGTATCTTGCGTAATAGTTAGCGAAATCTACATATGGTGGGTTGGGCGGGTTGGGCTGTGTTCACCTTCAGGCAAGTTACTGAAAGACTTGCTGAGAGAACAAGTAAGTAAAGAGAAGGGGGAAGTGTGAGTTGTACAGAATGTGCACAAGTGTCTTTGCCAAAGAAGGTGCCCTCTACGCATCTATGACGTCATATTAGCTTAAAACATGCTGTAACAGGGCAAAGCCGCTTCGCATTTGATGAACAAAAAGAGTGTTATAAGTAAAGGGTTGTAACCTTTATAGCAAACAAAAGATGAAAAGTCTCCAGTAATCTCTTTAAGACTTTCAAAAGAGATCTCAACAATGTCTTCAACTTTTCTGAGACTGGCCGGGATACCAAAGTCTACAATATCAACATGAACTCAAACATTTCTCAGAACATTTTCCCAAGAGCAAATGATCTCAGCTATGCTATCCACATTCATTTTACTGTATACCTCTACACTCTTTTACACGCATTTCCATATTCGGGCCAGTACAAGTCAGGGCTATCAACTGGTCAGCCGGTGCAACTATCCTCAAACCTTGAGCCGCAAGACCAAAATCGATCTGCATTCCCACCACTGGGCCAATATCCCAGTAGCACTGCCTTAAAACTCGCCCTTAATATGCCACCCTGGTGACAACATCACACACTCGGCCCATTTCACAACCAAGAGTGAAGCTCAAGCTAAGGGTATCAAACTCTGGAGACTAGCTAGCCCTCGAAATGAATATGGTGGAGACTGACTATTTTAGTCTTTGCTCTGTGGAAAGTGAGATCTGACTCAGCGAAACGCTTTGACATTGACCCCGCCTGAATACTCAGCTGGACTTCTTTTGCCTTAGAGTAAATAGTTGGGACAAAGGCACTTGGCCGTTGGCCCTGAGGAGGCACGATGAAGCCCAGTGGGACACGCAACTGGCCCTGGCACGCACTAGCATGCCCTGCTTTGGCTCGACAAGGGAAATGCAGCTATTGATTTGTGTCACAATCAAGCGTTGTAACATGGTGTTCCAAGTCCGAATGATTTAAACTTTGACCCCACTGCTGTTGTACTTTCGAGCCATCAGCCAACAGTCATGTTTCCATCTAGTTACAAATGTAATTTGTCAGAAAAATCTAAAAATAGCAAAAACATTTTGCGAATGATTTTCCATCCCAAGCACTTTTTTGAAGCACATCTAGTTATTTCGGTAAATGTGTTTTATGTTCAATGATTACCGTGCACACCTCTCACGTTCTTGATTGGCAAACTCGTAAAACTGTGTTTTGTGAAATCTTGGCAACCCCCCTGTGATGCTATCTTCAATGCTTCTCATGTGTAGTTCAAAGCGGCGCTCAAATTTATGTCAACAATTTTCCTATTTTTATCTATGATGACACAAAGTTGATAATTTAATAATACATAAACGAGACCTCTGAGCCTCCTGAGGCATGAAAGAGCACCCTCTGTTCAATAAAATTTCATCTGGGACTTTATCAACACAAACAGAAACATATGGTACATCAAGTATGCCAAGTACATGACATTTACTTGCTACATTACTTTGTAAGCCACGGTGAGTTGAAAGAATTCAGAAGTACAGGGTTGAAAACACTGGGCTGAGGACATGGTGAGTGGCTAAAAGAAGTGGAAAAGTTTAGCAGAGGCGATCAGGAGGAGGTCCTAGCATTCCCACTGACACACCCACCGTCCTTGGCAATCTCCTCCCTAACTGGCCGTCCTTGTAGAGGTCATTCATCTGTTCGCTCACATTTAGTTGGCTCTAAGTGAGGGATCTTTCATTCTTGTTTATTCACTTCACTGGTCTCACATTCTCCTATTGCTGCTTCAGGGTTTCAAACTAATGTGCCCTTCTCTCAGGGTCAAGAGAGCGCCGTGGTTTGACACACGGGTGAGTTGTCATTGCACAATGTCATTTCCAACCAGCCAGTGTGGTAAAGTTACAGAAAGGCTAGCCATGTATTATCGCTAGCTTTTAATAGATAATCCCTGACACATTCCAGGACACTTATTCACCTCTAAACAGATGGCAGTCTTACAGTAATAACATGACTGTGTAACTGGAAAAAGGACATTACAGAAGAATGTTGACTTTGCAACTCATAGAGGACACAAGAGAAGACAGTTACTCTCTTACTACGACACCAGTTTAGCGCTGTTGTTTTAAATTACAACTTAAGATAATGACAGACCTTCATAGGTTCTATACACTATTTTCAATACTACTCAAAGACACGCCTACTGAATAAACCCTCAGCTAAAACCAGCCTAAGTTGTTTTGCCTCACCTGGTCTCACCTGGTCTCTCAGCCTGGTTAGGACATCTGTTGAGTAGACTAGAGTTTGGGGCATTGGAGACTAGCTTGGCCAGGACCAGGGACCAGCTTAAACCAATGCAGAACAGCATAAACCTGCTATGGGGCCATTCGGACCAAACATGCTCTTGTGCTAAAAATGCAAGATGCAGTGCATCGTTTAGCTATTTGTTAAGAGCCAATCTTGTCTGTACTCCACTAATCTTTTCCAAACAGAGCGTTAAACGCTCACAGGAACAGGGATTATCGGTGAACCCAATCCTAAACATATGTCACTAAAAAGACAATCATAAAAAAATTTAAATGGTAAATGGTCTGCACTTATATAGCACTTTTTTAACCTTAGAGTTTACCAAAGGGCTTTACACTCTGTCCCAGTCACCCAATCACACACTCATACACCAATGGCTGCAGAGCTGCCATGCAAGGCGCTATCCTGCAACTAGGGGCAACTTGTAACAAATGTTGAAAAAGTATGTTCATAACCAATCTCTGCAGTCAATTCTGGATACTAAATAACTCTGAGACTCCCGAGTACAGGTGCGGCCGATACGTTTAGGCCTGGGTTCAATGATAATCCCTTTACTCATAATCAGATTTTATTAATGCAAACTGTCAAACACAGTGGTGTCAGTGATGTTCTGGTATGTTAATCTCATGATACCATGTACCACGATTAACAGATTTTCATGTGGTCTCTCTAATCATGCAACCAGCATCCCCCCCAAAAAGAGAGAGAGATTCTCGATGTATCCGTATGTGCAGTAATGCTGATCACAAACAGATTAATCTGTGCCTAAAATCCCCCTCACTGACTGAGGACTGCGGATGAAATCATGATGCCCTGAAATACACAAAGAAAAATAGAGGGATGGGCATAAAGACAAGTGAGGCCACATACAAGCATTTTAATTATACGCCACATGAACATCGATATCTGATTTGAAGTATTTTATAACCCATTTAACCCAGGAGAGTTGTTTTCATGGTTGCAGTTGCTAGTTAACCATTTTTGCACACTGGTTATGATCACCAGTGGCAACGAGAAGATTTGATTGGTCTTCATCTAAGAGGTGGAGTGAAGAGCCATCGAGATCACCCTTCATTTTAGCCAAAGGCTACAGCAAGGAGGGAGAGGGAGAGAGAACTAAAACACTCCTGACAACCTGCTGTTGCTAGGCAACTAGCATGCATGCCAGAGAGCATGCTTTAAAGATTATTGCCAGCAATCCATGAGGCTTAAATATCTTTCTATGACACTGCAACATACAGGGTGCGATAAGATTATTGTTTTCCTTGACAGTGCGGCGATTGTAAAGGGCAGTAGTGGACTGAGCGAACAGCTTGCTGTTAAATAAGTTCAGATTGAACTTTCGCATATCACCATTCCAAACATGTTAATGTTTATAGATTAGATACGCATGGAGGGCCTTTCCGTTCATGCAGAAAACATGCGCACTAGGGCTATTCAGACCTCTAATAAGTGTTGACACAGTCCAAATAGTGATTGTAGTGGTTTACTTTGTTGTTTGGTTAAATGAACATCACCAAAAAGAAGTTATTCACAAATGTATTAACTCAGCATTGGCAAGCTAGTCTGTTTTTGGAGGTTAAGAGGGGTTTTGGGCACTTTTCAGCTGGCCGAGCCGGGAGAGCAGAAGGACCAGCTTAAACAAGCAAATCATAACACATGTAAAAATTATTGGAAAAAGTACTTTCACTTCTACAATGCCAGGGCGTTGGTATGCGGTTGTGAGGGAGATCTAGGTGGTTGCTAGGGCATTGCTACACTGTTCTATGTGGTGTTTAGCATATTGCTATGCAGTTGCTAGGGTGTTCTGGGTGGTTGCATGAGCATTGCTACACTGTTCTAGGTTGATTTAAGCACATTCCTATGCAGTCACTAGGGAGTTATGGGGGGTTGCTTGGGCATTGTTATGCAGTTGCTAGGGTATTCTGGGTAGCTACTAGTGCACTGAGACACTATTGTATATAGTGTCTAGTATGTTGCTATGCAGTTGCTAGGGTATTCTGGGTAGCTACTAGTGCACTGAGACACTATTGTATATAGTGTCTAGTATGTTGCTATGCAGTTGCTAGGGTATTCTGGGTAGCTACTAGTGCACTGAGACACTATTGTATATAGTGTCTAGTATGTTGCTATGCAGTTGCTAGGGTATTCTGGGTAGCTACTAGTGCACTGAGACACTATTGTATATAGTGTCTAGTATGTTGCTATGCAGTTGCTAGGGTATTCTGGGTAGCTACTAGTGCACTAAGACACTATTGTATATAGTGTCTAGTATGTTGCTATGCAGTTGCTAGGGTATTGCTGCACTGTTCTATGTGGTGATTAGCACTTTGCTATGCAGTCACTAGGGTATTGAGGGTTGTTTTTAGCACATTGCTATGCAGTAGCTAGAGTGTTCTGGGTAGTTGCTAGGGCATTTCTACACTATTCTAAGTGGTGGTTAGCATGTTGCTGTGCAGTTGCTAGGGTATTCTGGGTGGTATAAGCACTTGACTATGCAGTTGCTAGGGGGTTCTAGGTGGTTGTTAGAGAACTGCTACACTGTTCTAAATGTTTTTAGCACATTCCTATGTGGTTGCTAGGGACTTCTGTGTGGTTTTTAGGGCATTGCTACACTAGAGGTATGTTTGGGGTCATTGTCCATTTGGAAGACCTTTTTGCGACCGTGCTTTAACTTCCTGGCTGATGTCTTGAGATGTTGCTTCAATATATCCACGTCTTTCCTTCCTCATGTTGCCATCTGTTTTATGAAGTGAACCAGTCCCTCCTGCAGCAAAGCACCCCCACAACATGATGCTGCACCCCCATGCTTCACGGTTGGGATGATGTTCTTCGGCTTGCAAGCCTCTCCGTTTTTTCCCCCAAGCATAACGATGGTCATTATGGCCAAACAGTTAAATTTTTGTTTCATCAGACCAGAGGACATTTCTCCAAAAGTAAGATCTTTGTCCCCATGTGCACTTGCAAACTGTAGTCTGTCTTTTTTATGGTGGTTTTGGAGCAGCGGCTTCTTCCTTGCTGAGCAGCATTTCAGGTTATATCAATATAGGACTTGTTTTACTGTAGATCTAGATACTCGTCTACCTGTTTCCTCCAGCATCTTCACAAGGTCCTTTGCTGCTGTTCTGGGATTGATTTGCACTTTTCATACCAAATTACGTTCATCTCTATGAGACAGAATGCGTCTCCTTCCTGAGCGGTATGATGGATGTGTGGTCACATGGTGTTTGTACTTGTGTACTATTGTTTGTACAGATGAACGTGGCACCTTCAGGCGTTTGGAAATTGCTCCCAAGGATGAACCAGACTTGTGGAAGTTCACAGTTTTTTTTTCTGTGGTCTTGGCTGATTTCTTTAGATTTTCCCATGATGTCAAACAAAGAGGCACTCAGTTTGAATGTACATATACAATTCTTCCTATCAGAAGCTAATTGGCTAATTGTCTAAAGGCTTGACATAATTTTCTGGACTTTTCCAAGCTGTTTAAAGGCACAGTTAACTTAGTGTATGTAAACTTCTGCCCCACTGGAATTGTGATAGAGTCAATTAAAAGTGAAATAATCGGTCTGTAAACCATTGTTGGAAAAATTTCTCCTGTCATGCACAAATGAGATGTCCTAAATGACTTGCCAAAACTATAGTTTGCTAATATTAAATCTGTGGAGTGGTTAAAAAATGAGTTTTAATGACTTTAATACTACGTGTATGTAAACTTCTGACTTCAGCTGTACATATATGATTTCAAAGCCTTAGTTTCATCAATTATGACCATGAAAGGGGCAACAATCTTTTTTTAATATTAGAGTTTTTAAATGTAGGTTTAAAATACACTCCTTTATATTTGGATTTCTTTGCTTAATGTCATTTATCTTTTATAATAACACTGTACGTTTGAATACCTTCAAGAAAGTTCATACAGCGACGGTGTTGATTTATAACAGATCGAGTGCACACGCTCGTTATCGTGTCGCAGGTAATTGACTCATAAATGTCCCTGTGTCCAGTGGATGAACACCCTTGCCAGTGCCCGAATTCATGTTCACGATATACTGATTCAAGACATAGGGAGCGGATTGAGACACACCCTAATATTGATGCTTGCCTTGGCACAAACTACCAGTTATGGTAATTGTTTTCTATTCTATTAATCAATTAAATAATCAACTAATCTTCTCCTCTGAGAAAAATGCAACAGAAAATTACTTTTGAGCGTCCATTAAAAGAAGCACGACAAAGTGTTCTGCTCATTTCTTCCCTTGAGATCTCACTCACTGTTCACTACAGATGTTCCACAGCTGTTCTCGCTGCATTTTCTTAGCTATAATCATACCATTAAAAATGCCCTGCTTACAAAAAATAGACAAAACAAAACTTTTACCAAACAAACACATTTAATGTTTACACATGTGTAGACAACCAATGTTATATAGGGTTACCAAATGTACCGTTTTAGTAGGAATGTCCCATATTTTGTCCGAAATAGTATATCTAACCATTATATCTATTTGTGAGAATAGCGCTGGATATCTGGAGGACGGGTGGATTTTGACTATTATAGGATGTTCTAAGACAGAACTTGTCAACATGTCAAAAATGTCATGTCTGGGAGACAGCCACGAGTTCAGTGAGGCCAGGCTTCGTGAACTGTCAGTCAAAATGATGGGCGGGGTCAGGAAGAGATCTCTTTAATGGCCAATCAGATCTGGCAGCTTTGAAACGGACGGCTATTCAGTGAAATCTGACAAGATGGATTGCGCTTCGTCAAATACCGAGACAAAATCCCACCAGGGCCGCTTTTCCCTGCTTCTGGCGTAACTCAGGCATAACTGCATCAGTTACTGTATCTGTGTCAAGCAAAAAAGAGACATAAGGACCCAATACTGATTTTTTATGACTACTTCATAATTTAACAGCCTGTCCTACTTATTTTTTCTGCATCTGTTAAAGTAAGCTGGGTGAATCATACAAAACATGGCAACATAACCGAATCATATTTTACCCCCAAAATCAAAAAAATTAAGCATATATATACATATATATATACCTTTATTTTTGGAGCATGAAGATTTTTTGCATAATGTCATAATTTGCATGACAATTTAGCAAAATAATAGACATTTAAAAAAATAAAAATAATAATAATTATGGTAATGACAATTTTTTGGGGAAATGTGCTCAATTTTCTTTATAAAAATAAATGTCACAATGCAGAAATTATCCTAAAAATAGCCCTGTCATGAGACTCGTTCAGTAACATGTCCTGATGAACATTTCAGTCTCAAGAGTTAAATGAGGTAAGAATAATCTGTGTTTTACAGGAAATATCTCAAAGGGATTACATAATAAAAACATGTTTAATTTCAAAATACATGCATGTGAGGACATGGAGAAATCTTTATTCTGCTGCAATGTTATTCACCTGGCACTAAGCGAAACACTGGCTAAATAAATGAAACTTTATGCATGGTTAGTGGGTTTAAAGACGTGTATTTCTCTGTAAACTATACATTTCTCACTCTGAAGATTTTGAACATTTACTGGCAACATTATTACAAGCAGCTTTCTGTAACTGGACATTTTCCAACAAGCAATTGAAAATTCACACCGATTTCTTAATAATATTAATATGTATTATTATTAATATTATCATTTTTATCTCACAATTGTGAATTTTATCTCATAATTGTGATTTGTATCTTATAATTGTGAATTTTATCTTATAATTGTGAATTTTATCTCATAATTGTGATTTGTATCTCATAATTGTGACTTTTTATCTCATAATTGTGAATTTTATCTCATAATTGTGACTTTTATCTCATAATTGTGATTTCTATCTCATAATTGTGAATTGTATCTCATAATTGTGAATTTTATCTCATAATTGTGACTTTTTATCTCATAATTGTGAATTTTATCTCATAATTGTGATTTGTATCTCATAATTGTGATTTGTATCTCATAATTGTGACTTTTTATCTCATAATTGTGAATTGTATCTCATAATTGTGAATTTTATCTCATAATTGTGACTTTTATCTCATAATTGTGATTTCTATCTCATAATTGTGAATTGTATCTCATAATTGTGAATTTTATCTCATAATTGTGACTTTTTATCTCATAATTGTGAATTTTATCTCATAATTGTGACTTTTATCTCATAATTGTGATTTCTATCTCATAATTGTGAATTTTATCTCATAATTGTGACTTTTTATCTCATAATTGTGACTTTTATCTCATAATTGTGATTTCTATCTCATAATTGTGAATTTTATCTCATAATTGTGACTTTTTATCTCATAATTGTGACTTTTATCTCATAATTGTGAATTTTATCTCATAATTGTGACTTTTTATCTCATAATTGTGAATTTTATCTCATAATTATGACCTTTTTATCTCACAATTGTGAATTTTAACTCATAATTGTGACTTTTTATCTCATAATTGTGAATTTTATCTCATTTTTGTGACTTTTTATCTCATAATTGTGAATTGTATCTCATAATTGTGACTTTTTATCTCATAATTGTGAATTTTATCTCATAATTGTCAATTTTATCTCATAATTATGACCTTTTTATCTCAAAATTGTGAATTTGATCTCATAATTATGACTTTTTATCTCATAATTGTGAATTTGATCTCATAATTATGACTTTTAATCTCATAATTGTGATTATTTACAATGTATTACAATATAAACCCTACAAAGTGAACATTTTTATATAACAAAATGAGAACAGTAGACCATCAGTGATAACGTCATAAATGTCCAGTTTTATTGAAACAGTCTTTTTTCTCTTTTTCTCTTGCAACACCTGTAGCAAAATGGGTTGTGAATGCTGTTTCGTGTTAACTTTAAAAGTATTAGAATATGAAAAGGACTGAAATACATGGTTGATTTCTGAGTTGAAAGCAGATGTTTCAAAGATATTTTGAAGAAAGTCTCTGCATCTATCGTTACACTTCTCTTTTATGTCAACAGTGATGGGCATCCCTGCTGGTTCCTTTCATCTTTATGAGTACGCTGAAATATTGCCACTACAATTAGCTTTTGGTGACAATTTTCTGCTACCACATAATGCACACTGACAAACACAAGCACACTCTTTCTTTATCTGCTCCGCTGTATTTCTCAACATGTAAACACTTTAGCAATTATGATTTAATATGAAGAAGATAAAGCAAGTATGCATCAGTCATTCCCCATCTGCACAGAGCTTTGTCAGCGAGGTGACCTTTGACCTGTGGCTTTTATCAGCTCATCCTTTAGGGAATCTAAAAAAGCCGCTGCTGTACACGTTATGTTTGGCTTATTGCTGGACCGTTCTGCGATGTCACAATCGATATTTAAAAACAGTCGACGGTATTAATATTTCACGCACGTCTCTTTGTTAACAAAAGAAATCGATTTTAAAATGCTTTCCAGCTTCAGACTAATGTATTAAAATCCTAACATTTACTTTTATAAAGTAATCTGCAAAGCTGGTTTCAAATCACCAGCGCAATCCTCTTTCAGCATCATAATCTGTTCTATATACAAATCAAGGATATGTTTCTTAAAATATGACGACAGTCATTAATGTTGTCCAAAATGGGGTCAAGGTAATTTAAAGATTGTGGACGCCCTGATGTGACCTGTTAGAATGAGAAATGCAAAGGCACTTCTTTATAAACAGAGAGTCCAGCTGTTCATCCTCCTTTAAGATTTTTCATACAACATATTGAAACGGATTATATCTGACATCTTCACTGCAAAATATCATTTTTTTAATCAATATTTTTGACTTGTTTTCCAGTAAAAACATCTAAACGTGCTTGAAACATGAGCAGTGTCGGTTAAATTACTCAAAAGTAATTTATCTAAAAATTATAAGATTACTTTACTGATTACTTAATCAGAAAAGTAATTCCATTACTAATTACTTTAATTTTAAGTTCCTCGCTTTAATACATTTAAAATAAAATGTCTGTATTTCCTCCTTGTTTATTGTCACAAATTATTACAAATGTAATTTGCGCAGCCCATGTAATGTACTTAAAAGTAATTAACTTCAATAAAAGTTAGTAACTGTAATCTGATTACAAGTATTTTAAATATAATGTGTTACACTACATCTTTAAACTAAAAAGTAGATCAAAATGACTCATTATTTTGTAATCAGATTACTACGGAAGCCTGTTTCCACCACAAAAAATGTGTTTGGTAAATCAGAATTATGAGATACAAAGTCATAATTGTGAGAAAAAAATATCATTTTAAAAAGCATAATTATAATTATAATAATCAATTCTGAGAAACTAAACAAATTTTAAAAATCAATATTATGAGATAAAAAAAATATATGCTAAGTCAAATTTATGAGACAAAAAGTCACAGTGGTGCAGTGGTTAGCACTGTCGCCTCACAGCAAGAAGGTCGTGGGTTCAAACCCCGGTTGCCCTGGCTTTTCTGTGTGGAGTTTGCATGTTCTCCCCGTGTCTGCATGGGTTCTCTCCGGGTGCTCTGGCTTCCTCCCACCATCCAAAGACATGCAGGCTAGGTTAATCGATGTCTCCAAAAACGAATGTGAGTGTGAATGGTTGTTTGTCTATGTGTGGCCCTGTGATGGACTGGCGACCTGTCCAGGGTGTACCCCGCCTTCTGCCCAATGTTAGCTGGGATAGGCTCCAGCGCCCTGCGACCCTGTACACAGGATAAGCGGTTGTCCATCGATCGATGGATGGATGGATGGATGGATTTTGATTTACCAAAGCACTTTTTTATGTGGCAGAAATAGGCTTCCATAGATTACTCTTGACACAGAACAAGATATGTTTACTAAAATAAAATTAATTTAAAGGGAAAACGAGATATTTGACTTGCCTCATTAGCAAATGTTAAACGTTAAAAAGGTAAGTTATGATTTTATTTGTTGACTTCACAGTCTATACTGTATAATACCTGCTATATTCTAAAATAGTATGCAATGAAACTGTGTGAAATATACATGTTTCAAACTTTTTTCAAACCTTCATTTAGTGTGTTGCATCCAGATATCTCTAAAAATTAACCTAATCTAAATTAGCTTTAGTTTCTTTTGTAACTTTCAGCCGTCATCTGTCATGTTGCATTAAATAAAATTATCCATCACAGAGAATTTGATATAAATAAACTGAGAGCACTAACATATATCATCTTGGTTATATAACATTCTCTCGTGTACAGGAGTAGTAAGAGATGGCCCGGATATCATGTCATTAATTATGTACAGTGATGCTGAAGGCCAGTGCATCACGAAGCATCAAGCATCTGGTTAAAAACAGACATAGTTACAACATAAGTTGACACTATGCATGATTTGCATTGCGCAACTCAACTTAATTAACGCTAATTAGGTGCTTATGCAACTAAGAAAACCCAAGAAACCACATAGCCCCTATCAACCACCCAGAACACATTATGACCTACATAGCAACACCATAGCAACCACCAAGAACACCTCAGCAGACACCTAGCAACGCTATAGTAACCACTCAGAAAACTCTAGCAACCACAAAGCAACACAATAACAAACACTCAGAACACATTAGCAATGCCCTAGCAACCACACAAAACATCCTAGCAACTACATAGCAACAGCTTAGCAACCACCAAGAACATCTAAGCAGCCTTCTAGCAATGCTATTGTAACCACCCAGAAAATCTAGCAACCACATTGCAACACAACTACAAACACTCAGAACACATTAGCAATACACCAGCAACCATCCAGAACATACTAGCAAACAACATAGCAACCACCAAGAACACCTAACCTAGCAATGCCATAGCAACCATCTAGAAAAGTCATGCCTCCACATAGCAACACAATAACAAACACTCAGAACACAATAGCAATGCCCTAGCAACCACCCAAAACATCATAGCAACTATATAGAAAAAAACATAGCAACCATCAAGAACACAAAAGCAACCACCTAGTAATGCCATAGTATCCACTTAGAAAACAATAGCAACCACACAGCAACACACTAACAACCACTCAAAACACATTTTTAATGACCTAGCATCCACCCAAAACACCCTATCAACCATCTAGAATATCCTAGGAACTAAATAGCAACACCACAGCAACCACCAAGAACATCTAAGCAGCCACCAGGCAATGCCATAGTAACCACACAGAAAATTCTAGGAACTACATTGAAACACCATAGCAACCACCAAGAACAACTAAGCAACCAACTAGCAATGCCATAGCAACCATCTAGAAAACTCAAGCAACCACATAGAAACACAATAACAAACACGCAGAACACATTAGAATTGACCTAGCAACCACCCAAAACATTCTAGCAAACTACATAGCAACAGCATAGCAAACACCAAGCACACCTAAGCAACCACCTAGCAATGCCACAACATCCACCCAGAAAACTCTAGCTACCACATAGCAACACAATAACTAACACTAAAACACATTAGCAATGCACTAGCAACCACCCAGAACACTGTACCAACTGTAGAGCACTCAAGAATGGCATAGCAACCTCCCACAGCACCATAGCAACAACTTAGCAATATGCTAAAATTACTCTGAATACATTAGCAATGCCCTAGCAACCACCCAGATCACTCTAGCAAGTGCATAACAACGCCATATCCACCACCCATTTCCCCCTATCAAGTGCATAGCAATGCCATATCAACCACCCTAAATATCCTGCCAACTACATAGCAACAGTATAGCAACCACAAAGAACACATAAGCAACCAGCTAGCGATGCCATAGCAACCACACAGAACACACTATAAACTACATACTAATGCCATAGCAGCCCCCAAGAACAGCAGAGCAACCACCCACAACACCATAGCAACAACTTAGCAACATGCTAAAATCACTCTGAATACATTAGCAATGCCCTAGCAACCACCCAATTCACCCTAGCAAGCGCATAGCAACACCATATCAACCACCCAGTTCCCCCAATCAAGTGCATAGCACCGCCATATTAACCACCCTAAACATCCTAACTACTACATAGCAACAGCATAGCAACCACCAAGAACACATAAGCAACCACCTAGCATTGCCATAGTAACCACCAAGAACACCCTAGAAACTACATACCAATGCCATAACAACCCCAATGAATGGCATAGCAACCACCCAGAACACCATGGCATCTGAATATCACTGCCTTAGCAGCCCCCAAGAATGGCATAGTAACCACCTACAACACCATAACAACCACACAGCAACATGCTAAGGAACACACTGAACACATTAGCAATGCCATATCATCCACCCTAAACATCCTAACAACTACATAGCAACAGCATAGCAACCACCAAGAACACCTATGCAACCACCTAGCAATGCCAGAACACCCTAGCAACTACATAGCAATGCCATAGCAACCACCAAGAATGGAATAGCAACCACCCAGAACACCATGGCAATCACATAGCAACACACTAAAACTCAGAACACATTAGCAATGCCCTAGCAACCATTAAAAACACCATATCAACTGCATAGCAATGCCATAGCAACCCCCAAGAATGGCATAGCGACCATTTAGCAACAAACAAACAAACACTTGGAATGCATTAGCAATGCCATAGCAAACACCCAGAACAACCAAGTATATTCATAAGAAACACCCTGGTAACCACCTATCAATGCCATAGCAACCACCGGGAACACCCTAGCAACTGCATAGCAATATCATAGCAACACCCAAGAACAGCATAGGAAAACCCAGAACACCAAAGTAACCACATAGCAGCACACTAACAAACACATTTAGAACAGTTTAGCAATGCCCTAGCAACCCAGAACTCCCTAGCAACTACATAGCAATGCCATAGCAACCCCAAGAAAGGCATAGTAACACCATAGCATCATGATGGGGAGTAATTTGTTTACATGGGCAAAAACCTCTCACATTTTTAGAAAATGTACAAAATCTCGGTTAGAGACACTACTATGTCTCAAGAAAGGCATCAAGCACAGTATATGAATTATGAAATGGCAGCGTGTCATATATCATGTGCATGTGTTTGTGTCTGTATGTGCACTGTTGCAGCTCTCAAGTTTCATCTCTGTCCCCTTCTTCCACTCTCAGAGCATATGAATGAGGTTATAGATTAGTCCTGGATGTGTCAGAGAGCTCAGTGGTGCTCATTAAAACCAACCTGGTGTGCTGTGCATCAATATAGAGATGTCTGCAGTGTGAGTGTGGATTGATATTGATCGAAGCGATCTGTCAACACTGCTTTTGACCTGACTTTCGGCTAAGATAATGATTGGGCTGAAGGGGGCTAGTGTTGATGTGGATCCAAAGAACATGATTGCTAAAGATGAAATTGAAAGAATTGTCTCCAAAATCAACATGACATGGCATTTTACATCTTATAGGCATATTTCTGAGTAAAACAGGATATTTAACGAGAAGACAGATGTAGGTCTGGGCTTGATTTTATCCATCAAGAATTGACTGGAAGGTGTAAAAAGTCTCTATATGACAGGATGGTGAAAAATAGGAAGGTTAAGTGACACAGTCTGAGAGGTGGAGCAAGTTATTACATTGTGAAGAAAGACTAAAAAGGCAAACCTTTATTCATTTTGAACAACATGCACTGATGAATCATTCACAATAGGACCAGAACATGCACAGTATTAAGAAAGTAAATGGGGTCAATTTAGATTTCATGTCGATTTTATGGTTTCTGGTTTCTTAATGATTCCATTCATGATTCATTTTGATGAAAAAAGAGAGGGTAATATTCGGAAAACAATTCTTATTACCCACAAGCAGCCTGTTGAGAAATGTTATATCTTAGATGTCCAGAACAAAATATGCAGTCCACAAGGAAAAGCAACATCAGAAAATATGTATTAGACTACTGATGATTACTGAGTTATATATCGTCACAAAGGGGAGGATCTCGGCTTTCTAATGACCCCTAGATTGAGCTTGTAGTCCACTCAGAGGCCGAGATATTCAATGAAATAATGAGGGTGTTGCTTGAACTGAACATTAGACTGAATGTCTATGGACGAGCACATCTGTGAGGGATAAAATGCGTTAGAGCGCCACCTACAGTTCACATCTGTGTATTGTGATGGAATGTGTTAGAGCGCCACCTACAGTTCACATCTGTATAATGTGATGGAATGTGTTAGAGCGCCACCTACAGTTCACATCTGTGTATTGTGATGGAATGTGTTAGAGCGCCACCTACAGTTCACATCTGTATATTGTGATGGAATGTGTTAGAGCGCCACCTACAGTTCACATCTGTATATTGTGATGGAATGTGTTAGAGCGCCACCTACAGTTCACATCTGTATATTGTGATGAGTGTGTTAGAGCGCCACCTACAGTTCACATCTGTGTATTGTGATGGAATGTGTTAGAGCGCCCCCTACAGTTCACATCTGTGTATTGTGATGGAATGTGTTAGAGCGCCACCTACAGTTCACATCTGTGTATTGTGATGGAATGTGTTAGAGCGCCACCTACAGTTCACATCTGTGTATTGTGATGGAATGTGTTAGAGCGCCACCTACAGTTCACATCTGTGTATTGTGATGGAATGTGTTAGAGCGCCACCTACAGTTCACATCTGTGTATTGTGATGGAATGTGTTAGAGCGCCACCTACAGTTCACATCTGTATATTTTGATGAGTGTGTTAGAGCGCCACCTACAGTTCACATCTGTATATTGTGATGGAATGTGTTAGAGCTCCACCTACAGTTCACATCTGTGTATTGTGATGGAATGTGTTAGAGCGCCACCTACAGTTCACATCTGTGTATTGTGACGGAATGTGTTAGAGCGCCACCTACAGTTCACATCTGTATATTGTGATGGAATGTGTTAGAGCGCCACCTACAGTTCACATCTGTGTATTGTGATGGAATGTGTTAGAGCGCCACCTACAGTTCACATCTGTATATTTTGATGAGTGTGTTAGAGCGCCACCTACAGTTCACATCTGTATATTGTGATGGAATGTGTTAGAGCTCCACCTACAGTTCACATCTGTGTATTGTGATGGAATGTGTTAGAGCGCCACCTACAGTTCACATCTGTATATTGTGACGGAATGTGTTAGAGCGCCACCTACAGTTCACATCTGTGTATTGTGATGCAATGTGTTAGAGCGCCACCTACAGTTCACATCTGTGTATTGTGATGGAATGTGTTAGAGCGCCACCTACAGTTCACATCTGTGTATTGTGATGGAATGTGTTAGAGCGCCACCTACAGTTCACATCTGTGTATTGTGATGGAATGTGTTAGAGCGCCACCTACAGTTCACATCTGTGTATTGTGATGGAATGTGTTAGAGCGCCACCTACAGTTCACATCTGTGTATTGTGATGGAATGTGTTAGAGCGCCACCTACAGTTCACATCTGTGTATTGTGATGGAATGTGTTAGAGCGCCACCTACAGTTCACATCTGTGTATTGTGATGGAATGTGTTAGAGCGCCACCTACAGTTCACATCTGTGTATTGTGATGGAATGTGATAGATATTAAAATCTTTTTACCATCTAGTGGAATTAAAGTAGACATTTCAAAGTGTAATTGAGTAAACAGAACCAGAATTACATGTTTTCAAATTTTGGTGAAATTATTATTGTTATTATAATTCTTTTAATTTTCTGTTTATCATACGATTATAAACACATACAATATTATTTATAAATAATTGGAGTCTTTTATTATTTGGGGGATTCACTGAAAAATTAGACCAATTTTTTTGCAATTATTCCACAGCATGTGTGAATGGTGAGCTTTTAAATTTGAGTCAAGTCAAGTCAATTTTATTTGTATAGCGCCTTTCACAACACACATCGTTTCAAAGCAGCTTTACAGAAGTTCAGCATTAACAGACGATAAAAATGTAATGTCTATAAAGTCAATAAATCATCATCCTTGTGCAGGGCTCCAAACTGCGACTAAAATGGTCGCATTTATGACCAAATAAATTTATTTGCGAGTGTAATTTCTGTCAAGGTCGCCATTGGCGACAGTAAAAGTGTGAAATATTGCAAGCGGCAGCCCAAAAACGCACCAGAGTTTAAGGGGTTAATAAGAACTGGTTGATTCACAACCCTAGTGATTACAGATATCGTTTAAGCTGCGTCTACATTAATCCGGATGCATTTGAAAAGCGTTTACACTCCGTCCACACTGCCGTTATTAAGCGTTTTCCAAAAGTTGCTCATCCACACTGAAACGTATGAAAATGCGTAAATCGTGTCACTATGTATGCGGAAAATCCCCGTTGCATGTACGGCCTGAAAAGCAATTGTCGTGTTCCATCGTCGGACACCAATTCATGAGTAAACTTCCCTTCGCCTTTAAAGGAACGCAATGTGATGGTTGTTATTTTTTAACAACGCTATCAAAGTGAGTATCAAGTACAACAGTGCTGCTATAACACGGGCCGCCATCTTGATTGTTTTGGTTTGATAGATCACATGACTGCGTCACATGACAACAAATACATCATCGTTTTCAGATATATCCGTTTTCACAGTCCACACTGCAACGCAAAAACGCTGTTTTCAAATCTATTTTTTTTTAGTGCGTTTTTTTAAAAAGCTCAGTTTTCGCGGACAAAAACGCCGTCTCAGTGTGGACAGAAGGCCAATATGGAGAGAAAACGTTGCGTTTTCAAACTAAAATGTATTAGTATGGACAAGGCAGTAAACTCCTAACTAAGGTATCAGGTTAACATGAGTAATGCAATCTCTCTCATTCATTTTCACGGCCCATTGACACCCTTTGTTGTCGAGTGTAAACAGCAATCTCCGAACACAGGCATTGTTCAGAACTTCCATGATTTACTTTGTAATTTGCTTGTTCATTTGACTAGAAACTGTTTAAACAGGACGCATACAAGTAAGCTAATATTAGCATCTCTAATTCTGCTGGATTGGTTGATGTGCAGGGCATTATGACCCAGTTTGGTTCAGTGGAATTCCAAGACTCAAATTGCTCTTCCCAGCTGAGAACAGGTGCAGATGAGAGAATATGCTCCACAAACACTGGAAACTTCAGGGGGGGTCATGACCCCCTTCGTGCTTTATGTGTGTTCAAACTGCACGAGCAAAACACTCACTAATAAATCAGCAAATATTGCCTTGATAAAGTACTAAAAACAAGTGTGTATATATAGAGAACAAATTGAATGTAAATGCCTTAATCCCTTTTTACTGAGTATCTTAATATCATTGAAACATGAAAATGACCTGAGAAAAAAATATTGAGTTATAAGAGAAATCTAACCAAATTTGGTGGACTTTATGCTTAAAACAAGTAAAAAATATTTGCCAATGGGGTAATCCCAAAATAAACTTGTTTTGCCTTTGAATTCGTTTTTTTTCCCTACCTCATTGGAAAATATACATGTGTGTAATGTTGTTGAGTGGCTAGCATGTTTACACTGGAAATGCATTAAAGAAAGTGTACTACGAGTACCCGGATGATGCACTTATTCAATCAGGGAAAAAAGTGAAATGTGTAATCTTGGACACTTCATGCATCGGTCAACGGTCGCAGCTTGCCCTACATAGCGGAAGCGGTGGAGTTACTCTGAGATGCGCAGGCCGGACAAATCAATTGTAATAAATGGTGAATGTGGCAACTAGCGAAACGTCTGCTCCAAATGTGAGCTGAATGCTTTACCATCACTCCACGCTGTGTGCATATGCACATTATTTGAGATATATTGTTAAACTGAGTTTGGCTAACACACAGAAGCTAACGGCTACACATCGTGTGCATTTAAAACGTCATATCCGTCAGCTGAAAAATGGCTTTTTGTTTGTATGTTTCCATGTAGTTAAAAAACGTTACTGCACTACACTTTGAAAATTCATACATTTCATGCCTAACAGCATCGTGTGTCAATTTTGAGTCTCGATTATCAAGCACCGAGCTCACTTGCTGAAGTTGAATTACCATACTTTTCAACACAGCTAAAAGCTCTACAGCGTAAAATCATGATAAATTATGTAAAGTACTAAAAAGCCTTTTTCTCATTACCGAGCAGAAACAGCCCACATCTACCACTTATACCTCACATTCAGAGGCAACACTGCTTTCTTCATATACCTTTAAAGGTGGGGGCGATTGATTACTGATCAAAACCATCCCACAAACACACATTAACATACAAACACCAAGAAGGATATTTTGCAATTATGGCCTACATAAAACTCTCTCAAACTGTGAGCTGCCTTGCTGTCTACTGGCTACATAGGCAGTTGCTTTCTCAAGCTCAAATTATGGTTTTACGCAAGCCACTGTGTCTTACGCATAGTGTGCATGATGGAAATTTAGGCAACAGCACAGAACGTGCAGACCGTTTTATCACTGAGAGGTCTGGTTTACATCTGGAAAGTATCACAATCTAATTAGCATCTGCTAAACATCTTAAAATGATCAAATTTACAAACATACATTTAAAGACATAGCTGGGTAGTAACGGATTACATGTAATTTGGGTTATGTAATCAGATTACAAAATTACAAAAAGTACTTGTAATTAGATTAGATAGAAGACAGAAGTCAGTAAAAGAAGCTGTTTTAACCACTTAACCACATGACGCTAATGCGCTAACATGATTAATATGCACCGATTACACTCTGTTATTGTACTTTATGATGACACTGGTACTACTGCAAAGATGGGTGTATAAAAGAGAGTCAATGTTCATAATACAGACAAAAGAATGATGAGAAGAGAGGCATATGTGCTATGGGCAGGTGTGTTAGCTTTGCACCAGCTCGCTAATAACGCTACACACCGATGTTGACTGATTTTGTCTGACTGAACAAGGTTACTTAGCTGTCAGCCTCAAAGTAGGTGGAGCTCCAGGTCACATCTACTGATGACGTCGACCAATGGCAGTAAGAAGGTGTTTAGCAGACGGTAAAAACATTTTCCGAAAAGTTCGCCCAGGTATGCTGCTACGAACTGCCAAATCGAGCACAAAAACAACTTCTTATTGTCCAGATTTTGTTCTAAATGACGTCACACCCTTTCGCTCTTCGATTTCGTATGGAGCATATCTGGGGCCTTTAGTGTGGAAGTGGCCTTAGAAGGCAGCATAATGTTGCTGCTTATTTTTTGGAACAGCCGATGATGCTTTAAAAATGTTGTCTAGGTAGGCATCTCACTAGGTTGTGGAACATAATCTCTCCAATCTCACAAAACAAAAACAGCTCAGCTGCACAAACGGGCAGATGTTGTTTTGCAAAAAAGGCCCCAGTTTCCCAGAATGTAGTGTTATTTTACCCAGCATGCCGCGCGCTTGTGTCCCTGTTGAGCGAGCGTGCCTGTGGAGTTGAAGGGGCGATGGAGGTCAGCGAACAGAGAATGCTTGACATTCTGCACGCACCTTACACCTCTCTCTTTCTGTGTTTGTTCAGTTGGACTGATGAACTTTTCCTCCTACATATCCTCCTACTGACACTCATTAGAGCTCAACTATATGACGAGTGCTGCTAACCGCATGAGGCCATCCATAATAATGTAGATGCATATTCAATTTCCTCAACTGTTTGAAAAATAGGAAACAGAGGTTTATAGACCTTTATTTACAAAAAAAATACAAATAATAAAAATCACCCATTTTATCATCCACCAGGGAAAAGTCATGTCAGATGCACTGCTGGGGAAGGCACTTTGAAACTAGCATCCCAAGCTGCAAGCTATTCATATCTTAAACAGTGTTGGGCAGGGCTGGACTGGGAAGAGAATTCGGCCTGGCATTTTACATAGCAACTGGCCCAAATTGGGTGTCCTTCTCTGCATATCACAGCGGCTCATTTTAGCTTATTGTGGCCCATTTAGCGCATTTCACGACCGCCCCACCGCCCCGCTCGCTTCTCCTGATGGCCAGTCTGCCCCTGATCGGCCCCAAAGTGCGTCGGCCCACCATGAAAATGCCCGGTATACCAGATTACCAGTCCAGCCCTGGTGTTGGGTAAATTACTAGGTAATCTACTAAAAATGACTAATTATTTCTCTCAAATTGTCATCTGAGTACTATGTATTATTTTAATATCTGTAACCCAATTAATGTACTTAAAAGTAATTACCATAGTTAAAATTCAGCAATCGGATTACAATCATTTTAAATGTACTGTGTTACACTACTTTGACTTAAAAGTAATTACCCAGATGACGCGTACACCTCCGAGATGTCTGTTTTAGATCTGGAAAGCATCACATATCTAAGATCTGCTAAACATCTTAAAAAGATCAGATTTACAAACATTATAAATCACAAACATCTCAAAGACATCTGCTGAACATCTTATTGACATCTGAGACAAACTTAATGATCATAAGCCCTATTCGGACGGCCGATCAGAGGAGGACTGGCCATCGGGAGAACCGAAGGGTCCGGTGGGGTCGGCTGCAAAACGGGCCAACATAAGCTAAAATGAGCCGCCGCGTTATGCAGAATGGACCACAACCCCCCCCCCCCCAACAACTATTGGTCCGATCTCTCTTTTCAGTCCCGCCCTGATGGGGACGTGAGGTAATTCCAGCATTTACAGGGGGTAGTCAGTGATTTTATTGCTGTCCGAAACGGTTCCCTCATGCTTTAACGATTTTATTTCCTCTTTAGCGTAATTCCAAACATATTTAAACGCAAATACGGAGGACACAGTTTGTAGATTGATGAATTTTCCATATAAAAAGCGCAGCTGCAGTTATGTCATCGACAAAAAGTCCGGCTCATCCCCTGTGATTTCATTGTCATCCGAACGTGTGAGTTTTATCACAGAGGTGCTATAGACGTATTGCAGATGAGCAAACAACATTAAAAATAAATAGACATCTGGGTGATGTACGTGTGTTATTATATATATAATAATGATGTGATAACTGTAACTAATTACTATGTAATCAGATTACACTCGACACTGAACATAAAGTATCTAAACTACAGTCAGGCTTCTCACTGCAAACTACTAAGAAATAGTAGCGAACTATGGTGCAATTTGTTCCCCATTTAAAAAGTTTCACTTCAACAGAAGTTAACTGTAATCTAACATCATGACTACTCACAGGAGATGAAGACTCCAGTCATATCAGTAACCTTATAAAAGCTGTTTTATTCTACATGGAGAGGGTCCATGCATGGGGGCGGCCATGTTAGAATCACATGACCAAACGAATATGACTCGCATAATCTCAGTATCCGTCCTGTTATTGGACACTTTCACTCAGTGATTGAATTAATCATGGCTGACTGCGAATGCTGCATTTCTACAATGACATCCAGAACTGAAAACTATTGCGTTTGAATGATGCTGCATCCACGCCACTAGGTGTCACTGTAAGTCCATGTCAACAAAAACGTACTAAGCAAGCAAAGAAAATATTTTTTTACATATATTTTTATACTTAAACACGGAGTATATAAATGTCTAAAAAAAATTTTTATATTTTGCTTAAAAAAAAAAAAAACAAAAAAACAAAAACAAAAAAAAAACGCTTGAATTGACATCTGCACTGGAGCTTAAGTGAATCATTGAATTGTTTATTTGAACTGGTTCATTTACAGGAACCTTCTAAACAAAAGTTTTTTACTCTGTTCACAAAATTAAGCTTTTTGCCGTATTAAACCGCTACTTGTTGGAAAAAAGGGGGTGTGTCCAAATCTGGAATCCTATCCATTAGTAATAAGCGAAACGGTTGTTAAAACAGCAGCAAAATAGCGCCCTCAACTGACAACTGTTATGAACAACATAGCATAAAAGTGGCATTATGCCTCAATAATTCACTGCCACTACAACTCTATGAGAATGTGCAAAATGATTGACAGATCAAAAGCGTCAGAGCGTGCGGTCTACAGAGTCTACATCTGTCAAAGACCACTGAGATATCTCACAACACTTGTTTCATTAATATCTTTCATTGAGTAAAAATGTTTGCATATACCGTACCTTTGAAAATGGGAAATATGTATCTGTCCTTATGGGACTATATTCATATAAATGAATGCATGTGTGTGTGTGTCTGTTAAATATGATTATTTTCTTTAAAGCACTGCAACTGTATCAAACGGACTAGGCCAGCACATCCAGTACTTCTGTCTGGCAGATAGAGGAATTCATCATTTGGAGCACGCTAGTAAACATTTGCATCCCCAGAGCCTTTTGCATAAGACCTCAGGCCTCAAGTGACCAGTGATTCCAGCTGAGTGTGTACGTGTGCAATCACACTGACTGTTTAAACGGCTGACGTGAAACATATGCTAATAAATATCAACATTTACTGTATATTTATATACGTCCAAGGGTGAGAGCATGTGAGAAACAGAGAATATGACCCATGTTTTAACAATCCCTTTAACAACCCCTACCATTCAAAAGTAAGTATAATGTGGTAGTGCCCTCTGCAGGTCCAATTACAAACACTCGCTATTTGTATGTAAATATGAATTCATTTAATGGACAGAGTGATTTAAAGTGCACTTACTGCAGAGGCAGTTCTCCTGCATTAGTCTGAGGTCAAAGGTTAAGTGTCTTTATCAATGAAAAAGAAAACTCATGTTTTACTACACCACACCATTCTGTAAAAATAATGGTCCAAAATTTTGCCATCAATATATTATTACAAAAATGTCAAATTACATAATATATAAAAACTAAATGTAATATAATATAAAAAAAATATAATATTTAAGATATATATATATATATATATATATATATATATGAAATGTTAAAATATCTTCCAAAATTAAAAATTTACATTTTTATACTGTATATAATATCAAAAATAATATAATATTTATGATGTATATGATACACAATTGGAAAATATCTTCCAAAATATAAACTTACATAATAATGATGTAATATAATGATGTATATAATATAAAATTGGAACATATTTTCCAAAAATGTGAAGTTACATAGTTTCAAAATATGTAATTTAATATAATATCAAAATAATATAATATTTAAGATATATATATATATATATATATATATATATATATATATATAATATGAAATGTTAAAATATCTTCCAAAATTATAAACTTACATTTTTATACTGTATATAAAAATAAATAATATAGTATTTATTTATGATGTATATAATATAAAATTAATTGTTTTTGCTAAAAAATTTTAATTATATAATATATATATAAAAATGTATGTAATATAATATCAAAATAATATATTATTTATTTATGATGTATATAATATGAAATTAACAAGAAATATAATGATCGTTCCTCTTTGCCATATTTGCTCGTACCAAATGACTCACAGAAGATACATTGTGTTGAAACAGGAGGTCTGGGGGTGGATTCAATTACACAAGAGTAGGTGGACGGTCTTTATCATGTTGAGGGGGTGGATTCATTGTACAAACTTCTTCCAAAAGCCCAAGTGCATATGACATTTGATACCCGTGCAGTTGGGTTTGTGGGTGTTGCTGGCTTGTTTTGTCTCAGTTGAGTCAGTAAACAAAGACACAATAACTGATGACATCATTTCATTTATAAAATGCACATATAAACTCTTGGTGCGTTCACGTGCTATGGTAAATATGATATTTTCCACTTGTGAACTGGTATTTACCAGTGTGTTGCGTTCAAGTGCTTTTGTTGTCGTAATGTGGTAAAAAGATGGAGATACAGACCTGTTATTTAGCTAAAACTATTTTAGATTGCTTAAGTCATCTGCTACAGCCTGTTCATTATGCTGCGTTCACACCAAACGCGAATAGAGCGTAATTTATCGCTATTTAGAGTTTTATTTATTTTTATAACGTGTATTCTCCGTGTAAATTCATGCACCGGACCGCGCCGTTTCGATTCAATACGAATGTACTGTTCCACCCCTAGCTAACAGTAGCAAAAAAGGTTTGGTTTTGTACAATGCTTACCATTCAACACTCTCGCGATGCTCTCCGCCATTTTGAAAAGGTCAAAGGTTATCTCATCTCGGCAACTCGGGCATCAAAATATTCTACGAGTTGCCCAGTGGAAAATACCACATGAGGGGGTGTTCATGTGCATTTTCCACGTCGGCTTTTGGTATTTACCATAATTACCATAGCACGTGAACGCACCATCTGTCCAACAGTTTGGAATCAATGGTTTATGTACAGCTGAAGTCAGAAGTATACATACACGTAGGCTGAAGTCATTAAAACTCATTTTTTAACCACTCCACAGGTTTAATATTAGCAAACTATAGTTTTGGCAAGTCATTTAGGACATCTACTTTGTGCATGACAGGAGAAATTTTTCCAAAAATTGCTTACAGACCGATTATTTCACTTTTAATTGACTATCACAATTCCAGTGGGTCAGAAGTTTACATACACTAAGTTAACTGTGCCTTTAAGCAGCTTGGAATATTCCAGAAAATGACGTCAAGCCTTTAGACAATTAGACAATTAGCTTCTGATAGGAGGAATTGTTTGTGTACATTCAAACTCAGTGCCTCTTTGTTTGACATCATGGGAAAATCAAAAGAAATCAGCCAAGACCACAGAAAAAAAAACTGTGAACTTCCACAAGTCTGGTTCATCCTTGGGAGCAATTTCCAAACGCCTGAAGGTGCCACGTTCATCTGTACAAACAACATTATGCGAGTATAAACACCATGTGACCACACATCCATCATAACGCTCAGGAAGGAGACGCATTCTGTCTCCTAGAGATGAACGTAATTTGGTGCCAAAAGTGCAAATCAATCCCAGAACAACAGCAAAGGACCTTGTGAAGATGCTGGAGTGAACAGGTAGACGAGTATCTAGATCCACAGCAAAACGAGTCCTATATTGATATAACCTGAAAGGCTGCTCGGCAAGGAAGAAGCCACTGCTCCAAAACCGCCATAAAAAAGACAGACTACAGTTTGCAAGTGCACATGGGGATAAAGATCTTACTATTTGGAGAAATGTCCTCTGGTCTGATGAAAGAAAAAATTTACTGTTTGGCCATAATGACCATCGTTATGTTTGGAGAAAAAGGGTGAAGCTCGCAAGCCGAAGAACACCATCCCAACCGTGAAGCATGGGGGTGGCAGCATCATGTTGTGGGGGTGCTTTGCTGCAGGAGGGACTGTTGCACTTCACAATATAGATGGCATCATGAGGAAGGAAAGACATGTGGATATATTGAAGCAACATCTCAAGACATCAGCCAGGAAGTTAAAGCTCGGTCGCAAAAAGGTCTTCCAAATGGACAATGACCCCAAGCATACCTCCAAAATTGTGCTGAACTGGCTTAAGGACAACAAAGTCAAGGGATTGGAGTGGCCATCACAAAGCTCTGACCTCAATCCGATAGACAATTTGTGGGCAGAGCTGAAAAAGCATATGTGAGCAAGGAGGTCTACAAACCTCAGTTACACCAGTTCTGTCTGGAGGAGTGGGACAAAATTCCAGCAACTGATTGTGAGAAGCTTGTGGAAGGATCCCCAAAACGTTTGACCCAAGTTAAACAATGTAAATCCATACATATGTAATACAATATCCCTGTTCAGAGTTATTACACATTGCGTTTAGAGATGTAAACAAGTATTCATTTTAACAAAATGTCTATAATCTATATCACTCCATAATGTTCAACAACATTCTAGAACTTGCCTATTCCTTTAATAGAAGACAATCTGATTGGCTGCGTGTTCTTTTAAGTTGACCTGGATCCGTTTAATGATTGGTCACAACCATTGGGCGGCACAAACTGTAAGTTAATAACTTTCCCTATGACTCATAAAGATATCTTTCACCAGATGGCGCTTCATGGTCTAGAAAGCACAAACCTCCATTGAGTCGCATTTAAATCTCAGGAATTGTTTTTGAAATATTTGTATGCTCAAATTTATAATATTTTTCTAATGTATAGCTTCCAAAATTGTTGTGTCTGGGATATAAATTATAATTGAATGCAGAAATCTCTATAAAATGCCTTTTTAATGAGCCTATCCTATAATCACAAACGACTGTGATTGGTCCACTCTTAAAAGCACTGAAGAAAGTAACGGAAACCACATGACCAACTGCCGTTTCCATTGAGATTTGCGCCTAAGTAACCTAATCAACACCTGAATTAAAGATTAATAGACATTTAAAATACACATTGAATAATTAAAATAGTAATTACTACTTAAGCCTAGCAAACCCGACATATCAGAGCCAATTTTAAGGTCCGCCCGTTTCAGAACACTTGTTTTGCCATTCTACTCAGTGGCCAGTGGCCCCGCCTCCTGAGGTCATACTTATTGCCCCACCATGCGCATGTAAATAGAACGAATAAAAGAAGCTTCGGTGTGTCGGAGAGAGTTTATAATCAATATACAACATAAATCACCATGATCAACTGGCGGGTAAGACACATTGAAATATAATGCGCATTTGATATACAAATGATACGTCAGCTTCCTCATTGGAAATATCTCGTTGGTTATCATTAACATAAAAAAGTGCAGTAAAAGGTACTACTACGTTTTTATAACATGTACCATGATAGTACCATAGTATTATTGGTAGTACTTTTGGAGTACTATGTAAATATATTTGTACCATAGTACCACAACAGTACTTTTATTGTTGGGGGATCTATCTTTGGACCTACTGAATGATTAACATATTTAAGTACCATGGTATTTACACTGTACTCAGAGGTACAACACAGACTTTAATGGGACATGTGGTTATTTTCTTACGAGTGCAGTGTAGAAATCCGTAATGTGAGTCAGCAGCTGCTCTGTTCAAACTGACCCCCCCTCCACTTGAGGTCTACTTTTATCCAGAAGTCCAGGAAGCTACTTTTAGACTTATTTAATTGATTACCAATTAATACAATATTCCTTTAAACACAATAAAAATAATAAAAAAAATATTTTGTAAAGATCTGTTAAATAAATAAATGCAATTCACGCAAAACAATTACTTAAACACACGTTTACAACATACAAATACAAATATTATGATACAAATTATTTATGAGTTCAAAGTCATTTTGATATTTTTTTTCTGGGGCTTTAATTAAAAAATGTCATGTCAATTTTATAATTTTTTTTTATTATGAAAATTGTGTTCAGGTCATGTGGTTTAACCCTGAGAAAACTTTTTGAAATAGTGTATGAATAAATTTTTATTTTTTTTAATGAATACTTAAGTTGTTACTCTCTCTTGTTTTCAAGCTGCAAGGAAAATATTATAACAGATTTTACTTGATGGTTGCACCACATGACATTTTAAAAATCTATAAGCCAATCTTTTTAACTGCTTACAGTGCAACTTCTTAGTATTATTATTGTCATATTTGTTATTCTGTTCTCATAGGCTCTGGAAAATGTGCCTGTACTGCTGTACATACTGGCAGCAAAAACCCTGCTGCTGTGTTTGTTTTTCGCTGGAGCAAAGATCTATCAGAGCAAGAAAGCTGAAGCTGCTCTCAAACAACAGATGGAGATGAAGAAGAAAATCGCACAGCAAACACAGGATCTCATCGACAACAAGAAAGACGACTGAGACACTGGATATGCCAAAAAATACAAAATGACTAGTAAGATTTACTTACTTTTTACTTTTAAGTTTTTTTCTTAGACAATTTGAATGGTATAACATTAGGTCAAATCTGCTTCATGACATCATATTGAATAAAGTGAGTGTAAAATTTACTGACAAATCTGGTGTACCTGTTACTTAAATGGATAGTTCACCGAAAATATGAAAATTCAGTCGTTGTTTACTCACCCGTGTTGTTATAATCCTTTATATTTCTGAATATAAAAGGAGAAATCGTGAAAATATGTGGTGCTCAGTGATGTCATACAAAGGCGGTATATATGGTGAACGCCTCTTTAAGCTTCTACCGTACACATATTACACCTCCTGTTTAGGGCACTGACTCCCTAGAGGGGCACCAGAAACTCCACTTCCTCGCACGTTATACATAATTCAAGGACCTGAAAGCAGTCGTGAAACGCAGACAATCGCCTCGCACTCAGGATCGACAGAATGTCCCGTTGCTCATCGCAGCTGCTTAGGACAAAAAACTTGGATTAACATAGAAAAGATAACCTTTATTGTGTGTTGTCTCAGTAAGACGCGATGTGACTTTAGCTATCTTCAGCCCAATCTCTCCGTTTCAAACAAAACAAAGTCTTCAGACATGTTTTGTAAGTTCTGTTCTCTGGTTTGTGTGCAGCTGTGTTGTGTGTTCTGTTGCTATTATCGCTTGTTGACCCGTTGAAGCAAAACAACACGAGTTTTCGTTTGAACGCCCCCATCTGACACGTGCTGCATAACTTCTGTTGCTCTTGTGCAAAGATCTGCCGTCTCATGAACGCACACAGGAGATCAACGGACAGTGAACATCTTCACTAAATAACACATGAGATTTCAGTCTGTTTCTCATCAAATCTTATCGTATGCTTTCATAACAATCATGAGTCTCATGAATAATTGATTAGACTTCTGAATGATACTTTTGTGTCCTTTTGAAGCTTGAAGAGGTGGTCACCATAAACTGCCACTGTATGACATCACTGAGCACAACATTTATTCACAGTTTCTCCCTTTGTGTTCAGAACAAGAAAGTAAGTTATATAGGGTTATAACTACACAGGGGTGAGTAAACAATGACTGAATTGTCATTTTTGGGTGAACTGTCCCTTTAAATAAATGTTTTAATATTTTATTGGAACATTTCAGATTTTTTGTAAACAGTGTGTCTCCTTCCCCTGGCCTCAAAAGACACACTAGCGACTGATGCTAGAGGCTGTAGCCATTAGACTACTTGTTAGCGCACATGCGCCTCCCATGCCGGAGACCCCAGTTCGAATCCCGCTCAGAGCGGGTCGAACAGGACCGGTTACTCATGTTTTATCATGCACCACATAACCCATGGAAGCCTTCCACAAGCAACCCTTAATGCATGTTATGTAGTTTATTGAAAAACATCCCCGTGCATCACTGGCGACAGATCAAGATACAGGGCTGCGCACGCAGATCTCAACACTGTGCAAAACACGATGACAGTAACAGTTTTGGATGAATTGGGTCATTTTAAGTACAAAATAAGAAGTTTCCAAATGTAACAACAAAATCAACAATAAACTTGCAAACATTAAAATCATGCAAGCTCATTATTTATTCAAGCCTGTGCATGCTGGGAAGTCAATTGTACTTATTTCATTTATATGTGAGATTTACTCAATTTAGCGAATAACAAGGGTTTCTACTTTTGGACTGATGCATGATGACAAACAATCATAAATAATATTTTACATGTTTGAAGTACAGATGTACTAAAAAATGTGTGTAAAGTTCACACTTTAACTTGGTTAATGAAGAAAGTACTTAATACATTTTTTTCAGTGTGAGGATAAAAATCAGGGAATTAAAATGTTAATTACCTGTTTAAAAGACCATGTTAGAGCAAAGGTTTTACATAAAAACATGAACTTAAACCTTTTTTTAAATCTTAACCCCAATGTGGTACTGAAACACGGCACCTCCCTTTGGTATTTGCGGCCATTTTTGACCCGAAGGGACAGACGTGTACACATTTGTTCTTCCCTGAAGTAAGAACAGTAACATTATGCATTTCGTTTGGGATTTTATGCATTTTGTTTTTTATCTCTTTACATGTACATTTATACATTTTACCATTCATTTTCATATACAAATAAGCATATTTTTGGGGGGAGAAAATCTGAACCTACACTTTATATTGAAACATGAATAACATGTGAGAATGTGACATAAATTGGAGGCAGTTGCTGCCATCTTTTGAACAAAATATAAATAACATGACTTGAAAACCATTTCATGCCAGTAGAATGACTGTAGACACCTATTGATCAGTCCGATGGCTTACTGTAACCTAATTATCATAATATATGCATATAGACATTCTCAAACTAATATGTCAAAGTTTAGTATTTTAAATTGAGTTTTTGCAGTTAATGTCATTATGCTGCAATCAAACCTGACCGTGGTGTTACAAAAAGACGACACATAATTGCTAGATAAATGCTAATTCTGTTTCAAACATAAACATGTAATAACTCAAAGTAAATGCAGAATAATCAGAGAAGCATCAGTAAACATTTAGCTATTTCAAAACTTCTATAGTAATAAAATGTTTTGCAAATGTGTCTGTCAGATTGCGGTGATCATCTGGAAAACAACAAGGACTTGTAATGCCAACAATGACCAAAAAATGGCTGCAGAGCTCCACTTATTGATGCTGTGTGTGTTTAGCATTGTGACATGTTAAAGTCTCAACAGTTTGTGTGTGTGTGTGTGTGTGTGTTTTGCACTGAGGATGTTTTAGAGTCTCACCCTGTAATTTCTGTCAGTTTTCTTTCTGCATTATAGCTGATTTATTGATTGTATTTGACAGATAAATATAAAAATTGCATTTTTTTTGGGGTCTTTCCCGTTCATTTTCAATGGTCGGGCAGTTTTGACCGTGAATACCAAAGCTGTCGCTTATCGAATCAAGCACCAATGTTTTTGTATTTCCTCCATTTGTTGATGACAAATGGAGGAAAAGTCCCCAAGTCTTGTACTGCTCAGACAAAAGGAAACCATTTGTATTAAATGAGGAACAATTCCTTCCGAGGGTTAATCGACGCGTCTCTTTAACAGAATCTGTTTTTGTGTTTTAGGAGTCGTGTCAAAGGGACGTGTGGTGCCGTCTGTTCGGCCAGTCGTGGACTCGGGTGTTGGATTGTGTGCCTCTCTGCTGCTTAGCTAGTCAAAAGTCTTGTTTTTTTTATACTCATTTTATTTATTAACTCTGAAGTTTGTAAATAAAATTGTTGAATCTATACAGCGCATGCTGCGAGTGGTTTTTGCATTAAGCATAGAAGCCGTTTCCCCCATTTAAAGAATTTAAGATGCATTTCCCGTTTAAACAGGAAGTTTGGGCTACACATTTGGACATTTTTTAAATAGCCCATATAGCCTTTAGTTTGCATCAGGACAAGATGAGTCATGACATTTGTGCTCCATTTGACAAGCGAAAGACTATGTTTTAAATGCATATATCTTCTAAAAGTGATTTTTGTCAACTTTGAGGGGGTACACCACTACGATGGCCTTTATGGTTAATTTATCAGCATGTCATTCATGTTTGCAGTGTTGTATAGTGCTATACATCTAATGAGATTATGGAGAACACCCATTTCATGCACACCACCAAAAAAACCTTCGAATCAGTTCTTTGGTCAAGATTGTTTTATTAAAGGTAGGTTAATGGCTTTCTCGCTCCATATTCTTGCTACCTAATGAATGCGATTCATTTGTGTTTTTTACTGAAATCCCGAAGCTTTAAGATATGGGCTACATTCAAATACATCAAATATACACAGAAAGTTATAGTTGCTTTAAGTCACTGGATGACATTCGAATGTCTCCTACAGTCAAGAGGACGACTTCTCCAAAGACAGAGCACAAGAGCGGTTCAATAAACAAAGACGAGTACTTGATGTTGTCCGTTTACCACGGTATAAGGCTCTATTCTTAAAGTGCATAATACTTGGAGTTTGTGAAGTATTTCAGCAACAATAATGACTTTTCAAAGACTGTACAAACGTGCTTAATTGAATTACAGGGATGGTTCACTTAAATGAAAATTCTGTCATCGATTACTCATCTTCATGTTGTTCAAAACCGGTTTGACTTCCTTCAGTCGAATACAAAAGTAGTAGAACATTCCCCTATTTGCGAATTGTATTACATGCAGGGCATCATGTTCAGTTACGAGATGCACAATGTGAGTTTGAAGGTGCATAAATGAGAATTGACAGCTGTGATGGATGGGAAGATATTCAGTGAATAATGACAGAATTTTCATTTGTGAGTGAACTATTCCTTTAACATTAGAGACGATACATGATAACGACGGTGAGTACATGTTAAGTGGCCCCAAATAATACACACTGAACACTTCAGACACAATATTCAGTTTCTTTGTGTAAGTCAGTGGCGATCTCGCATTTTCAATCGCTATTCTCTCGGTTTATTAAAGTACACAGTTGTGACGTCAAGCAAATAATGACATTTTTTATACGAGAGAAACTTTCTCAAGTCCCTGATTCCATCTGCGATGGAGCTTAAGAAATGAAACACGAGATTATGAGAATGATCAACGTCCTCGCTATCTAGTTAGAGGCTCTGATGCTCACCACCCCCTGGTGGTAAGGATGACAAACTGCATGCTTTCCTGTTCTTCTCATGTTGGTCAAGCAGATAAAACGGCCCGACTTGCTCACTGGTTTTCTGAAGGGACATAATCTGGGCGGCGCGTCTGAATGATTCTAGGGCGTGCACGTTTGCCGCCCTCCGTTTCTTCCTCGCCCCCTGAGCTGTCATCTTCGCACACGTGCACAATCACGCTGGGTGTGTCGGTGGTTCCGGTATGAAGTTCGTACTGCTCACCTAAAATAAATTGGAATGAGTCATCTGAAGGAAATCTTTGAGTGATACAGTAATTAACCATAGTAAAAAACAAACATTTAGTACATTTAGAAACAATTGAGTACTTCTAGAACATTTGTGCACTTCTCTTTTTGCAGTTCAAAACAACAGAACATTATTTTACGGTATGCACGATCATATACAGGATACAGTATATCCTCTATAGGATAGAACAATACAAATTCATAGTATGCATATGTTGGGCAATTCCAACAAAATGTCAACCACATCATGGAAAAATAAGGGACCAAACCCCTCTTTTAAAATCTGTATTATAAAGGTATAATGGATAATGCCATCCGGACCACTAGAGGGCGCCGCATGCTCATGAAGCCTTTTATGGTTTAGCAATAGAAGAAAAACATATCGTGATTTCAATCTTAATTCAATCAATCATGCAACATTAATGGATATCATACCAATATCTCAGAATTTAAAGTCTGATGTCTTTAGGTGGTTTCCCTCATCATGTATCCTATAGCTAAGAGTCGCTTTGACAACTGTCCCATCCACTTGTGACATGAGAATGAAAATGAAATATTACATGTTCTTAGGAGTGCCAACCCTACTCCATATTTTGGCTATTATTATTTCTGGACTGTGCATTTCAATTCACAGAGTTTTTTACAAAGTATGTTACTAATTAATTATAAATAAACCATTGTTTTTTTAAATCGACGTTTTCATGCTTATGATATGCCGATGGTTTTAATTTCGTCAATAGTTGGCCGATAAATATCGGCAGCCGATACATTTGTGCATCCCTATTAAATACTTTGCTGTATATGTCAGCAACATATATTATAAAACAAATAGTTTCAGCTCTGTAAAATAGATGATATATGACCGGATAAATGTATGCGTCAAGTTTCAACAATCCATCAAGCATATAAGGCTACTAAAACATATTACTTAGTGAAACATCTATTTAATGTAAAATGGTTAGTAATAAAAATGTAATCATCTACTGTAAATTTGTCTTTTATTATATCGCGATTTTATACAAGCAATAACAATATTTAAGCAATTTTTCATGCAAAAATAACAATTCCGTCATTATTTACAAACCCTCATGAAGTTTCAAACATGTTCGACACAAAAGGAGAAATGTAATAAAATGTTGGTATTGCTATTTTCCATCTAGTTGGGTAGGTTAAAGTAATCCACTACAAATGACTAATTACTGCTCTAAAAATTGTAATCAGATTACTTTATAGATTACTTTGACCAAATGTAATCACATTACTATTTACTTTATTTTTAAGCTACTTTCTAAAATGCTTTCCACAGAAAAGTTTGTTTCCCCGCTCAACAAATTCAAAATAATATCTATATTTCCTTCAAACATTTTACATAACATTAATTTTGAAATATGTGTAACCCAAGTAATGTACTTTAGGGTAATTAACATAATTGAAAGTCAGTAACTGTAATTTAATTATAGGAAAATTTTTTGATTAAAAAAGTAATCAGATTACAGTAACTAATTACTTTGTAATCAGATTACATCCAACACTGAAAACAACTACTTAAATTTCAGTGTGTTCCTCACACAAAGCTATCATATGTCTTCAGAAGGCTTGAAATATAGTGCACGAGTTGATTGGACCACTTTCATGATGGCTTTTTTTGTCCTTTGTAGAGCTTGACAGCCCCTGGTAACCATATACGTTTGTTATATGTAAGGAGAAATGTGAATATCCTGCTAAACATCTCCTTTTGTGTTCCACAGAAGAAAAGACAGTTTTATGGGTTTGGAACAACTTGAGGGTGATTAAATTATGACAGAAAATATTTTATCCCTTTAAAAGGTTTTCTGTCTCAGACTAGCCCATGGACATGAGGTAAGTAAGGTATACCTGGTCCCAGTTTGGACAAAGCACACAGCAGGTCATAGTTTATGCCTGGTTTGGCGTCCAGAGACTGCTCCCATCCAACAGGGGGCGACGCTGGAGGAGAGATCAGGAACTGCTTCTCTGGTTTGGGAGGCTCAAGACGAGGGCTGCCGATATGTACGGACTGTACAGAGAAAAAGAGAAACAAACTAGATTTTTACATTTAGTAAGTCTTGTGTGGCCAGTCCTCATGAGTCATTTGTTTCTATGCTGCAGTATAAAAGATAAATGCTAATTGCGGTTTCTCAAAGTAAGAAAACAGAAAGCATGACTCATTTTCATCATGTTTATCTCTCTGTGTAACGCATGACCTCATTCTGACCGCTCAACTGGACGTGATCTACAACAAAAGAACGGAATTGCAAAAATAAGTTGTTTTCAAACAGTTTTCTGAATACACCTCCCATCTGCCAGTGTTAAAGTACACAGATAGCCCCGCTCCCAACGAGTCAATGTTGTTGTATCAGGCTGGACAGGTCGCCCAAAACAGAGGAATTTTATAGTGCCACAGAGACACAGCGTTTACAGTTTTCGAGAAAATGAATAGTGATAGACCGATATATCGGCCAATATTTGGCCATTTAGCGATTATTGGCATCGGCCGGCAACACTGGCAACCCCCAACACACACCATTGGTTGAGTCAATGTTGTTGTTGTGTCAGGCTGGACAGGTCGCTCAAAACAAACAGAGGAATTTTTAAAGCGCCACGAGAAAATCATTAGTGATAGACCGATATATCGGCCAATATTTGGCGATTATCGGCATCGGCCGGCAACAATGATAACCCCCAACACACGCCATTGTTGAGTCAATGTTGTTGTGTTAGGCTAGATGGGTTGCTCAAAACAAACAGAAACATTTTTATAGCACCACGGAGACACAGTGTTTACAGTTTTCTGGAAAATCATTAGTGATAGACCGATATATCAGCCAATATTTGGCCATTTTGTGATTATCGGCATCGGCTGACAACACTGGCAACCCCCAACGCATGCCACTGGTTGAGTCAATGTTGTTGTGTCAGGCTGGATGGGTTGCCCAAAACATGAATTTTTATAGTGACAAAGTGTTTAAAGTTTTCAAAAAAATGATTAGTGATAGACCGATATATCGGCCAATATTTGTCCATTTTACGATTATCGGCATCGACCGACAACACTGGCAACCTCCAACACACACCATTGGTTGAGTCAATGTTGTTGTTGTGTCAGGCTGGACGGGTCACCCAAAACAAACAGAGGAATTTTTATAGCACTACAGAGACAGTGTTTTTACAGTTTTCCAGAAAATGAATAGTGATAGACCGATATATCGGCCAATTTTTTGCCATTTTGCAATTATCGGCATTGGCCGGCAACAATGGCAACCCCCAACACACGCCATTGGTTGAGTCAATGTTGTTGTGTCAGGCTAGATGGGTTGCTCAAAACAAATGGAGGAATTTTTAAAAGCGCCATGAGAAAATCATTAGTGATAGACCGATATATCAGCCAATATTTGGCGATTATCGGCATCGGCCGGCAACAATGACAACCCCCAACACACGCCATTGGTTGAGTCAATGTTGTTGTGTCAGGCTAGATGGGTTGCTCAAAACAAATGGAGGAATTTTTAAAAGCGCCATGAGAAAATCATTAGTGATAGACCGATATATCAGCCAATATTTGGCGATTATCGGCATCGGCCGGCAACAATGACAACCCCCAACACACGCCATTGGTTGAGTCAATGTTGTTGTGTCAGGCTAGATGGGTTGCTCAAAACAAATAGAGGAACTTTTAAAGCACCATGAAAAAATCATTAGTGATAGACCAATATTTGGCTGTTTTGCGATTATCGGGATTGGCTGACAACAGTGTTTGCTTGGCCGATTAACAAGAGTGTTAACTTTTACAATATAGTATTATCTGCATTTATATCGGCCACATTGCTCTCTAGATATCGGTATAAGCCATTGAAAAACCCATATAAGTTGAGCATTAAAAATGAACCTACAAATAGTTCTCCGAATATAAAGTATTTAAACACAAAAAAGTTACATACTTCAGCTTTAATTTTGGACCGTATTTACAGACCAAAATATCTCAGAAACTTGGGGAGGGTTCTTCTGACTTGGACCCGTAAACAACCTCCCAGAACCTCCATAATGTTTGCACATCTACCAAGTAATACCATGTACTCTTTAAAGTACCTTGCTAAATATCATGGTACATATGGAATAAACTTTCAGTACCATGTATACATCAAAGTACCCCTGTAGTCCATCCCTGTACTATGGTACTGCCACATGTACTGTAAGAGTTATTACCTGAGCGAAATACAGCCGCATCTCCTTTCCATTGAAGTCACTCTTGTGGAGTTTGACTCGGGCATCGGCTGCAGCCAGAGAATCTGTGAAGTTGATCCGAACCCGTCTGAAGCTTTTGAAGAACTGGAACGATGTGCCCGGATCAAACGCACGGAACAAAGCCTCAAATTGCTCCTAATGACACACAGAGTAAAACGAAAACATGATATCCAAGACAAATGTACTAGAAGGTTATTGACAGACAATTATGTCATTTCCCACATGAAAAACATAATAATGACATAATTATGTAATTTCCCAGCAGTGTTAAAATCACGTATGGAAGGCAAACAAATAAAACTAGAGTTTTACAACTTTTTGATGCCAAGGACCCCTCACATTTGATTTTGAGAAAAGTACTAAACATGATATTATAAAGACTTCGAATTAAATAATTCGCTTTTATATAGCCCAAAAAATTATTAAAATATTATATTGAAAATATTTACTTATTATTAAGCGGACGGAGTATCTGTCTTATGCTGGAATAATGTTACACGTATAAATCAAAAGAGAAAAAAATGTCAAATAAATGTAATGTAAAAATAATATACCAAATATTTTATATCAACTGTGAAAAGCGTTACATAAATAAATGAGTAAAAATATTAAATAAATGAATATATTTTCAAAGCAGCTGAATAGAGAATAGTCAATCACATTTATTTTTCTTATAAATAAGATTTTTTATTTTATTATATAATATATGCAATTATATGCCTATTTATTTTTATTTATTTAATGGCTTAATAATGTCAAAATTGCAACCCTACATTAGTTACATTACATTCGGTTATTCTGCACGAATGATGCCCGGTGTATGCAATGCAAGTGTTAAATATATTAAGTTATTAAAATAAATATTTCGTTCAAACTTTGACCTCCAATCTTTCTCATACTATTCTAAAAATGTGTGACGGTTACAAACATTGTAAACACCACTAATGACCTGGTTGGAGGCATTTCAGCTAACTAGCTCACCTGCTAATGTCTGTTTATACATCACCAGCCCAAATAAGGATCCACCAAATGTTCAAGATCGTCTGAAGCCAGATGTAAATGTTTACAAGACTTTTAAATGTGTAATTTCTGTGCCAATAGCGTCACCAATCACATTGAAAAAGCAATGAAGTTTCGATCTGTTTTATGCCCTCCAAACGGTTACAGCAGGTATACGGCAACATTAGTCAAAACACCCATCAGCCTTACCCGAATCTCTGGTCCTCTGAATACTTCATGATCCACTGGTGAGGCCACTAGACAGCAGTTGTTGCACTTTGTGGTCTTAAGATGCATAATTCACTTCAAGAATGAGACAATTTCGCAAAAACTTTAGGATGTTGCCCGAAGTCAATCCTTCATACAGATGTTCCTCTACACGATTTACCAGCTTAAACCCCGAGCATTCGAAGAAAAGTGACGGGGTCCAATGAAATAATGAGAATATGTAGTATCCAGTCTGTACATCTCCAGAGAACATCGACTGCACCGTACGAGCCGGCAAATGTTTCTAGTGCACATCGATACTCATGAGTTTATCTACAGCTGATACAGTTGAGCACCGCCTCTCTCTCTGTCTATCATGTCTTTACCTTTCTAAACCTCGCTCGACCCCTCCCTCTGCCTCTCTCTCTCTCTCTCTCTCTCTCGGTGTTGCTGACTAATCCCAATGAGGAACTGGAAACTGATGACATCACTCAGTTGCAGGCAGCATTCCAACATCCTCATGTGTAATCTTTCATTAGTGTTTCTCCAAGGTCTTTGTCCATTCTACTGATCTCTCACTTTTGCATCCAATCACCTATACATCATTTCCATGCATCCTAACTCATTGATTACCATTAGCTTGCCGGTCAACTTAGCGCTCATTACACGTATTGCGGCAATTCCGAGGCAAAACGTCCACTGTGTGGTGCTAAATGAGAGTTAAATGTTCTCCCGAACAGAGGAGGTTTTTAAGATTGACGCTCTATTGAGATTTAAACCAACAAAACCGACCTCCTAAACCTTAAACCGAACCGATAGTGTCATAAAAGGCAAACGTGAGATGAAAAATGCAACCGCTTCATTTTGTGGTGCATCTCCGACACTTTGGGCTCAAGTGTCGACTCGTGCTCTTCAGGACTCGTACCCCGGTCCTTTACATCGGTTCGGCTATGATGCACAATTTGATCACACTCGAGCAAGCTTGAACAGGGTGAAAAGTACATGTTTATGTACTACGTTTATGTTGTTATACTCGTGATTGATGTGAAAGTTAATAGAAGTCGTTGTTGTTGTTGTAGCGCCTCTAGTGTTCATTTCACCAGGAAACTGTTACATGCATTATACATGCAACAAGCCAAGTAATAATTATTTAGGTACGGTCGCATTATTCTACGAGACCAGGTTGGTAATTCCTGGAGAGAGCTATCCAATAGCATTCCCATTCATCTCAATGGCAGTTGCTAGGCTGGCACATGCACCCCTGGAAATACGCGACCTGCATACTGCCATCATTGCTCTTGGGCACTCAGTTCGGATGCAGGGTTTTTTTGAGCCAAACACCTAAATGGCTCGCACGAAATGGCATAATGACACTGATTGCCTAATGGCACCACAAGAACATGCGCAGTGCCAATCCATTCACTAGCGACTATCCTGAGTATCCTTGTATTCCTGCTTGTAAAAACGCTGTTGCTCATACCTTTTAAAGCTCCTCGTCTCATACACGGAAAACACCATCATGAGCATTGCTCTTTTTGTTGCGGATGACAGCAGGAAGAGCACTAATCCACTTTGTAGTGTGCAGCACATACAGACTACATATTTATTTAATGAAATAACAGCCTTTAGCGGTTTTACAATCACATTGGGTCACTCTTTTCCAGAAGTGAGTAGCTACCGTCAAAAACACACAGAACCGGAAAGGGCTTCAAAATAAAAGTTTCTGCCAAAATAAAAACTCAGTATAAATAAACTTATGACAGATATATATGACTGTTGTATAATTATGCAATATTCACTGTAATACTACTAATAACAATAATAATACAAAATAAATCAATAGTAATTGTATAATTCTGGTAGACAAATTAATAATGTTAAAAGGTATTTTGGATTGTGCTGTGATGTTCTTAATAAAAGCACATTATTTGATTAAAAATACAATAATATGTTTAAAATTAAAGAATTAATTAATTTAAACCCTTTTATTGATAAAATTGAAATAAACTGTTTATATTAAATAAATAAAAAATTAAAAACAGGTATCGGTATCATGTATTCCGAAGTACTCGTACTCACCAGGGGCAGACTGGCCATCGGGAGAACTGGGACTTTTCCCGGTGTGCGGCTGCAATACGGGCTGAAATGGGCCACAAAATGGTGCCGCAATATGAAGAGGACAGCGACACAACAACAAGTGTTGAGGTGAAATGCCCACAGAGTGGCGCCAAAAGCAAGCTTTATTTTTAGTCGTAAATGATGTAATGCAGTCAATCGGAATGCATTACCTTAAACTTCCTGGCTGTCATGGGACTAGAACATACGTCTCCGAGACGGCAAAGCAGCGCCACGTGAACAGATAATCACGATCAAATTGATGCAAAAATGTCTGATGGCACTTGTCAGTAACTTGGAAGCAGCATGTTGATTTTCTGTGTGAAATCTAAGATGGTCACACCAAACAGCAAAAGTCATTTTGGAAGGTGTAGAAATGTTTATTTCCTGACAATAGTAGAAAAGTCACCTCAGTTGTTTTAAATAAAAGTATTTCAGAATTTTATACGAGTACTTTAATTTAGTTTCTAAATAAGTCTTGAATTATGTTCTTCATATCTACAGCTGTTAGCAAACATAAAGTCATGTCTTGACACTCATGATGCCAAATTGTCCTCTGTGTGTGTGTGTGTGTGTGTGTGTGTGTGTATGTTATAGGTTGCATTGCTCAGACACAGTATCAAGTACAGTTTATTTACAGAATGCATTCATCAGCTGTTCGTGTGCATGCACTGTGCGTTTATTACAGTGTATCTCCGCCTCCGTGAGAGAATGGAAAAATGGAAATATGAAACCGAAATAAGGTGATGGAAAAAATGCAAAGGGAAGCAGGCACTAGATGGGTGTTATGCAAAGACAAGTGGAGGTGAGACAGCTCTGGTTTGCTGACAAGTTTCAGTGATACATAACAAAGGGGCACACATAAGCCTCTAGAAGGTATTTATATCCACAAAAGAGCATGTTGAGGTAACATGAGTGATTATACACATTATCTACAGATGCCGCAAAAGGTAGTCAGACACTTAAGTCACACTTAAAAACGTATAACATTTGAAGGTGTCAACTGGAGTCAAGGTGACACACATTAGCTAGCAACACGTTCCACTAGCTAGTGGTTGACCGATATGGGTTTTTTTTTAATGGAAGATGTTGATGCCCAAAGAGCTGTGTAGCCGATAATACTTTATCACATAATTTAATATGTGCATTTAATACAAGCTTTCAGTTTACACGTCCCGGATCTCCTGTTTGGAACATTCATGAGTCGAGGGACACAGTTTTGAACCAGGCTGATAAAATACATCCTTTAAATGGAAGTTTTAGGAGCCCTCTACAGGAAGAAAACTCTGGATTTTAGGTTTGTGAATTGTCTGTTTAAACAAGGTATCTGAAAATGTTCAGACGGTGGACTCCAAGCGCAACGACCGTGTGCTACGTTTATCCAATTGTCGTAAGAGCACTAATTCCAAGCGCAATATTCGTTCCAGCGCAATGCTCAAGTGCCCATGGGTGAGAGAGTTTGCACTATCTCTGGGTGTACTGTATATAAATTAAGTGGCACAAAGCGCAATTAGCTATTTTCTTGAGAAGTAGGTAATTGCGCTTAGACGTTTAAGAAGCACATTTAATCTCAGCACAAAGTCTAAAAGCATTTCCCGCATTTGCAGTTTAGAGATTCCACCAGCAGGTGGTAATAAAGAGCTATCGATCACTTTTAATACAAGCCGATATATCGGTTTTACAGATTCATCTGCTTTAATGAGCTATCGGTAATCGGCATACCGTAAGAAGGCTTAACCGATAGTTCCTAAAAGCAACTATTGGCACCAATTAATCAGTCAAACCAATATATCGGCCTACCTCCAATATATATATATATATATATATACTGTGTACATATACATATATATATATAATATTATGATATAAAATGTATGAGTAAATATACTTATATATTTGATAATAATACACATGGTGTTGACATTTTCAGATAAAGATAGTTTCTATTTTTTTATTCCTCATCATTAAACCTCATCTGGTGAAAAATATACATATAAATACTTCATCTGGTGAATATACAGCCGTGGCCAAAAGCATTGGTAGTGACATAATTTTGTGTTTTACAAAGTTTGCTGCTTCAGTATTTGTAGATTATTTTTTCACATGTTTCTATTTTATACTGGAAAACAATGAAAAGCGTTTCATGAGTTTTAAAGGCTTTTATTGGCAAAAACGTTCAATATATATTGACAGTGTTGACCCTTGTTCTTCATAACCTCTGCAATTCGCTCTGGCATGCTGGATATCAGCTTCTGGGCAAAATCCTGACTGATGGTGATCCATTCTTGCCTTATTAGTGCTCGGAGTTGATCACAATTTGTGGGCTTCTGATTCAGCCACTTCATAATCACTCTTGCCTTGTGACATGGTGCTCCATCATGCTGGAAAATGGTGTCTTTGCTGCCCTTCTTGACACTAGGCCGTTGCCCAAAAGTCTTCGCCTCACTGTGCGTGCAGATGCACTCACACCAACCTGCTGCCAATATTGAGCAGCTCTGCACAGGTGGTGACACGATTCCATATCTGACTCCTCAGGAGGAGACGGTCCTGGCACTTGCTGGGCACTCTGGGAGTGTCCTGAAGCCTTCTTCACTGCAGTTGAACCTCTCTCCTTGAAGTTCTTGATGATCCGGTAAATGGTTCTTTCAGGTGCAATATTCCTTGCAGCAATTTCCTTGCATGTGAGTCAATTTTGATGCAACGCGATGACGTCTTTCTTTAGAGGCAACCATTACAAACAAGAACACAATGATTGGACGCACTTCTTCCCTCCTTTTATAGCAATCAGTCTGCTCTTATAATCCAATCAGCATGATTGAGTGATTTCACCTGACTAGTACTCGTTCACACTTTCCCGGGTGCTGCTGATATGATTAGTGAAATGAAGTTAGCTGGTCATTTTGTGAAATTTGGGTTTTAGTTCATTTTTTGGGGATTTTATTCATTTTGGACTCTTGTAGCCTCAATGTCTGTGCCCTTCATAGTAAGAGTGCCCATGATGACAAAGATGTATTTATTTTTTTCTATTTATATCATTCTACAAATTGATTTAAAAAAAAAAGCTATCTGTCGATTAATCAGTTATCAGCTTTTCCCACCACCTTAGTTTTCGGTATCGGCAAAATCCACTATCGGATGACCTCTAATAATAATAATACATTTATTTTGTATAGTGCCTTTCCAAAGCTCAAAGCAACAGTACAGAAAAATAGAGAAACATAAATTACATTACAATCCAATGAATAATCGGAGAGAAGCTAATTTCAAGCAGGTGAGACATGGCGGAAGCATGATGAGAGCCAACAGTCCAACAGAGGCCAATAAAGAACATATACAACACATACACTGCGGCCCAGAGCAGCGCAGGCAAAAACTGAGCAGAGGATGCATTGCATACAGCACATTTACACTACCAAATTCTTATGAATGGGCTGTCTACATTTATATCAACATTGCTTGACATGACCTGGAATATATAATAGGACGCAGATGGTGCAATAACTGGAGAAGAACCTCACAATTAAAATGCACTTGACACAGCACGTTAGCACATGCATTTTCGCAAACCCATTTGCACCTAGACTTAGCGCATACTTGCACGAAAATATCAAAACTTCATGGCCATGCCCACTCACTCAAGTGATAGAAGTTTTACTGATATATTATTAGCCTATAAAAGACACACGATGAAACACACAAGCACGTTAAACCTCAAGAGCGTTGGCTAAGGGGCCTGGGTATCTCAGCGAGAATTGACGCTGACTATCACACCTGGAGTTGCGAGTTTGAATCCAGGTTGTGCTGAGTGACTCCAGCCAGGTCTCCTTAGCAACCAAATTGGGCCGGTTGCTAGGGAGGGTAGAGTCACGATTAGTGGTTCTCGCTCTCAATGGGGCGTGTGGTGAGTTGTGTGTGGATCGTGGAGAGTAGCATGAGCCTCCACATGCTGTGAGTCTCCGCGGTGTCAAGCACAGCGAGTCACGTGATAAGATGCGCGGATTGACGTCTCAGAAGCGGAGGCAACTGAGACTTGTCCTCCAACACCCGGATTGAGGCGAGTAACCGCGCCACTGTGAGGACCTAGTAAGTAGTGGGAGAAAAGGAGATTAAATCAAAAATAAAAAGAGATCTGGCACGGCTTTGATATGCAGGACAAATGAGACGTTGTTACACAGTGATCATCGCAATTCTGAATATCGGCAGATTTATCTGCCTTGGCGATATATAGGTCAACTAATGACTGAAAAGTGTCACAAAGTCTTTTTTTGCTTCAAGTCAAATTTTGCAATGTTATGATAAACTTGGTGCTAGTTGGTTTGGTTCATTGCTAACGAATCTTTTATGAAGGATTTTATGAAAATGGTTTTTAGGGGAAAAATACTTTTAGAACCAATACGGCTAAAAAAAAGCCCTGTTGCGCTCCATTGCTTTTATTATTTCGAACCGTTTTGTATTAACGGGCATTCCCGATGTAACATCCTATTGCAACCTAATTTTCAATTAACTTACAGCAGTAGGTATAGTGAATTTGGTAAACCACCATCTGTGCATTAACTTCAATCACCTAGTCACCTTGCAAAAACAAAAGAATGAAAGAAAGAGACAAAAAGATGCTGAGCGCTCATGCGAACGAGACTGAGACAATCCCTGGGCCACAGCCGAGTCACACGTGCAGTCAGCCATAGTGCAATACAGCTTAAACATTCGCTCATGCTCTCTCACCATTTGTAAGAATGGTCCTTTTATGCTGATTTGTGCTTTGTTTTGCTGGCTCATTTAATAATGATTACAATGAGGATTTGGGAACGGTATCGTTCAGTGTTGGGGGTCAAACATAACCCAGGCAGAAAGTTCCAGTGGAAACACGGAAACAGGTGAAAGTTTCCATTTGATGCCAAGCTGGTAGTATAAAGTGACTTTAAATCTCTAAAAGGAGTTAAAACATCCAAAATGAAAATTCTGTCATAACTTTTTCCCCGTTGGGTCATTCTAAACCCAAATGAGTTTCTTCACTCTAAAACAAATGGAGACACTATAAAAGTAAATAACCATATGGCATTCAAGCTCCCAAAAAGATAAAAAGCAGAATAAAAGTAGTCCATATGACTTTATTCAAATTGTAGGTAAACACCAACTCTGAGGTAGAAAACATGGTCCCACTTTATATATGCTGTCTTTAACTACCATGTACTAACATTAAAATACATACAAGGTTTGTATTGTGTAACTACATGTTGCTTTGCAAAAGTCTTACAAATATTCATATTTGCTACTGCTGAGGTTGAGGTACAGAAGTTCGGGTAGGGTTAGGTTTAAGTTTAAACCTTACTTTATAGGTACCCTCAGGGCATGGTGCTGATGATGCATACCAGGTTTCGTAATGATGCACCAGTGTGCTTATAAAATACAGCATTTTATGACTAAATTCAAAATGGCTGATGCCCAATATGGTCAACATATGGCAACTGGGTCGACTCGTTAAGCCCCAAGAAATCTAAAGAGACCAGTCTCATAAATTTAGGCCAAACTATTCCGAAGTTATTATCAAAAATATACATTTTTCATATTTCCTGACCACTAGGTGGCACTGTGACGAAACTTTGCAGGTAGGCTCAAATGGTAGGCTTTTGTTTCAATACACCAAAGAGTAAACTCTAAAATGACGGAAAATCTACACGGGTCTAAATTAAAAACAATAGAATTCATTCAATGCGGCAATAAACATAAGTGGAAATTTGATCAGGTGGTGGCGCTAGAGGCTCTAAGCTAAAGACCCCAAATTTGGGACAGTAATGGCTCAAAGTGTTCCCTTTTAGTGTGCCAAATTTCACAACTTTTTACCATTCGGTTCTATGGGTTGCCATAGACTCCCAGTCAGAGGAAGAATATTAATAATAGAAAGAAGAAAACTGAGAGATACAATAGAAGCATCCGCACCTTCTGTGTTTGGCCCCTATTAAAAAGATTTTCATGGTTTACTAATTGTGGACTATGCATATTAATCTGAATTTTAACATCTGTACTTCACCTTTAAATCAAATTGTAATTTTGTGCAATTCAGTTCTGTGTTTTAAGGAAAATTGCTGTTTTTATTTTTAATTTAGTGAGCCTGACATCTGGCATTGCAAGCAGACACATTTTCCATTGCTCTTATGGGATGGTATCAAATTCTACACTTAACCCAATGTCCCACTGAAAATAGACCTTTTCGGTATCTGTAAAATTATGTAACGACCCTAATTTTAAATAACACTGAGATGAAAGTCATGCATCACGTAGCAAAACAAGTCTCACAAGTGGCTTCATGGGATAAATATGAGCTAGGCCAGCAATTGATCTTTAACCTTACTGTCAGTGGAAAAACCTGAAGCATAAAGAGTTTCTTTTTTCCATCAATGCATTTGAGGTCAAGGATGTTTGTAGGAGTTTAGTCCCTGACTGTATGTCCCGTTGTAGCAGTAAAGCAGGTGTAGAGCTATAATAAGCTGCTGCTGTGTGGAGGCACCAAAGACCCTCACCAGGGACAGACTCTGATGTAGGAGAAGTTTGACCCCGGACGGCAGGAAAAATCTTGGCAATGAGTTATATTATTAGAATAGTAAATGAGCAAGGGAAGCTGGAAAGTTGACCAGGTTGATTATAATTACAGTCCTATGTGGAGAACTAAACGAGCCTTTGATTAGTGGTGTTTGCTAAGGCAAGAATCACCATTACTATTGCTAATTAGTGATTTCACCAAACGCACGAAGCAATGAACTTTGGCATGTAACCCTTTCTGCGCCTATCTTGTGGCTTGTGTGCCATTACTTTTGTAAGGTAATTGGATGATTTTTGCCTGGAAGACCATAAAACAGGTGGAAAAAATTCAATAGACTTACACTGAAGAATATCAAAGAGTGCATTTACGTGCACTTTAAAAATCTGATTTCATTCATTCGTCTTTATAAAATGTAAAGAAAACTCGTTAGCCCAACCAAATCGACTTAGATAATGCAATTGAAGATCGGTTCGATTTAGCACAGGGTTTCACAACCTTTTGCCCACTGCAACCCACTTTAATGTTTGTGTTTGGCGGAATAAATAAATTAATTGGTAATTAATCTAGTTATGTTTCTATGCTTTTAATGTAAAGGCCTAATATCTACAGCCCAATAGATGTAGCTTTTTTGATGTCCAGAGGTTGGATTGCATTCAGACTAGCATGGTAATGCATGGATCTAGCACATGCTACATAAAGAGACCTTGTCCAGAAATAACGATTTGAAAGTTAATAATGTCAGAGAAACCCAGCCTCTTACTTACGGTCGTTTACGGAAACCTGAAGATATTAACACAATTCAACAATAGAGGTCACTGTTGCCCCAAACATTGCAAATGTACAGTTCTATCCTAAATTGGTTATTTGTCCTCATAACAGAAAAGATCTCGCAACCCAGCAGACAATGACCCAGTGGTTGAGAAACCCTGGTCTAGCAAGCATACACGGCAATCGGACTCGCCAATGCCTCTGCAATAGGCATTGGCGTTGTTCGCATTCTTCGAGAAACTGAGGTGCAGCATGACGTGTATTTATCCTGGAATTCAAACGCAACACAAAGCAGAAAAGAAGTGCAACAACAACAACACTAGAACAAGTCTCTATGCCCTATTCCCTTCGAAGACTTCCCCATCCACCGTGAGAGCTTTGGAGGGTTAAAAGTTATGGGGCTCAAAAATAACGTTTATTTGGTACTCACCTTTAATTCATTTGCATTGGAAATTCAGCTTGAAGCGATCTTAAAGCATGACTACTATGATTTTTCTCCCTTCTAAGTGCCCTTCAGAGGCTGATTTATCTCATTTGTAACACAAGGTTACATGGAAAATGCTAGAAATGTAAATTTTTGGATGGATCAACAGTCTGTAAACCATTCACACCAGTGACACATTAAAGTGCCTCTAATTACTATTCTTTTGTCAACATTAGTAACACTCATTTCATTCTTGCAGTAGCAATAAATTACTTTAATTCATAAAACAAATATAAAAACCTTTTCAAGATCTTATGTGGACTATTTTCACACGTTGTGATAAAATACAATAACAATGGGTAACAGATGCATACTATGGCCAAGATTAGCATGCTAACACTAGCGCCATGAATACTTGGATGTAAGACATAATAAATGTACGAGGCTGTAAAGTTTCTCATGTTGCTGTGACTGTAGTGTGTCTAGCTGTAGCTGACTTCTTTGATGCTCTTCAACTGGAAAACACCCTACATCACTTTCTCAGCTGACATCTTTTCTTCAGCACTTCCATTGCACATAGTGTCATGTACACTTGGACAGAAAGAAGACTATGCAAACTATGGAGGTGGGTTCTTTTGATTTGGGCCAGTAACTAACTATATAGCAACCACCCAGAACACCCTAGAAATCAATTAGCAATGCCCTGGTAACCACTACAAACACCTTAGCCACCACACGAAACACCTTAGCAACCAAATAGCGCATTTTTTCAGGGTTTTTTTAACAACTGAATTAACTCATTCAGACTCATTTAGAGTGGTTTAGATGGCCTGACCCATGTGCGCACCTTCACAAAAGACTTACTGTGGTGGTACCATGGTACAGTGCTGGTACCTTAACAGGTACTAAATAGATGCTTTTCCACTATCGGGCCAGTGTGAGCTAGGGCTATCAACTGGCCAGCCGGGGCCAATAGCCTCAGACCTCGAGCCACAAGACCAAAATTGATCTGCGTTCCCACCATTGGGCCAATAACTCTGAAGCATTGCCCAAAAACCCACCCTTAATATGCCGCTGCGGTGCCAATGTCACACACACAAGCAAGAGGGAAGCTCAAGCTGAGGTTTCATGTTATCTAGTTATCTATAATATCGAGAAAATTATATTGTATGCAAACAGCAAGATTTAAGTTAAGTTAGCATTAACAACACAGCAAACTGTTCATAGAAAGTCATTTCTTTGGGCACCGCTTTGTGCATTGGGCATTTTAATGGATTTGTACTGTGCCCACATTTAAAAAAAATAAAAAATTCTCCTGCACCTGTACCGTTGTGCACTGGCATTGCCTCTGACATTGAACCTGCCTCCGTCCCCAGTTCGCATTGTTTGGCCCAAGGGTAATCGGCAGACCATTGGCCCAGAGAAAGCCCAGAGCAGGCACGATGAAGATCCGGAAGTGATAGAGGGCATGCAACTGGCCCAGGCACGCACTAGCATGCCCTTATTTGGCCCAATAGAGGAAACACAGCTAATGATTGCCATATTCATATACCATGGTATTTAAGTGGTATTACAAGATACTTCAGAGAATACCATGTGGTACTACAATGATAAATAGTACTCCGGATAGGGAAGGAGTTTTTGCCCCAAGTGAGGGAGTTCAAGTACCTCGGGGTCTTGTTCACGAGTGAGGGGACAATGGAGCCGGAGAATCGGGGGCGGTATTGCACTCACTCTATCGCACCGTTGTCACGAAAAGAGAGCTGAGCCGGAAGGCAAAGCTCTCGATCTACCGGTCAGTTTTTGTTCCTACCCTCACCTATGGTCATGAAGGCCGGGTCATGACTGAAAGAACTAGGTCACGAGTACAAGTGGCCGAAATGGGCTTCCTCAGAAGGGTGGCGGGCTTCTCCCTTAGAGACAGGGTGAGGAGCTCAGTCATCCGTGAGGAGCTCGGAGTAGAGCCGCTGCTCCTTTGCGTGGAAAGGAGTCAGTTGAGGTGGTTTGGGCATCTGGTAAGGATGCCCCCCTGGGCGCCTCCCTAGGGAGGTGTTTCAGGCACGTCCAGCTGGGAGGAGGCCTCGGGGAAGACCCAGGACTAGGTGGAGAGATTACATCTCCACACTGGCCTGGGAACGCCTCGGGGTCCCCCAGTCAGAGCTGGTTAATGTGGCTCGGGATAGGGAAGTTTGGGGCCCCCTGCTGGAGCTGCTGCCCCCGTGACCCGGCTTCTGATAAGCGGTTGAAGATGGATGGATAAACCATAATTTTCATTTCACCGTTTTCATGCTTATTACCGATATGCTGATGCATCCCTTACATTTACATAGTACCATGTTCAAAAACCATGATGCACGTCTACATCAAAAAGCATGGTACTATGTCCAAAAACTATGGTAGTTTGTCAAATAAATAAATAAGGTGTTTACATGATACATGTTTAGAAAGCATGGTATAAGCATCTCCATGTTAATGCCAATACTATGTCAAACAATTATGCATTGCCATACTACATCGCATTACCATGTTATTATATCTACATAATACGGTATTGTCAAGGTAAACGTCCAAAAGCCAATGGTATTACCATAGTAGCATATCCATAAACCATGGTACATTTTGTAATTGCATGGTTGCCATGTCGAAAAGAATGCTGGTACATCAAAAACAAACCAACATATTACCCTGACAAATTATCAGACTATATGGTACCATGTTAAATAAATAAATAAAATGGTTTTATAATTGAAAATGTCCAAAAACCATTGTATTGCCATGCTATGCCCATACCCAATAACACCAAACTCTATGCTACTCGGATAGCATAAACGCTTGGTGCACGCCTACCTTTAACTGATGCTCATTAAACACCTCCTCGGGCACTTTACACGCGATGAGCGCGTTCGGCTGCTCGTTCAAATGGACTTCAGACGTCGCCGCCACTCCGCTGCTCTCGGACTGCTGCATGGCAACAAATGTAGGCGCTCGCGGCCAGTGCCTCTGATCTCAGCTGCGGTGCCTTTGATCTCAATGTTTCGGCGCTCAGCTCATGGCGTCATGCGCTACTTTCCGCTTTCTGCAAATGCAGCGGCTCCACGCAGCATAAACGCTCAAAATAACACACACTATTGTCCATACGATAATACTGCACATAAAACGTGCTGCATACTAGTGCTACTACAGAAGCCGTGATGTATTCCTCAAATGAGCATGACGTCTACACTTGCGACAGGCTGCACTTGGGGCCAAAACAGCTGATATGACGTCATGGTTTCCGCTTACGCACGAAGACTGTGCATGGCGCATTGGTTGTTGTTTGTGAAAATTCACATTGGACGTTCAAAATGTAACAAGAAGCACTTAAAAGTCATTATCAACCGCAGGATTGGGTTTAACTGAGATTTGTAGGCATTGCATGCATTTTAAATGTGCTTATGACGAGAGATAATGATTCAAAAATGGTCTTTGGGTGCCCTCTTTTGGTGAGGTTCGATGCATTGCAGAGACATGGACAAAATGTCTGAATTTACAATAGCCCCAATAACTATTTGGACACTCAGCTCACATTTAAAATTTAATGGATTGCATTACACAACAAAATATCAAACCAAATCGCATGTAGGCCTATTTTTAAGTAACACAGACCAGCATGCTTTTAAAGCCAAACATTTCACAAAAAGAGGTTTGTTTGGGTTTTTTGAGCAATATACAGTATATACTTTTCAAAATGAAGATCAAAAAGTATTAGGACATTTTTCAGTTGTCAAACATTAGCTGACTTAAAGCAAACAACCCACAAACCCATACTTCAAGATCTATCCGCCAATCACTAGTAGTGACTGAAGCTACAATCTGCATAACATTTCCTTTTGTATTATCATGCAGTAACTGGTATCAACACACTGACCATTTGCTTGATGTATGCAGACATGAAGTCGCACAGCCTCCCTTCGAAATCTTAATCTGTCAAATGTGGGACAGCATTTGTAATCAGTATCCCTTTTTTTTAAATCTCAGATGAGTTTTCAGCTAATGCAGACCCCCAATCGCAAGCTACGAGGCATTAAATATCTTATAGTGATAAATAGGGCGAAAATTTGTGTGATTGCTCCGGAAATCGCCAGGTCGTAAAGTTGTGTCATGTACGATTGCATCTGTACGATTTTCAGATAAACTGACTCGTAATGTGTGCAGGGGCCTCCCAAATCATATGGGTTTGAAATATATTTGGGTGAACCTGAGTTTTTGGATGAAGTATCCCATCAAGAGTGACTCAAGACATTTTTCCATCCCACTGTATATTTGGCAGGGACGGATTACCGACCGGGCCAATGGGGCCAGTGCCCAGGGGCCCTTGACTACCAGGGGGCCCTTGAGTGCCCGGGGGTGCCCTGGGCTTTAAGGCTGCGTGATCTAGTTTGATGATCCCCCCCACTTGAAAACCCTTTTGGGCATGAACAACGAGCCCAGCAACCAACTTTTTGGTGGAGGGGGGCCCGTGGAGATAATTGGCCCCAGGGCCTTTGCAAGTCATAATCCGTCCCTAATACTTGGTAAAGATGCAAAGATGAAAGTTATCAGCATTTCATAGTAATTCTTTTCATTATAGAGTAATGACTGCATTAGTATATGTCATTAGATGTATGCTAATCTAGATGTATGCTAGGCTTCATGTAGTGCATCTTTACCTGCACACAAAATATATCATAGGGCAATCAGGCAAATTGAAATACGTGCCCTACTCTTTAAACCGATCATCTTGAGCTTGACCGGACTCCCACTGGAGCAGATTTAAAAGGGCAGGAGAGTCATGTGGGGATCAGAATTAGAAATTTACCATAATCCTTCGTAGGAAAAGGGGGGAGAGACCGAGAAAGCCCTAGTTACCTCTGTGCAGCAGAGACGCTGGACGTAAAGCAAAGAGATCTTTTGGTGTGCTGGTTATTCGGTGAACTCTTAACACTCATAGATCTGTTGCATTATGGCCCAGACCAAAAGTGATATGAGTGTCACAATAGAGATTTCTAACGGTGCTGTTATCCACTGTCCCGTTGGAGTGTGCATGGAGATGGAAGATCGGAGGACTGGAGAGGAAGAGGAGGAGGATTATGAGGTGGAACTGGCAGAAGAAGTGGATGAGGATATTCAGATTGGAGGTGAGGATGATGCTGTAGAGGACGAGGTAACGGCTAACTTAATGTCTTCAACGGATGGTATTGTCCATAAAACAGAGCAAAACAACAAAGTTGTAAGTGAAGAGATGGAGGACGAGAGATCCCAAGACGTAAAGCCTGATCAAGAGCCGCAATGGCCAAACGAATCTTCAAAAGAGGTACAAGTTAAAAAGTCAGAGGAAGAAGAGGATGGAATCGCAGAACCGACAGTGTCTGAGCTTCAGGTAGAAGTTGAATTGCCAACGACATTGGAATCACAATCTCCAGAAGGTCCGAACGAAGCTAAACCAAACGCTAGCACCAAGGAGCCTGTAGAAACGGTCTTCGACAAGGGTCAAGCTGATCACAAGTTGGAAACCGTGTGTGAAGACCAAATGGACAACAATAAACAAGCTGGTTTTCAAGTGCAGACCATGAATGCAAAGAAGGAGATAGATGAAGATCAGGTGCTAAAAACTAAACTAAAAAATGAAATACCTCTTGAAATAGTGGAGCATAAAGAAGTGAATGATGTCATGGAGGAGGGCTCGCAAGATCTAGAAGCACTACCAAACCAAGAAGAACAAATACAAGTGGACAAAGAGACACAGATTGTTTCCACCATTGAAGATGGTTCACAAGAAGCCTTTCAGAGTCTCGATGATGAGCAAGAACATGGGACAAAAGAGATGCAATTTGATTATGTTAGCAAAGTGGAGTCTATGACTGACATGCCTTCAAAAGTGGACTTCAAAGCAATTGGAGAGCTAATACCCAATGATCCCGTCGAGATCAAAAATGGAGAAGACCTGTCCAATGTTAATAAAGTTGAAGAAGAAAGTGCAATGGATCGGATTACCCCAGAACAACCGCCACAAGTGGTGACCAAGTTTTGTGGAAGCATAGAGGAGATGGTTGAGAATTCAGATCAACAGTTGGCTGAAAGCATCAGTGATGTTTCTACACAAGAGGAAGGTGAAAGACTGGAGGAGGTACAACAGGTGGTGGGTGAGAACGATGGCTGTGATCTGGAGACATACGAGAAGTGTGTGAGAAATGAGGCGGATGCACAATCGGCCATTGTCAATGGACCCGAGGAGACACGAGGAGATGAAGAGGTTGATACAGAGGGCATTAGAAGTATTCAAGATGAGGTTGAGCCACAAGAAGGGGCGGAGATTACAGAGAAGCCAAAGCAGGTCAAGAAGGTGGAGCTTCCTGCAGAGGAGGGAGGGTGTGATGAGCTAGAACAGCCACAGGAAATCACAACTGATGCACCTGAGACAATAGAAGAGGGGGTGGGTCAGGAGCAAGAACAGTCTGACAGGGTCCACAAACAGGAGGTTGCAGAGGGAGGGGATGTTGCAAAAGAACAGCCAAGACCAGTCAGTGAAGAAGTGGCAAAACCCATAGAGGAGGGGGCAGGGAAAGCGTTAGAAGATCCCAAGCTTGTCATTGAAGATGAGCCCAAGATGAAATTCAGAGAGGGGGGGCGTAAAGTGACAATGCCTTCCTGGTTAAAGGCAAGCGACACAGCAGATGCTCATATCCAAGAGCCACCAAATCTCTTTGGCGGTCGTATCATTACCATAAGCACTAGCAGTGAAGGTGAGGTGAATATCAAGGCCAAAGATCAAGAGGTTACAATGGAGAATGGGATACCACCCTCAATAGGGCGACAGGACGAGGCAAAGACCCTGATGAAGATGACAAGGATGGGGACTACAGCTCATCAGAAGGGGCAAGATCCTCAAGACTCACAGATCTCTCTCTTTGTGAAGGTAATCTCTGATAGTCAATATGTCTTTGTGCATTGGAGTATTACAGTGCAATGAAAGTTTACAATGGTAACCACATTTTCACCAAAATACCATAATCGTTATTGTTAGTACTGTAAAACCATAATGGGGTTGTTCCATGTCAAATCAACCAAATTTTAGAAACTTTCCCAGCTGAATTTTTCTGAATATGGATAAACATAAATGATTATGATGATGATGTCATTGATCAATGTTTACTAAATAATCTCTTATTTTGGAGCCAGTGATTTTGGATCAAATCTACAGGTAAAAAAAAATAACCTTACGAAGGTGTCGGTGTCTTTATTTGACTTTTACACTGAGATTGGTAGGTCTGCTAATACAATTAGCTGACTTCAGCACCTCTTGTTGCATTACATGCTAATGTTGTGAGTCCAGACATTTGAAAAACATTCTGGCGTGTCTACAACTCAGAAGCATTAAAGATATCTTAATATCCTTTTATGTTCTGGTTGTGAACACACTTTTTTGTATCTTAATTTTTAAGGCCGTATAAATCCTGGATAAATCCCAGAGATATTGTGCTCTCAATGTGGCTCCATCCGAAAATTTGACCCATTCTTAATGGTTGATGTTGAAACTAGAAGTGTACCTTTATTTATTCACATAAAAACAGTAATATTGATCTCGAGTCCAAAAATAGACTATTTCGAATAAGGGACACTTATAATACAACTACCTTGTATCATTGACGGATTATGACTTGCAAAGGCCCTGGGGCCAATTATCTCTAAGGGCCCCCCTCCACCCAAAAGTTGTTGGGGGGTTCTAAGGGAGGGGGGTTTGTTATTTATGCCCAAAAGGGTTTTCAAGCTAGATCGCACAGCCTTAAAGCCCAGGGCATCCCCGGGCAGTCAAGGGCCCCCTGGAAGTCAAGGGCCCCTGTGCACTGGCCCCATTGGCCCGGTCGGTAAATCCGTCCCTGTCTTGTATCGATAACATTTAGCTGTCACTGTATTCACAATCAAATATTACAATCAAAGAGGAACCTGCAATTATTCCGTAACTGTTAAGAGGACAGAAAGGCAGATCTTACGATGACCATTTTATCAAAAAAAGAAATTCAGATTATTCCTGTTATCAGCCCAATAATCAATCAGTTGAGCGGTTTATAATGTGACACCTCTGATTCTCCATTTTACGGTGAGATCCTATTATGTTTCTTTACATTTTGTTGTCCAGAGCAGGCGTTTTCCAACATTTTGATTCCAATGACCCCCTAATTGGACGATTCCTTTGCGAGGGACTCCCGTCCAAATAAATACAAAATAAATAATTGTGATCCGTTCTGCATAACGTGGCGGCTCATTTTAGGTTATTAATTACGCGGCCAACACACCGGCCCGCTCAGTTCTCCCAATGGCCAGTCCGCCTCTGATCATCCCCAAAGTGTGGCGGCCCACTGGGAAAATGCCCGGTATGCCAGATTACCAGTCCAGCCGTGTCCTAGTCCATAGAACTTCACTGGGTGCTTCTAGAAATTGCTCGGTCTTAGATGCTGGTGAGATAATGCACTTATCTATTTGAGATTATTCTGGGCTAACGGATTGATGGTTGAGCTAAAAGTTAGCTTGTAACAGGTACAACTAGTGACACCAACTTTAGGTACACAGCTGCACAATACATAATGTGTAAATGTCAGAATGTCTGAAAATATCAAAGCAGATGACATTTATTTGAAATAAAGATTGCGCAAGCACACTTTACTATGGGATGAAATTAGTTTCAAAAACATTTTACAAAAATGCACAGAAATGTTTGGTTTGAACTGATAATCAATAAAGATACTGTTGAAAAAGATGTCAGACAGTTTTGGGGCACTTTGTGTTTGTAAAACATTATCGGAAAGTGTTCATAGTTAATGTGCAGAACTCCATCTGTGGTGTCTCTGCTAGGAAACTTGTGTAAACTGACTTTATAGTTCAACACTAATAGTTTTCAGCCTTGTGGAGTTTCATTAAATTGTCTGAAATATTCTGAACACACACAGAGCCAAATTCTTTTGATATGAAGGAGTCTGTGAGCAGCAGGACATTAAGCCGGCTAAAAATGCCCTTAAATCCACCCTTATGTTTCTGTAGAGCGATTCCTGTAACAAAGACGCCCATTGTGTACACAGCAGTTGAACTCTGGATATGGGCATTGTGAAAAGAGCAATTCCAACAATCTTTCTGTATGTTTCAGCTCACAAACAAATCACGAATTACAGCCAGGGTTCATTTTTTGCCTCATTATAGGTTGATTTATTCATTGTAGTAATTTTGATTTGGTAGGCGGCACGTAACCGATGGCATTAAAGATGCACCTCTGCCTATTATTTAGTGATAAACAGTTTTTTCCTTAACTTAGTGTGCTGTCCATTTATAGGCATGTGCATTTAATGCATGTAAATACTTATACCCCAGGTGTTTTTTTATATGTTGAATAATAGGCCACCATTAATGGCACACTTGCCTTTCTCTCTATGTAGAGTACTAGAGGTGTAGTGGGTTAATCTCTCAGCATTCCTGTAAACTCTAATCTGATTAAGATTTAGTTGTTCTGGGTGGGTTGAGAGGGATCTGAGCTTTGCAATGGACTAAGCATTGGGGGGTGAATGGGCTCTAATCAATAATAATATGTTATTTGCCCATGCTAAGTTGTGTAAGTGCTTTTAGTGCTTTTTAGCACATTGCTATGTGGTTGTTAAAATGCTATAAGCAGTTTTGAGCACATTGCTATGCAGCTGGTGTTCTAAGCTGTTTTTACTGCATTGCTATGCGGTTACTAAGGTGATCTTAGTGGTTTTATCTCATTCCTATGTGGCTGCTTATGTGTTGTAAGTGTTTAGCACATTGCAGGTTTGCTACGGTGTGTAAGTGGTTTTAGTGCTTTGCTATGTGGTTGCTAAATGTTCTAAAACTTTTTTTATCACACCCCGTAGCAACTCATCATGCAATAATAAAGCATTGTGTAATAACTGCACATAGTGTAATAAGTATTGCATTATTGATATAATAAAATGTTCATAATGTATACATTTTCCAAAAATCTTGAGCTCATAATGTAATAATGTTTTTGGTATAACGTAACAGGTTATTGCATGAGAAATGTATTACATTATGAACGCAATGTTGCAACTTATAATGCAGTCACAGTTCACAATGTAATAGCAGCACATAATGTATAATTGAAACAATGTTTAAAATGTAATCATTTTATCTCAACATAATGAAGTCAGGAGCACAAAACTTAATAATGTATATATTTTTAAATAGGTTATTACAGCAAAAGAAATGTAGGCTTATTAGGATACATTGTGAACTCAAACATTTCCATTAAAATGTTACTAATTTTGTGATTATGACTCGCTCCATCATTTTGAGTCACTTTGACCCACATTTGAAGTTTTATGCACTAAATTAAAAATAAAGTTTCTGCTTTCTAAATATGTCATTATTATGTGTCTAGTCATTATTGAGATATAATCATTATTAATAGACTGTCATAAAAACTTGTTTATACTCTGCAAAAAATGTCCAGTACATTTATCATTTTAGCGATATACTTCTCTATATAAGGACATTATTGGCTGGTTATAGTTGTAGCCTGTAGGGTGCGTACTTGTACCATAGATGCATCCTAAATTTGTGGATTTATTTGTTTTTGATTGGTGGCTGGTTGAACTGTCCCAGTCTGATTATTTATTTATTTATTTATTTTTTCTACTAATATTTTTTAAAGGGATTTTTTTCTTTTGCTATAAGAAGTTGTGCTACTCTCTAACAACTCTAGGAAATTTGTGTTGAAATCAAAACAAAAAAATACAGTAATAATGTACAGTAATAATAATAATAACATAAACAACAACAACAACAGTAATAATAATAATAACATCAACAACAACAACAGTAATAATAATAATAACATCAACAACAACAACAACATTAATAATAATAATAATAACATCAACAACAACAACAACAACAACAGTAATAATAATAATAACATCAACAACAATAACAACAACAACAACCATAATAATAATAATAACATCATCAACAACAACAACAACAGTAATAATAATAATAACAACAACAATATCAACAGTAATAATAATAACATCAACAACAACAACAGTAATAATAATAATAACATCAACAACAACAACAACAACAACAACAACAGTAATAATAACATAAACAACAACAACAACCGTAATAATAATAATAATATCAACAACAACAACAACAGTAATAATAATAATAACATCAACAACAACAACAACAACAACAGTAATAATAACATCAACAACAACAACCGTAATAATAATAATAATATCAAAAACAACAACAACAACAACAGTAATAATAATAATAAATGCATGAATATTTAAATCTGGTGCATATTGTGGGTAGTTTAAGATTAGATTTAGATTTTAAAAATGTACTGTACATAAAAGTTTTTTATACCTTTTAAAACTATTGTTTTGTTTTGGAAATTATGACAACATGACAAATATATTAATATATTATTATTAAATTAATAGTTTAATTTAAATGTTTTTGGTGAGCTCATAATTTAATACATTTTGCATAATGTAAAAAAACATTACTACATTATGAGGTCAAGATTTTATTTTGAGAAAATGTATATATTAATAATGTAATACTTCTTACATTATGTGCAGTCCTTACATTTGTTTGCCAGAAGTTTATGTAGTTGCGAAAGTGTTCTTAAAGGTTTTTGCTGCATTGCATGGTTGCTAAGGTGTGTAAGTGGCTTTTAGTGCTTTGCTGTTTGGTTGCTAAGGTAAGTGGTTTTAGCACATTGCTATGCTGTGCTAAGAAGATCTAAGCATTTATTATTATTTTTCTGCCGCATTCCTGTGGGGTTGCTAATGTGTTCAAAGCAGGTTTTACAGCATTTCTATGTACTTGCATTTAAGTGTTTTTTAGTGCGTTGCTATGCAGTTGCTAAGGTGTTCACAGCCATGTGTTTGTATTCTGACTAAACATCTAAATCCAGTCAGATCTCTTTTATAACTTGACATTCATTATAAAATGTGCATATTACACAGTCTGAACAAAGAAAGCATTACATGGATGCCCTCTACTGGCTGAATGGCACTCTGATTTACCCTGATTTACCCTCATTGCCCTCTTTGCACCCCCGGCATTCATTCTATAACGCACACAAGCAATTTATCTTCAGCTGACCAGACATCACATAATCATTGCCATATCCACCTGACTGCATAAACATAGTAACATAAATGTACTCAATCCATAATCCCTTCTACACTCTTACACAAACTAAAACACATAAACATAACCAGTTTAAGATAAGAACCCCACAGACACTAGCATTTTATGCCCACTAATATTTCATATTTAAACATCTACGCCTTTATATTGCACTTGTTTTTTCATATTGTGAAATTGTGCTTATATTAGGAATTGCCATCATCATTTTAAACACCATCCTTGTAGATCATCATCATTGTAAAAACTCTTTCATAACATGCGTCTCATAAACGGCTTCTCTATTGATTATTGTGTGAGTATAACAAAGAACAAACGTCTCAATGTCTCGTCCTGCATATCTCAGACTGCGTTCTCCACCCAGACACCCACAGAACATGAAGACACATTCTAACAAAATCACCATTCAATTTGGATGTTTAAAGCAAAGAACCAAGTAGAATTATTTTTTTGCATTTAACATTGTTTCAGAACTTGAATGCAAGACATGTTTAAAACAGTAAATATTTCATGATGGCTTGGTTTGATGTAGCAGCTAAAAAATTGGGATTTCCTTGCATTGAACTGTTTGTGAAGGTAAGAGATTATTTCACTTTTAACCTGCGGAGAAACAGGACAACAGTTAGAAGAATTCAAGTATATGATGAGGGAGTTTTGAAGTTATGCAGTAAAATCATATCTAGCATTCCCATCTCAATCGATAAGCCATTTATTCAGTATGTGTATGATTAATATAACATGTTTAATATAAGGGAGTTGTTTTACAATATTACGTCTGCAATATTACTATTGTATAACCAAGATTTCCACCAATAAACTATGGCTTCTACAGTCTACGATATTACTATAGTAAAACCACGATTTCGGCCAAAAAACTATGGTTACTACAGTCTACGATATTACTGTAGTAAAACCACGATTTCGGCCAAAAAACTATGGTTACTACAGTCTACGATATTACTATAGTAAAACCACGATTTCGGCCAAAAAACTATGGTTACTACAGTCTACGATATTACTATAGTAAAACCACGATTTCGGCCAAAAAACTATGGTTACTACAGTCTACGATATTACTATAGTAAAACCACGATTTCGGCCAAAAAACTATGGTTACTACAGTCTACGATATTACTATAGTAAAACCACGATTTCGGCCAAAAAACTATGGTTACTACAGTCTACGATATTACTATAGTAAAACCACGATTTCGGCCAAAAAACTATGGTTACTACAGTCTACGATATTACTATAGTAAAACCACGATTTCGGCCAATAAACTATGGTTACTACAGTCTACGATATTACTATAGTAAAACCACGATTTCGGCCAAAAAACTATGGTTACTACAGTCTACGATATTACTGTAGTAAAACAACGATTTCGGCCAATAAACTGTGGTTACTACAGTCTACGATATTACTATAGTAAAACCACGATTTCGGCCAAAAAACTGTGGTTACTACAGTCTACAATATTACTATAGTAAAAGCACGATTTCGGCCAAAAAACTGTGGCTACTACAGTCTACAATATTACTATAGTAAAACCACGATTTCGGCCAAAAAACTGTGGTTATACAGTCTACGATATTACTATAGTAAAACCACGATTTCTGCCAATAAACTATGGTTACTACAGTCTACAATATTGCTATAGTAAAACAACGATTTCGGCCAAAAAACTGTGGTTACTACAGTCTACGATATTACTATAGTAAAACAACGATTTCAGCCAAAAAACTGTGGTTACTACAGTCTACAATATTACTATAGTAAAACCACGATTTCGACCAAAAAACTATGGTTACTACAGTCTACGATATTACTATAGTAAAACCACGATTTCTGCCAATAAACTATGGTTACTACAGTCTACGATATTACTATAGTAAAACCACGATTTCGGCCAAAAAACTATGGTTACTACAGTCTACGATATTACTGTAGTAAAACAACGATTTCGGCCAATAAACTGTGGTTACTACAGTCTACGATATTACTATAGTAAAACCATGATTTCCACCCATAAACTATGGTTACTACAGTCTACGATATTACTGTAGTAAAACCACGATTTCGGCCAAAAAACTATGGTTACTACAGTCTACGATATTACTATAGTAAAACCATGATTTCCACCAATAAACTATGGTTACTACAGTCTACGATATTACTATAGTAAAACCACGATTTCGGCCAAAAAACTATGGTTACTACAGTCTACGATATTACTGTAGTAAAACAACGATTTCGGCCAATAAACTGTGGTTACTACAGTCTACGATATTACTATAGTAAAACCACGATTTCGGCCAAAAAACTGTGGTTACTACAGTCTACAATATTACTATAGTAAAAGCACGATTTCGGCCAAAAAACTGTGGCTACTACAGTCTACAATATTACTATAGTAAAACCACGATTTCGGCCAAAAAACTGTGGTTATACAGTCTACGATATTTCTATATTAAAACCACGATTTCTGCCAATAAACTATGGTTACTACAGTCTACAATATTGCTGTAGTAAAACAACGATTTCGGCCAAAAAACTGTGGTTACTACAGTCTACGATATTACTATAGTAAAACAATGATTTCAGCCAAAAAACTGTGGTTACTACAGTCTACAATATTACTATAGTAAAACCACGATTTCGACCAAAAAACTATGGTTACTACAGTCTACGATATTACTATAGTAAAACCATGATTTCTGCCAATAAACTATGGTTACTACAGTCTACGATATTACTATAGTAAAACCACGATTTCGGCCAAAAAACTGTGGTTACTACAGTCTACAATATTACTATAGTAAAAGCACGATTTCGGCCAAAAAACTGTGGCTACTACAGTCTACAATATTACTATAGTAAAACCACGATTTCGGCCAAAAAACTGTGGTTACTACAGTCTACGATATTACTATAGTAAAACCACGATTTCTGCCAATAAACTATGGTTACTACAGTCTACAATATTGCTGTAGTAAAACAACGATTTCGGCCAAAAAACTGTGGTTACTACAGTCTACGATATTACTATAGTAAAACAACGATATCAGCCAAAAAACTGTGGTTAATACAGTCTACAATATTACTATAGTAAAAGCATGATTTCAGCCAAAAAACTGTGGCTACTACAGTCTACAATATTACTATAGTAAAACCACGATTTCGACCAAAAAACTATGGTTACTACAGTCTATGATATTACTATAGTAAAACCACGATTTTGGCCAATAAACTATGGCTTCTATAGTCTACGATATTACTATAGTAAAACAACGATTTCGGCCAAAAAACTATGGTTACTACAGTCTACGATATTACTATAGTAAAACCACGATTTCGGCCAAAAAACTGTGGTTACTACAGTCTACAATATTGCTGTAGTAAAACAACGATTTCGGCCAATAAACTGTGGCTACTACAGTCTACAATATTACTATAGTAAAACCATGATTTCGGCCAAAAAACTGTGGTTACTACAGTCTACGATATTACTATAGTACAACAACGATTTCGGCCAATAAACTATGGTTACTACAGTCTACGATATTACTATAGTAAAACCACGATTTCGGCCAAAAACCTGTGGTTACTACAGTCTACGATATTACTATAGTACAACAACGATTTCGGCCAATAAACTATGGTTACTACAGTCTACGATATTACTATAGTAAAACCACGATTTCGGCCAAAAACCTGTGGTTACTACAGTCTACGATATTACTATAGTACAACAACGATTTCGGCCAATAAACTATGGTTACTACAGTCTACAATATTACTATAGTAAAAGCACGATTTCAGCCAAAAAACTATGGTTACTACAGTCTACGATATTACTATAGTAAAACCACGATTTCGGCCAAAAAACTGTGGTTACTACAGTCTACAATATTACTATAGTAAAACCACGATTTCGGCCAAAAAACTATGGTTACTACAGTCTACAATATTACTATAGTAAAAGCACGATTTCGGCCAAAAAACTATGGTTACTACAGTCTACAATATTACTATAGTAAAACCACGATTTCGGCCAAAAAACTATGGTTACTACAGTCTACGATATTACTGTAGTAAAACAACGATTTCGGCCAAAAAACTGTGGTTACTACAGTCTACGATATTACTATAGTAAAACCATGATTTCCTGGTTTTACTATAGTAATATTGTAGTAGTCTGGACTCGAGTAGCCATAATTTGTTGTGGTTTTACTCAAGGAATATTGTAGAGTTTATTACTGCAGTCTAAATATATTATTGACATACGAGTGGAAACATGTTATAGACGTACTGCAGATGAGCAATCAACGTTAAAGATACATCTTCCAGATGTAAACAAACACATCAAATAAAGGTGTTGGAGATGTTGGAGAAGTCAATTCAGATTTTGATTCAGTGAATGGAAAGCAATTAGCTGTTTATTGCAAACAACAACAATGAATTCCAATGTTAGCATTGCCACAAAGTCAACTATTCTTAAACGTTGTGTACATATAATTCCTGATACTTGCGAGGTTGTTTGTTCAGTTCATAGCAAAAAAATGATTTCTTAAAATTGTACTATAAATTGCTGTAAACAGCCATTGAAGATTTGTGGTGCATAATCACAAGAATGGTGTGCTAATATTTGTTTTGAATGTTGTGTCTCGTAGGCTGGCAGTGATGGAGAGAGTATCGGAAACTGTCCCTTTTCTCAAAGGCTCTTCATGATTCTATGGCTGAAGGGTGTTATCTTCAACGTCACAACTGTGGACCTCAAAAGGTGAAGCACACTATTCAAAAAACATATCACGTAGTTTCACTGACCCTTTAAGATTCCTGATTGGTTAATAGGAATGTTGATGCAGGAACATGTCCTTACCAGGCAAAAATCACAATTACTTACGACTAGATACTTGAGTTTTTCAAAACAAAAGCAAAGCATGATGCTTTTGTAAGAAGGTATTGATGCAGGGATGATTTGATCGGTTTTGTCTCACAGGAAACCAGCGGATTTGCAGAATCTCGCTCCAGGTACAAACCCTCCATTCATGACCTTCAACGGAGAAGTTCTGGTGGACGTCAACAAGATTGAGGAGTTCCTTGAGGAGAGACTTGTCCCCCCACAGTACGTCCTATATAAACGCGTACACAGAATACTTTATTTGTATTTCCAAACTAACATCAACCCCTGTGCAATGTTTTAAGATATCCAAAGTTGGCAGCAAAGCACCCAGAATCCAACACTGCAGGAATAGACATATTTGCCAAATTTTCAGCCTACATCAAGAACCCTCGCAAAGAGGCAAATGAGGGTGAGTTCAATGAGTTTTGTTTAAAGAACTGATTGAGAAATTGGGCTCATTAGATGAATGATTTAAACTGTATTATTTTGTTTACATATGGGGTCTGTATGATTCTTATGATATTAAGGTCTGGAGAAAGCTCTTATGAAGTCCCTGAAGAGACTGGATGAGTATTTGCAGACGCCGCTCCCGGAGGAAATAGATGGCAACAGCACAGATGATCCTGATCCATCTACACGCGGTTTTCTGGACGGACCGGAGCTCACACTGGCCGACTGTAACCTGCTTCCCAAACTACACATCGTGAAGGTGCATCCTGTGTTTCATTTGCATTTCAGCCTCTTATTTTCTCTTTTCCTCTCTCCCTTGTGTCTATAAAATATCTCTAACCTTTCCTGACTCCCGAAGATCTCCCTGATGTAATGATTAGAAGGTCAGGGCTAGGCTAACAGCGTAACTACAGATGTAATTAAATGCATGTACTTTAAATATAAGTACAATGCAACAACTCGTATGTACATAATAAGTACATTGTACCAAATGTTTAAGTACACTGTAGTTAAAGACACCTAATATAAAGTGGGTCCATATATTAAGTAGGACTATAATACTAAACTAGTTCAGTATTGTATTATAATTAATATACATTTGTATTCATATGTATGTTTAATACAAAAATATTCATTGGAAATTATAATAGTGAGTGAAAGTGTGCGTGAATTTCAGAATTTCTTAATAAAATTCTGCATTATTTAATCACATTTAAATAAATTATATATACCTGTATGTAATGTATATAAATATTTAATATAATTATACATAATAATATTCAGTTTTTTTTTTACAATTAAATTATATAATGTAATAATGTAAATTAATGATTTAAAATAATAGTAAATGAATATAATTGCAGAATTTACACATTGAAGCAAATAATTCGTATTTTTAATAATCACATGCGTTTATTATTAAGTTACTCAAAAAGCCAAATGTTAGATATTATATTCTGAACCAGTTTGACATGATCCATGTTCTATTTTTTAGGTTGTTGCCCGGAAATACAGAGGTTTTGAAATTCCTGCTGGAATGACTGGAGTTTGGCGATATTTGAATAGTGCTTACCGGAGAGAAGAATTCATGAACACGTGCCCCGCTGACCGCGAGATCGAGTTTGCTTACCTGGATGTCGCCAAAAAGATCAAATAGATCCAGATACAGAGACAAGTAGTGGTAGTTTAGTGTGTGTGTGTGTGTGTGTGTGTGTGTGTGTGTGTGTGCACTCACTGGTGGAGCAGCACAAATATTGATCGTAAATCGGTAGATTGGCTACTGTTTCCTTTAACCAATGGCAGGACCAGGAAATTGTCCCTTGTTACCTCTTAACATCTCATTATGTATCGACTCTGTCTTATTGGATGACAAACTACTGTAGTTTTGGTAAATTAACATTCCCAAAATGAGCATAATGTTCACCATGGCCTTGACCATTTTGCAGTTTAACTTCAAAATATAATAATAATACAAAAATTACGCTATATATGCTCGTCTCTAATCTACGTCTTATTCTCCTTTTGATTTTGCATGTTTATTCAGTTATCAGAATTTTGAATCCAGATTTTTCTGGTCAGGCTAGTAGAGCTACACACATTTTCCATTGGCATTTTCTATTAAAAAAATATATAAATAATGTTCATATATATATACTTAATAAATCTCTCCTTTATTACTCTTATATTAATAAGAAAAAGCTATTTTTACAGATTGACATATTGTTTGAAAACTGATTCAACTGACCGTTTAACTGTTTTAATGTTTCAAGCGTTGGATGAAAACTGCTTTCATGTTTCGATTGTTTTATATCTATGCACAAAAACATGCAACTATGTAACCTTGCATGAACACCTTATGCAGCTCTGATGAGGAGACTTTAATTAAACTAATCAGAAATCATCATTAAGTCTTCATTGTTTTTAATTTCCTATTTCTGCAGATTGTGCAAAGAATTTGATCTTGATACTGCCAGTCAAATTGTTTATCGCAAACAAAATGCAAACAAGCATAAGGGGAATGACGTCAAAAAGATTCAACAGAGAAAGCAGGTGTTGAAAAAAGCTCTTCTGACTGGCAGGACCTAAAATGGTTCCTCAAAGTTTCATCCTGAACTCCATTCATCTGACTGGCTCGCGTGTGTTTTGGATCAATTGAGAAGGCATAATATCAACAGCTTGACCTTCTTGTCAACTCACTTTACCTCATCGCCATAGTGACCCCTCAACTAGAGCTTCAAGCACTTACACAAACGTTGAAAATCCCAAAGTGTAAGTACAGTGAGACCAAGAGCGAGAAAACACATGCTCAGTAATCCAATGCACAGCTTCTCTTTCAATATTTGCCGTCTTCTCAATCATTCGCAATGATCACCGAGAGAAATAGCTGTACAAAAATAAAGTTCTCTTTATTATCAGGGTATTTTTGCATGCTATATCATTTTTATTGGAGCTTGCAACAACGAAGACGTTGATAGGAGGTTAAAAGGATTTCGTGCACAAGTCAAGGGTACACACGTCAAAGAGCTCAGAGGTGTCAGTCATGTTATGGATGGGCCAATGAGAGGATTTTAAGCATCTATATTTGAGAACAAGCCTTGTTGCTTGGCATCTGAGTGTCAGAGGTTTTGCAGGAGAGGTGGGATGTGTTGCTCATCTAAGCGAAGCTCAAGTAGAGGTTGCACAGAAGCTGCAGACATCAGGTCAGTTTTGAGAGCAGTATTTCCAGAAGCACACTGTTTTTGGAGAGAGAATAACAGTTGTTAATGCATAGGTGTAGGCTGCATGGTTTTATTAAGAGGGCCATCCAGTCTATGAAGGTTTGCTAGTCTTAGCTGGTCCATTTTGGGTATTTTTTAGCAAGCCAGGCTGGGATACCATCTTTAACCTGCTTAGACCCGCAAACCAACTGTTACAGTACGCTTTATCTATTGCAACTGGTTGCATCATACCTCTCTTGTTGGGTTTCTTAGGAGTCGATGGATGGGACTTTTTTAAAACCTTTCCGTTGAGTTTGGGATCAATTTGGTCAGTGCTAGTCTTTGGGGAAGTCCCGCCGCCATCTACAATGGTCGCTGTGGTAGATTTCAGGTTTCCATCTGTCACTACCTGTGGATTAAAGTAGTTATAAAACATGATTTCTAGCATATAGCGCATCTACAGTACATATATCATGACATCAAGTTGTAGGCCAATCTAGAAGACCAACTCGTCATGGGTTCCCTCAGAATTTCTGATGGGTTTTTAGAATAACGGTTTTATATTCAAAGTACGTTATATACTTGAAGTTGCAAAATAGGGACTGCAACGGTTGTACAAGTAGCCAAGCACATACCATTTCATCCTTGGGGTAGGAGTAGCCCTATTTGGCAACATGTAGCAACGTACCTTGTAGCAGCTTAGCAACAGACCTTGTTTTACACAGAAATCAGTAAACGGTATTCCAAAAACCCATTCTTGAGAGAATCCATTGGTCGGAAAATGCTGATTGTCTTCCAGGTTCTAGGTCTACAAGTGAAATAGCTTAATGGTTTCAGGATTGGAACATACCATTTTGTTCTTCTTCCCAGGACTTCGCCCATTGCCATTTCCTTCGATGAAACCAGACAATAAGAGGTGAGAAACATTGAGTTGTTGTTTTCCCAATAGCAAAATGACAATGGGATTTATATAAAAAAAACAATTGGACCAATTCAGGTCATTTATTAAGGTATTGCCATGATTAACACACCTCTGGGTATAATGGTGATCCGATTTCTCAGTGTGCTGTTCATTAACTTGTGAAGCTCTTCAAGTGCACTCAACATCTTCACAAGCTCCTCTCGAGAGGCTGCACCACCAGTGATGGCATCCAACTTGGATTGTTTGGTTGCCGTTGAAGCGTCGCCATGCTCGTCTGAATCAATCACCTTTGATACCCTAAACATTTTGTTACTCTCTGTCAGAGTTTCCTGCTTGGAATCAGGAGAACTAGTCGTGAGGTCTATCCTCAAAGATCCATCAAGAACATCGGCTGCTGGCTGAATCTCCTCTTGTCCATCAGAATGGATTGCCACTGTCTTTAATCGGTTATTGATACCTGTGCTCAAGGGTTTGTCTCTGACATCTGGGCTGCTAGTAGATCTAATTATGTCATCTAAAGCTCTCATAGGGGCAGTCTTTTCATCTCCATCAGGAAATGTCGTCTTCGGTCTGGTACTCAGTAGCTTCACAAGAATCCTTGTCGCTCGGGCTGTAATCTCCTCCATATTTGCTCTAGTTTTCCATGGATCAGGAGGTTCTACATTGTCTTTGGAGGGAAGTAAACACATATGAATGGACATTTGAATATTAATGAGGCACAGTAGCGTTGTTTATATATATATTACTGCACTACAATGGTCATCTGCACTATTCTACATATTTACTTCATTAGCAAATGCACTTTACCTGCATTTAATATATATATATATATATATATATATATATATATATATATATATATATATATATATATATATAATGTATTACTATTTGCACTTCTGGTTGGATGCTAACTGCATTTCATTGGCTCTGTACTTGTACCGTGCACAATGACAATAAAGTTGAATCTAATCTTATCTAAAGGTGATTTCAGGAAGATATGGTCCTCAATTATGTAGTAAAGACAACGTTTTTACATCCAACGGAATGCAATTTATGTTGTTTCCCCTTATACCAAAAGAGAGGTGTTTGCATGTCTCTAAAATGGTGCATCTGCTCTGGTCCTTAAAAGGGTTGGGTTTGTCTCAGTTAGGTGTGTACAGAATCTAAGCCTAAGGTTGTGTTGACACTTGAATTGTTCCCCATACCCATAGAAACACCTCAAGTGGAATAGCAATGCACTGAAACACCCTGAGAACCGTGAAAAGGGAGGCGTTCTGATCTTCAAATATCCCTTTTAAGGGCTTTTCTTGGCTTGGGCAAACATAGATGACATAACAGATGACAAATGCTTTTTTTTTTTTTTTGTCCAGGGATCTTTTCTAACGCTTTCTTAATCATCATTGAAATCTTTGAAGCAGACACTGACAAATCACTTGTTCACACTCATGTACAAACACATGTGTATCCACTCACTGCCTGCACCCTTGTTGACACAAGTTTTGGAGATGTCGAGGAGTTACTAGGACTACCACGGTACGTATTGGTGACGTCACAGGTGGGTGACATTGAGGGGGTTTTTGGACTCCAATAGACAACAAGTCATCATTTACAAAACGTCCCTGGAGAACCCCTCTTTAAAATAAAGTGGTATAATAAGCCTAATTCTTGGCAATATTGTGCATTGTTGAAATGGAAAGGTGCACTACGACACAAGCTGTGCTAAATGATGATACATTTGCTTGATAATTTGATAATTGTTTGTGCATATCATTCTTTCATCTTATCATATCATTAATGCAAGTGGGTCACCCAGGTCAAGAAATTCTTCAACCTCTAATGGCGTCAGAACTAACCTGGATGAGAGCCGCTGAGACTTAATGCCCTAATTATGTAACGCTACTCTACACCACTGAGCCAGTTTTAGCAGGAGAGGGAGTCCAGAGCCTGAATGTGGAACGACAGATTTAAGGTTTGCACATAGTGGAAGTGCGAACAGCACAAGGCCAACAGAACATCACAAGAAACTGGCGCCACTGGTCTGATTATCTTGGTCCTGAGCCATCTTTGAGTCTGTTGGCTTGACAACAGCGAAACGAACTACCCAATAGCAAAGACAAATCACTCTTTAATATCTCAGTTGTTTCTCCTAGTCAGCAATGAAGTTAAACAGAGAGAACAAGGATACTTTTTTCTCCTTCTCCAAAGAAATAGACCCCAAGAATCTCACAGAGTCTCCTCTGGAGTTTCAGAAGAGAATTCCCACCCCCAAGAGATCCTTCTCCCGAGGAATTTCCGGAGAAACATATGACACACCTTTCAAAGGAAACATTTGGGAACTGTCCTGAGCTATGACCGAGCAATACTTGATCAATAAAATCAAGGTAAACCTTGAATTCGATCAGCGTATTCTCAACGAAATAGAAGAAAACGTACTTAAAAAAAAGGAGAGGTCGGCTAAGTGGAAATGAGATGAGTCAAGACCGAACTTAAGGTCACGTGGTTATAGGGAACACTTTGCATTGTCAATTAAAGGTCAGCTAAAGCTAATTGTTTAAAGCTGGCATTTAAATGTCTCAGGTCACGTCTAGAGTGTCAAGTCGTTTTTATTTGTATAGCGATTTTCACAAAACACATAGTTTAAATGCAGCTTTATAGAAAATCATGCATTAACAGAAATGAGAGTCTTAAGAGTCATCATTGTGTAGTTGAATTAAATGATTGTAAATTGTGTATAAAAATAAATCATTATATAATAACTGTAACCCTTGAGCTGCAAAACTCTCACGAGAGTCACCCTGACCCACCCGTAGCCCTTAACCCTACTCTTCGCCAGCGGCAAATGCACCCTCGCGAGAGTTTCTGCCAAACGAGGGTTACCATCTAGACGTTACCATTGTCTTACCTCCATCAGTGGGTTCCTCAAAAACATCTGGTTCTCCAGGCATCAACGGGGCAGCATCCAAGACAGAAGTGAGAGTCAACAGAGCAACTGTGGTTAATACTTTCAACATGTCTCCCTTATGCATCTCTAAGTTGTGACGGTCTGGTTATATGTTATGGCAAAATGAATGCAAATGATTCGTCTAGCAGCGTTTAAAACAAGCTTCTTAATCAAAGTAACTGTCACTTTCTTTGTCTCTGACCAAATTCGTACACTTGCCACGGTTTTTACACAGATGCGCCTCTGGGATGAGAGGGCTTGTCAAGTGTTACCTAATTTATGCCGAGGTTCCTCTACCATCACACCAGATCCACCGCGCCTTTTAAACCTGGTTCGACTTGCACGTAAAACGGACACCCATGCTAGCCTCATCCAATCAGGCTGCAAACCCCTCCCTGCCACGTCCCGAAGATGTGTGACATTTGGGGCTATGTTTGGTGTCGGGGTCCTCCATTGTGAAGGCGGCAGCAGGCACTGGACCCTTCTGCGTCAGAGGCCCTTTCTACTCAGGCCCCTGTGCAAACACATTAAGAAGTGCCTTATCACTGCTTACACAGCAGCGCACCAAATGACTTTGTCCACTCCTCAACGAGGTCAAAAGGGCCATGCCAAATCTGGACGACGTTTGATGTGTGCACCAATGCAAATAGCCTTCATGCATATGAGAATAAATTAGCATGACGTGAAGCACTGCTTGCGTCCGGTGACAAAAATGCATCAAACATTAGTCAAAATATAAAACGAAGATAAATGCATTGGTGCACTCTCGTACGTAGGTGCTTTACACTTTCATGGACATGCTTTATCTGCACCTTTAAACATGCTAAATGTACAAGCAACACATGGCTAGAGTTTTTGATATTTTGATATATATGTAAAGAACATGTAGAAACTGTATTTTTATATATTTCGAATACAATTTGAGTAATCTGTGCAAACTAGTTGCCGTGATGCTAGCGTGTTCTTGGTGTTCGCAGGGTGCTGTTATGTGGTTGCTAAGATGTTCTCAGTGGTTTTTAAGGTGTTTAGGATAATTGCATACTGTGAAAATAGCCTATCCATGTCTTTAATATTCTGGACTGTAAATATGGCTAAAATATCTCTCTCAGTGTAAGCAGTATTTTTATATTATACTCATATATGCATATACTATCGATATAGGGGTAACAGTTAAAAGGCAAAACATGTTAATTTAAAGATGATTTTTTTTTTGGAACAAATTAACCCTGAAATATTTTTTTTTTAATATACATTAAACAGTTTTTAGTACCTTTAGACAAACTTTAAAAAGAAATTGTAAAAAAAAAAATATATTTTTTGTATGCATCATATTTGATCCATGAGGCTTTAAAGTTCATTCTCCTCCTGAGGTCCTGCTATTCATTTCTGTGCAGGACGTTTGTTACTGAAGTTTTTCTATAGGGGTAAATATTGGGGTATTATCAGACGACTCTCTGGGCTTTTCAGAGATCCCAAATGTTTGAGAGTTTGACCGTGACAACTTCCTGTTCTTGCTCTATAAATATGGATTGAAATGTATCACAGTATCAAATACAATATGAATTAAATATTCTTTCTCAATAAACCATTTTTATCAGATGTATTTTATGCATCAAACACTATATTGACATTTATAAAAGTGAAGTCGTTTTATCGCCGGGTCTCATGAACTTCTGGTAAGATGACATCATCATAATGGCTTATAATGTAAAATAACGAGATCGTTATAATGACAGAGCACGCTGCATATATGAAAATACACAGAAATATTAGTTCACACTTTAAATATATCTTATAAAATCATTCGTTTTGTGGTGTGCATGAATGTAACGGTGATGAGAGATATTCCTCAATCATATTTGATACGTGGATTTCAAAGGGGCTTTTTCAATAAAATAATGTACAAAATTTGAATTAAGCACAAGTTGCTTATATTCATCAAACACTCATTTTAAAATATCAGTAACAATATAATCATTACTGTCACTTTTACTGTATTCAAATGAGCTGTCATAAGCCTCCGCTGCCATTTTAAATAGATCGATATAAACATTGAAACCACTTTTTCACATATAACCACTAGATGGTGCCATAAACATGTGAAACTTACATATTATGTGTTGTTCGGCTCGTCAGCTTGAACAGAGAGTGCAACAGGAGCCGTCAGACATTGTGTATCATATTTATATGGTACATTATACATTATACTTTCACTTACTGAACAGTTATTAAAAAAAACATTTGATTTATTTACTTTGAACAAATTTGAAAATGACAAATAAGTTATTTGTCTCAAAATATGAGTGATTCTCATAAGCAACATAAACATTTTAAACGTTATTAAATGTGAGATCAAAATCAACCTTTATACATTGCACGCGGTGACCTCATGGATCATGAAAAGTTTGTGCATAGTGACAAAAGGTAGGTTTTGTTTCTATTTAGTGTTTTTGAAGAAAATCAAATCAAAAAGGAGCTTTAGCCCCATTGTACCCCAATAGCACACATGTACTCAGCAAACCACTCAGTTTGAGGTATCATTCATGTCCGTAGCAGAACAAGGACGTTATGTGTACTCAAATCCACAACCGCAAGTATGAGCAATAGTTGTAACGTCCAGATCTCCAGAACAATTTGGGTGAGAAAGAAAACGTGTGTTTCTGCTTGAAGTAAATGACACAGGAAGTTGCAGTTTCTGTTTGCCTTGTGCCGTGATGTCAGGAGAGAGGGACGTGGAATGTGGTCACAACCGACACAGGAAGGGAGCGGACGGGCTCAATTGAGGTTTTCAAAGACAGTTGCTGGGAAGGGAGAGCCAAACCTGAGAGCATCCATTAATTCTTTACCCTTTTCAGAATGAATACAGTCACACCAATACTGTGATGAGTGTGTGTGAGCGAGCATCGAATCTCGTGTCCCGTCACACACTCAGAGGAAACAGAATAAATCCCCTCAGACTGTCTGCACCTCTCTGTCTCTCTAAAGTAAACATGTTCCTTCGGTCTGTGGCCAAGAACGCAGCCTTTGCTTGTGTGTTTCTATATCAGTGTTGGGATCAATACAGCGCCTGCTAGTGGTCACAGTAAGTATCACCTTTATTATGTTGGATATTCATTAATTATAGTCCTATGAGTTTTTCTTCATCGGGGTTAAAGCGATAATTCACCCAAAAAGTATCTCTCACCATTTACTCACCCTCATGCCACCACAGATGTGACTTTCTTAGTTCTCCAGAACACAAATGAAGACTTTTAGAGGAATATCTCAGCTCTTTTTGGTCCATACAATGCAAGTGAAATGTGATTAGAACTTTGAAGCCCCAAAAAGCACATAAATGCAGCATAAAAGTAACCCATAAGACTCCAATGATTTAGCAATGGAGTGGTGGTGGCGTAGCGGGCTAAAGCACGTAACTGGTAATCAGAAGGTTGCTGGTTTGATCCCCACAGCCACCACCATTGTGTCCTTGAGTAAGACACTTAACTCCAGGTTGCTCCGGGGGGATTGTCCCTGTAATAAGTGCACTGTAAGTCACTTTGGATAAAAGTACATATCTGGTAATCAGAAGGTTGCTGGTTCGATCCCCACAGTCACCACCATTGTGTCCTTGAGTAAGACACTTAACTCCAGGTTGCTCCGGGGGGATTGTCCCTGTAATAAGTGCACTGTAAGTCACTTTGGATAAAAGCGCCTGCCAATTGCATAAATGTAAATGTAACATATAATAAACGGATCAATATTGAAGTCCTTTGTTACTATAAAGTTCCACTTTCACTTTCTTTTGCATTCACCAAAACGTTACACAAAAACACAATTGAGAGTAATGACACTTCAGCTAGTGCTGTGCCCGGTGAATATGCCAGAATTAAAGAGGAATGGATGGGAAATGTACGTCTTTTTCAGTTATCCGGTTTATTTCTGCCAATTTTATGTTGGCTACGAATGGAGGTTTTCTTCAACACATTTAGAGTACTTGCTGCAGGTCTCCATTTCTATAAATCATTCACTAGGGGGCAGTGTTGGATGCCATTTACCCATAATGACCTGTGGTTTATTACAATTGCAAACATCAATTCTGCAATATTTTAGACAATATAGAAATACCTGTATCCTGCCGTGTGCTTTGACGGTACAGTATGATGGTGGGAATTATTAAGACGCACAGTTTTGTCCATAACCCCAAATCTTCATATAGATGAAAATAAGCCCTTTGTATTAGATAGTGTCCTTGTTTCCTGCCAGATAAATATGCAGAATTTACTGTAGGCTATATCAAAGTAATGCAAAGGCAATATCAAAGCCATCTTCAAAACTGAAGGGCCTGTTTCCACGTTTAACCAGCCGTGAGTTCATGCACGTTAAATAGTGAAATCCAGAATTATCCCTCACCACATAGCCTTGCTGTGCCGTTCCAGAGCCGGTTTTGTCCCTGAACTTAGAAATCAGTGTATGACGACTTAAATGACATTGCTATTACCTTTCCGTTTTTACTTTCGTTCATAAATGTGTTATTAATACTTTATTAACAAGCATACTATTAGCACAGGTGTGTCCAGGATTCCAGAAGAACCCACGATGAAGAGGAAGGAGCCGTGTGAGCAGGAGATGAAGGCGAGAGAGAGGGATGTCCAGAGGAGGGAAGGAAAGGTCAGGCCGCAGAAAAGAGTGATTTGTTTTCAGTGAAACTCGAGCGTTCACCCCCACTTACCGCCGGCGCAACCTACAGCGGAATCAATTACCACTTGTCAGGATGAAACCAAAGCCATGCAACACAATAAGGGCACGACCTAAGAATTTCAGCCTGTGTGTGTGATTGTGATTTTGTTTGTGCTTTTATTTATTTGTTGGTTTGACAAAGCAAGTCCCGGGACCAAACGTCAATATAAACCCATATGTACCTTAAAGTACATTTAAATGCCAAAGGTATCTCTTTTATAAAAGATGATTGGATAAGCCATGGTCTGCACATTCAATGTGATTCTATTTTAATGTGCATCCCCACTTATTTGGCCCTATGCATATGAATAATACATGTCATTTATTAAACATTGCTGTCAGTTATCAAATGCTTTATTTACAGACACAAAACAAACAATTCTGGTCATTTTTGCAGCAGCTCATTTGCTGCCTGCATGTGTGTGTGTTTGTGTGTTTGTGTGTTTCAGTGCTGGGTGTTTACGGGCCGCCCGTCTCCTGTCACTCTACACCTCGCGGACGCTGCGGCTCACCAGAGGCCAGTGTGGTTCAGAGAAGGTTTGGAAACGTCTGAAACCTCTAACCACGGGAGCAGCCGGACATCCAAGCCGATAGAGTGTGTGTGAGGGCCAATATCTTCTGCAATGGTGCCACAGACGAGAGGTGAGACAGTTACCACAAACATCATTGTGTTACAGCAGCCAGACACACGGGGAGTGTTATTATGAGAAATATAACACACTTCATTATTAATAATACACTTTTATGACTATTAATATGTGCATTATTATTAGAATGTATCATACTGTCATTTTGGGATTCATATTAAATACATAATATTATTTACAATATATTATTATTACATTTATTTGAAAAAAAAAATACATATATTATTTTTTTAATTCAATGTATTAATTTAAAAAGAGTTATTCTGTTTAAAATATTGTTATTATTTTAAATTCTCAAAGCTAATTTTAAAAAGGTATTAATTACATTATCATTACTGGCCAATAAACAGTTTTACGACATAAAACATTTACGAAACAGCAAATATATTGAAGGTAATTATTATTAGGATGTTTACTATATATATTTTATTATTGTGATTAAGACTTAATTTCTAATATTATTTACAGTATATTTATTACAATATACAATAAATTGAAACATAAATCAAATTAATTCATTAATTTTAAAAGATTTATATTATCATTACTGGCCATTAAACAGTTGATTATAGTCTTTTAACTTATATTTAAATAAATAATAACACATTTAAATATTAAAACAAATATTAAACAGGAGGTTCATGAAACTGCATATATATTGAAGGTTATTATTATTATTATGAGTTTTTATTATATTATTTTATTTACAGTATATTATTGTAAATTATAAAAATATATTAAATGTATTAAAAGTAAATATTTAATAATTGTGTTATTATTAATAATAGTATATGTTATGTAAAATAGTTTTTTTATTAATTACAAATACTCTTATTTATTCTGTTTAATATTGCTTTTTGTTTTTAAGGATCTTCATTTAATATTTTTAATTAATATTATTGTCCATTAACAACCTTTTCCCATAAATTTAAATAGTAAAACATTTATGAAACACAAAGTACATGAAAAATCAAATATATTAAAGGTTATTTTTTTAGGATGAATGATATTATTATTATTATTAAATATATAATTCTATTTAAAATATATTATTAATATTATTATTATTTTTAAATATGTAATTCTATTTAAAATATATTATTAATATTATTATTAATAATATATTATTAAATATTGAAGTATTTTATTTTTAATATATATATATATATATATATATATATATATATATAAAACGTTGAATTTTTATGAATAATAAATAAGATAACACTTTCAGTTTATATTTCCACAATTAAAATATGAATTATGAACCAAAACAAGTCATGAAACAGGAAATATATTAAAGGTTGTTGTTATTATTATTATGATGTATGATATTATTATTATTTTAAGATATTTAATAATATTATTATTAATAATATGTTATTACAATTCAATTTTTAAGCATATAATTATTAATAAAAATATTATATATTATATTACATAATATATTTTGTAATATAAATGAGCTGCCACTTTTATTTATATTTTCAAAATTAAAATATATATTATGAAACAAAACAATTCATGAAACAGCAAAGATATCAAACCATTGTTTTGGCCAACAGAAATTGTAGTTTTACAAACACATAAATAAAAACACAGTTCAGCGTTTAAGATTAAATCTGGCTGTATTAAATAGTTTTTAATGCCTTTCAAGTATGCCAGAGCGGTTTTATTGAGTTCACTTGTTTATCCAACATCTATAATAAAAATATGATTCTGGAAATTTAGTTTAGAGGATAGAATTTACTGGTCAAAACAAATATCCTCATTTACAACTTAAAGCACTGCTAGAGAAATAAAGCATTTGTGCAATTTTGTTTTTGACTCAAAACTGATATATTGACTTTTGTGTCAACTAGAAATGCTTCTCACCATATAACAAGGAGGACAGCTTCAGCTACAATATTACAACTCTACTAACACCGCAGTATAAACCTCAAACAGACCACAGTGTGACAGAAAGCCGTCTTTCAACTGAGACTGAAGCTTGACAGTTCAAAGAGGACAAACACAGGGAAGAGGAGTGATGAAGATAAGAATGAAAGGACAGAATCAGTGAAGAGCATTTCCATTGGCTGAGAGCACGAGGACATGTCCTGAAGGAAATCGAGGAAGACGAGGCACTTGATTGGTTGCTATTAGCAGACACTAATGGGTGTGACATTGATAAGGACCGTAACCTGATCGCATGTTTTTAGTGCTAACTTCTGCACTCCGGTCCAGCCATCAATCATTATTGCACGCTGAGTGAACTCCCTCGGCACGTTAAATATTTAATCAGCTTTAAAAAAGATTACAGGCAAAAAGGAGAGACAATTATCCTGTCCTTTCACTTTTTTCTCCTTGTAGTCTTTCGGCCTCTTTCTCTGTTTGTTTTATGCTAACAAAAAGTACCGTGGTAACTTTTTCCGTGTTGAAATACTTTCTTCTATCCAAGCTTAATATGCGTAGAAAAATCATACATTGATTTTCTGTAAACGGTAAAAACGTTATTTTTTGAGCAACCCATCCAGCCCAACACAACAACATGACTCGACCAATGACGTGAGTTGGGGCGGGACTCATCTGTTGGCGCTTCATAAAACTGTACCCACATAGTACAATACCATGGTTAGTAAATGAAAATGTACCTTTAAAGAATACGATGGCATTGCTATGGTACATATGCCAAAACTTTGGTAGTTCAGTGTACTTTCGTGTAGCCCATAATATCTTACACATGACACATTCCCAAAGTCACCGGACACCTGAGCCACGCTGCTTCCACCGGAGCCATAATTAAAGTATACGTTACTGCATACAGCGCGGTGTCATGTGACCAGTGCAGACATCTGATACCTGCGGCTCTGGTTCTACAGCACCGGGCCCCCATTAGCAGGTATGAATTATACATTCAGTACCGTGGTTCTTATAGCACAGAGAGAGAGCGAGAGAGAGAGAGAGAGAGAGAGAGAGAGAGAGAGAGAGAGAGAGCTGAAGTTGGACACTAAATTAAAGAGTTGTTATAGGAATGAAGGTTGTTGTAAAAATGGCCAGTGTCAGAAATGAAGGCAGGCTCAGGGCAAAAATTCCAACAATGTCCCCGCAATTAATAATGCTTGTGGAAAAATGTCCCAGTAAGGAATTCTTCAGTTTTATTTTAACCTTATAATGCCGTTTGTATCATATATGATGACAGCTCCTGTGTCACTCTCTGTTCAAGCTGAGGTCAAACAATAAAAAGTATTTATGGCACCATCTAGTGGTTATATGTGGAATAGAAAGTGGTTTCAATGTTTATATCGATCTATTTAAAATGGCAGCGGAGGCTTATGACAGCTCATTTGAATACAGTAAAAGTGACAGTAATGATTATATTGTTACTGATATTTTAAAATGAGTGTTTGATGAATATAAGCAACTTGTGCTTGATTCAAATTTTGTACATTATTTTATTGAAAAAGCCCCTTTGAAATCCACGTATCAAATATGATTGAGGAATATCTCTCATCACCGTTACATTCATGCACACCACAAAACTAATGTTTTTATAAGATATATTTAAAGTGTGAACTAATATTTCTGTGTATTTTCATATATGCGGCGTGCTCTGTCATTATAACGATCTCGTTATTTTACATTATAAGCCATTATGATGATGTCATCTTACCAGAAGTTCATGAGACCCGGCGAAAAAACGACTTCACTTTTATAAATGTCAATATAGTGTTTGATGCATAAAATACATCTGATAAAAATGGTTTATTGAGAAAGAATATTTAATTCATATTGTATTTGATACTGTGATACATTTCAATCCATATTTATAGAGCAAGAACAGGAAGTTGTCACGGTCAAACTCTCAAACATTTGGGATCTCTGAAAAGCCCAGAGAGTCGTCTGATAATACCCCAATATTTACCCCTGTAGAAAAACTTCAGTAACAAACGTCCTGCACAGAAATGAATAGCAGGACCTCAGGAGGAGAATGAACTTTAAAGCATCATGGATCAAATATGAGCCTATAGTTTGACTAATGGTACTAAAAACTGTTTAATGTAAAAAACAAAAAAATCACAATTCTTTCATATGTTAGGCTATACAGGGTTAATATTCCATTAAAGTTCTGGTTATACAGTATGTACTATAGCATATAATAATTTGAGATTAATTAGTTATTAAATAAAAGTGAACGGATGAGACAGAAGAACAATACGCCCTCATAAAGTTAAAAAAAGCCCCTGAAAATTAAATCCAGGGGCAAATATTAACCCTTAATAAAAAAGTGTATTTCTAAAACTGATGGGGAGAGAGAGAGAGAGAGAGAGAGAGAGAGAGAGAGAGAGAGAGAGGGAGAGAGGGAGAGAGACATTGGCTGAGTTAGGAATGGTGTACTACCACACTACTCATACTATTTCTGCCATTGACTCATATGGACGTAGTGTTGTAATATTCCATTCCAAACTCAGCCATTGTCCTTGAGTAAAAGTGGATGATGTCATAATGTTGTGGTTTATTCTTAAGTTATTCCTAAACTATTATTTTAATCCTCCCATCAAAACTGTGAGTCGTTTGGCAGTTATCCAGTTTTCCAACTCCTTTTCCAGTCGTTTGTGATTACTGTGTTTTATTGATTTATTTTTTTTAAGAAATTGCACTCACAAAAAACAAACTCTTGCTGATTAAATATTTTATAGCTGAGCATGACTAGAAAAAAATATTACAATATTTTTTAAGTGTTGTATGATTAATGACTTTTAAATGTGTTGTTTTTTAGATTAGAATTAAACTTGCATGTATGATTACATATTTTTAGTTAACGGAATATTCCGGGTTCAATACAAGATTCGCTAAATCGACAGCATTTGTGGCATAATGTTGATTACCACAAACATTTATTTTGACTCGTTCCTCCTTTTCTTTAAAAAACCCCCGTTACAGTTACAGTGAGACATTTACAATGGAAGTCAATGGGGGCCAATTTTTGAAGAGTTTAAAGGCACAAATGTGAAGCTAATATTTTATAAAAGCTCTCACACGAATTCTTCTGTTAAAACTTGTGTATTATTTGAGCTGTAAAGTTGTATAAATCATAATTTTTAGAGTCATTTTAGGGTTTGTTGACATTTCATCATTATGGCAACGAAGTTGTAAAATTGGCTATAACTTTACACGGAAAAAGTAAGTGATTTTATGATTGTAAAATCATGTTAACACACATATTGTTTATGTCTTATGGCTATACTTTTGAAAAAGTGAGTATTTTAACGTTCAAAAATTGGCCCCACTCACTTCTATTGTTATTGCCTCACTGCCACCTCGATTTTTACTAATTAATTACTTAATTATTGATTTACATACCACAAGTACATCATAAAAATTAGTTTGAAACAGCCGAGCAAGGATATACTGTTCGCGAACATTCAGTCATCCATTACACTGCCGTGGGAAGCATTTAATAGTACATTTAAATATGAGGACGCAAAAAACTACATGTAAAACCATAATTAATGTGACATCATTATCGATGACTTTGACTCATTGTATGAGTAGAATTCACATGAAGTCAGTAAAAGAAGCTGTTTTAACCACTCAATGATGATTTAAAGTAATATACATATTTGTAGTATTTATGTACATAATATACACGATTACACTGTTATTATAATATGGCCAGTGTCAGAAATGAAGGCAGGCTCAGGGCAAAAATTCCAACAATAATGTCCCCGCAATTAATAATGCTTGTGGAAAAATGCCCTAGTAAGGAATTCTTCAGTTTCTATTATAAACTTATAATGCCCCTGTTCAAGCTGAGGTCAAACAACATATAGTATGTACGTTTCATGTGTTTATGGCACCATCTAGTGGTTATATGTGGAATAAGAAGTGGTTTCAATGTTTATATCGATCTATTTAAAATGGCCAAAATTTTACACCACTAAAAATGACGGTGTAAGAAGGTGTTTAGCAGTCGGTAAGATGTTTTCGTAAATGTTCGACCTGTTATGAACCACCGAAACAAACGCAAAAACACCTTTTTTGACCAGAATTTGTTTAATGACATCACACATGTCTTTCTTCATTTTAGGTTGCGGCAGGTGAAAGTCAAAAGCCTCAAAAATAAACTATGGAAATTCCTTTAAAAGGATGACCAAAGGAAGCCATTGTTTAATTCATATATTAAATCAAACCTAACAACACTCTATCGATATATAAGTGAGCAACCTCAATCAGCAGATGGTTTTATCACCCCTCACGTGAAAGATAAGAAACTAGCGTAGGAAATCTGATCTGAGAGAAAACCTTCCAAGAGGCGACTAGTAATACCGAAGAGTTCTCCCTCGCTTTTAAATTTTCACATCATGCTTTGCTGAAGTTCTACAATCAAGTCCATTCATAGCACAGGAGATCGTAGTTACACCGATGAGCCCTAACATTATGAGCACTCACAGGTGAAGCAAATAACATTGATCATCTCCTAACTAGGGCCACATGTCAAGGTCTGGGTAGATTAGATGGTAAGCGAACAATCAGTTCTCGTATTCAATGTGTTGAAGGCAGGAGTGAAGACCTGAGCGGCTTTGACGAGGGCCAAATTGTTATGGCCAGACGACTGGGTCAGAGCATCTCTGAAACGGCAAGACTCGTGGGGTGCACCTGTTCAGCACTGGTGAGTACCTACCGACAGTGATCAGAGGAGGGACAAACCACAAACCGGCGACAGGATGTTGGGCGCCCAAAGCTCATCTATGCACGAGGGAAATGAAGGCACTCAAAGCGTCTCTATCGGTCACAGAACATCTGATTTCGGTCAGTTCGATCATGGATTTAAGACTGTCTTGGGCAGCTGTGGCTCAGGTGGTAGAGCGGGACGGCCACTAATCGCAGGGTTGGTGCTTTGATTCCCGGTCCACACGACTCCACATGCCGAAGTGTCCTTGTGCAAGACACTGAACCCCAAGTTGCTCCCAATGGCAGGCTGGCACCTTGCATGGCAGCTCGGCCATCATTGGTGTATTGAGTGTGAATGGGTGAATGGGACACATTTGTAAAGCGCTTTGGAAACCTATAAGGTTAAAAAAGTCACTGTATGAGTGCAGACCATTTACGATTTCGATCAGTGGCCAATCAGTGCACCCCTAATTACAACATTACAGTTTAGAGTGTAGAGATTACATGTGAGTGTTTTTCTCACAGGAAAAAATAGAGAAGCAGAAAACTTCAGCAATTGAATCCACTTGCTATCTAGGAGAAACAACCAAGATATTAAAGAGATCATATTTGTGATTTTTCTTATCGTGCCTTGTCTTGCCTAAATTCTGTCTTTGTATTTGGGTCCAAGGGTCAGTGGGTTGGTCAGACGGGGCTTTGTGAGTTAAAGTCTGGGGTGGGCAGTGACAGTGACAGCCGATACACTTCATCCGTGATTACAGGACTTTTCCATCTCTGGGATCTGCCTGCAACTCCCACAATATTGATCCTCTAATAAAAGTCAACATGGAGAGCAGAAAGATGCAGAATGAAATTACTGCCATCTCTTTCTTACTTTCTGTCTTTCAGCTCGTTCCTTGGCTCCTCCTTCATTTCTCTGGCTTGGCACGGCCGTAGAAGATGAAACACGCTTTGACAGATGAGACGGGCAGGACTATAGTGATGTAGATGAAGACAGATTCTGACGGGTGAGAGGTAAGTGGGACAGTGAAGGAACGCCAAAGCATTGACGCACATACAGTTCTCTCCACGAATGTGCCGATATTATCATAACGCTCTAGATATCAGTGGACAGGATGTTGACTTAAAACCCTTTATATGGAACAATAGGTCAGAACAGCACAGTAAACCGTAATATGTCAATTGCTTCTTCTAGACAACAAAGAGATTAAAGGGAGACATGCTGACGTCTCCTGCTTCTCAGATGTTTCTCCTAAGAAAAAAACTCACATGTTTTCCCGCAAGAGACCTCAGCAATGTCTCAAACTGATACCAAAGTCTGAGATCTCAATAGGAACATTTTTTCATCAAATCCTCCCAAGAGCAACTGATCTGAGCTCTGCTATCCACTCTCATTTTAGAGCCCGATACTCTTACTGGATGTGAACAATTGACTCATTTGTGTCTTACTACTTAATAAGGTGAAACATCTGAGAAAAAGTGGATTTGCAAACTTAAACTCACAGTTGATATTCTCGATGTTTTGGAAATCAGCAGAAACATATTTAGTGACTTCACAGATGGAAAATGACACCATCTTCCTGTATGGGATCAATATTTATACAATAGAGATGCAGTAATAAAATCCAGAGTATCTTATCTTACTTTCTGATACTTTTACCCTTTTATGTGCTGAAATATATTTATAGACTATTGCATTGTTGCACAGTAAAGTATGTGATTATTAGAGAGACACATCAAAGATATTGACTGATCAGTTAACTACTGCATTACCTTACTTAAACACACTTAACAAGCTTTTTGTTGTTGACTGAGAATGGAATTAAAAGTTTGCACGGCTACTTAGTATAATTCAAAGGAGTCTTTTATTCAAAAATGGTTTCATTTAGCGAAAAAATGTTTTACTCGCAGAGTATCGCTCAATCATTCTCTCTTACAATAAGACTGCTTACATTTTCTTACAAGAATGCACTCTGAAATCTGTTTAAAGACGACACTGTCGCCGCAGTGATTTATGGCTTGATTTGAAGCAGGAGGGAGGTCAATGTGAGTGACCTCAGAGAGTACCCATAAGTCCATTTCCAGAAACAATACACTTTAGTATGCAGTCTAGAACATGATGGAAACATAATGAGACTGAAATAAATCCATACAGATAAAAAACCTTATTCATTTGAATAAAATCCAAGAAATAATTAGCGTAAATAATTAGGCAAACAATGTCCAACACTCTGATAGCATGCATATGTTGTTGAGGTATACTATATATGATGCTTGCGTTTTCATGCAGAAGGTAATTTTTAGTAGAGATACACTAATGTATAGGCCAAACATCTGGCAATAAATCCGGATATCGACCGATTGATTAAATCAGTTATTTCCTGTCAATCAAAAGTGGGTGTAAATACATGCCTTACATACAGATCCACTAAACGATATCAGAAGATATTAGAGCACTTGCTCATCAGCCATACTTTTCTGCCGTATGGCACATTAAATATATTTGTACAATGTCTAGGGCTGCACAATTAATCAAAATAACATTTAAATCCCAATATGACCTGTGTGATTCTTATTTAGTGTATTATTACAGTGTTTCTCATACATGTCATGCTCGGAGTAACAGATATGCTTCGAGTTCGGTCCCGTTTTGCTTACATGCACTGAGCATGTTATATTTAAAGCACTCCAAATACACTTTAACTTCACTTTTGCACAATTCCAAAAACAGTGGTAATAAAATGTATGTGAACCGTAAATTACCTGCATTTATGTATAACTTTGTCTTAAAATCTGGTTTGAAATTCATCTAAGTCACAATAATGAACAAACACAATCTGTTTGAACTAATACGATACAAATTATTCTATTGTGCCTCTACATATTGAATACATATTAAAATAAATGAAACGAGATTGGAGGTGTGGGTTAGAGCTACTTTGACTTATAAAAAGCAGTCTAAAATTTGAGTTTGCTATTCACAAGAAGCATCTGCTGATGTGGACCATGCCTCACAAAAAGAAGAGATCTTTGAAAACCTACGATCAAGAATTGTTGCTTTGCACAAAGCTGGAAAGGTTTAGAAAGTTATCTTGAAGATCTTAGATATTCATCTGTCCACAGTTAGACAAACTGTCTATAAATGGAGATGATTTAGTACTATAGGTACTCTCACTAGAAGTGGCCGTTAGATATTCATCTGTCCACAGTTAGACAAACTATCTATAAATGGAGATGGTTTAGTACTATAGGTACTCTCACTAGAAGTGGCCGTTAGATATTCATCTGTCCACAGTTAGACAAACTGTCTATAAATGGAGATGGTTTAGTACTATAGGTACTCTCACTAGAAGTGGCCGTTAGATATTCATCTGTCCACAGTTAGACAAACTGTCTATAAATGGAGATGGTTTAGTACTATAGGTACTCTCACTAGAAGTGGCCATTAGATATTCATCTGTCCACAGTTAGACAAACTGTCTATAAATGGAGATGATTTAGTACTATAGGTACTCTCACTAGAAGTGGCCGTTAGATATTCATCTGTCCACAGTTAGACAAACTGTCTATAAATGGAGATGATTTAGTACTATAGGTACTCTCTCTAGAAGTGGCCGTCTAGCCAAGATGACTCAAAGGGAACATCGCAGAATGATCAATGAGGTAAAAAATAACCCTAGAGTGACAGATAAAGACTTGAAGGAATCATTGGAACTGGTTAACATCTCTGTTCATGAGTCTACTATACAGAAAACAATAAACAGGTATGGTGTTCATGGCAGGACATCATGAAGGAAGCTGCTGCTTAACAACAAAAACATTGCTGTGCACCTGAAGTTTACCAAATACCAGCTTGACACTCCAAAACACAACTGGGAAAATGTTATGTGGACTGTTAGCTAAGATTGAATTGTCTGAGAAGAACACACAGCACTACGTATGGTGTAAAAAGAGCACCGCATACCAACATGAATACATCATCCCAGCTGTGAGGTACGGTGGAGGGAGCATCATGATTTGGGGCTGCTTTGCTGCTTCATTGCCTGGGCCACCCCTAAACATCAAAGTAAACCACTACAGAATGGCTTAAAAAAAAGAAAATACACTTTTGGAGTGGCCCAGTCAGAGCCCAGACCTTAACCCAATAGTGATGCGGTGGAATGACATCAAGAGAGCCGTTCACACCAGACATCCTAACAATATGGCTGAGCTGAATCAGTTCTGTAAGGAAGAATGGTCCAAAAATCCTTCTTAACATGTGCAAGTCGAATTTGCAGATACCGGAAATGCTTGGTTGAGGTTATTGCTGCCAAAGGATGATTGATCAGTTATTAAATCCAAGGGTTCACTTACTTTTTCCACAGCACTGTGAATGTTTAATGGGATGTGTTCAATAAAGACATGTCAGATTATAATTGTTTGTGTGTTGTTAGCTTAAGCGCATTATGTTTGTCTATACTTGTGACTTTGATAAATATGAGATCACATTTTATGACCAATTAATGCAGAACAGCACATGTTTGTTAGATCCTATACCAACTAAGATCTTAAAAGAGGTATTCCCTGTAATTTCAGAACCTCTTCTTAATATTATTAACTCCTCTCTATCCTTAGGACATGTCCAAAGAAACATTAAAATGGCACTTATCAAACAACTTGGTCCTGGAGAATTAGCTTATTACAGACCGATTTCAAATCTACCATTTATGTCGAAAATACTATAAAAAGTATTATCCTCACAAATATGTTAATTTCTACAGAGAAATAGTAAATATGAAGAATTTCAGTCAGGATTCAGGCCTCATCACAGTACAGAGACTGCACTTATCAGAGTTATATCATCTAATCACGGTTGCATTTCACTTCTAGTGCTTTTAGATCTTAGTGCTGCCTTCGACATGATAGATCATGACATTCTCTTGAATAGGCTAGAGAATTATGTTAGCATTTGTGGTTTTGCGTTAACATGATTTATCTGACTGCTACCACGTTGTATGTGTAAATGAGGAATTGTGAAATCAAACCATTGTTAAGTATGGAGTGCCACAGGGATCAGTTTTAGGGCTTCTGCTTTTCTCATTGTATATGCTTCCCCTGCGAGATGTTATCAGGAATCATGGAAAAAGTTTGCACTGTTATGTTGACAATACCCAACTTTAGTGTCTCAATGAAGTCAAATATTGGATGGCCAGAAATTTCCTTCTATTCACTTCCAACAAAACAGAGGTACTAATGATTGGACCAAAAACCTCTTAAAAATAAGCCTTTAAAATATAATTTTACTCTCGATGGATGTACTGTTATGTGTTGTCTACAGCGAAGAACTTAGGTATGTAATATAATATACATTTTTTGTTTCCATGTCTCAACCTTAGGATTCATATCCCGAGGTTTCAAGAGCCAGCCAGATCCAGCTCCATTCCTGCTTGGTGTCGGACTCCACTGCTACGTGTCGCTGAAAGATGACGACGATGAAGGAAACCTGTTTGGAAACAAGTCATTATTTTTGCAATTCTATTTTGTGCTGCTAATGTTGTAGAAATTTCACTCTGTATCTTTACAATAAAAATAAGTAAATGGTGTAAATGTGAATACTACCAGTATCAACCTTTGCGAAAAAAAAAGTTGATCTGCTTCTTCCTCCCATCTACACAGCATTGCACTGGCATCTCGTGGAGCGCTGGCTGGCCAGCTAATTGAGCGCCTCCTGAGACCCCTTCTGGTGTGAGATCCAAATGGAAGGGGGTTGTTGTCTAGGGAACAGCTCATTGAGGAGATTCGAGAGAATCATTGAAGAGCACAGGCCAGGCAGGCCATGACAGGTAAACAACAGTGGTCCACCCTCTCTCAGCCTCTTTTGGGCTGATCCTGTCCAGTAACTAACAGTGTGAAACTAAGGAAGAAGCAAATGGGATGTTTTCAATTTAGAGACTGTGAAGGTTTTCCAAATCCATTTTTTTTTTTTTTAGTTTTTCCTTCTTTGAACCAGACTGTTTAAACAGTTTTTGTTTTTCATGACTCACAAGCTAAAATAGAAATGAACATTGTGGCACCCTAGCTCATATTCTATCACAAATGAATTGCTAAATTAATTAATATTCTAAACAAAGTAATTGCTGTGTTGTTAGGCAGTGATTGTCATGTGGTTTTGCTTCGGGACCCAGATTTTACATTAAACGAGTTGCGACCCAAAACAACACCAAACCTGAAGGCATGCCCAAAATGAAAGGCTTTTAACTAAAAAAAACCAAAGAGGGTCAATTGTTTGGTGTCATTTTAAAGAAAACTGCTCAAAAATGAACCTTTTGTTTTACTTTTCTGATTTGACATTATATATCTTATAATAAGGTTGCTCCAAAAAACTGTTCCCAATCATGTCACCTGTAACTTAGTTCAATTTTTTTTTGATACGACAAAGCAATCAAAAGTTATAGTATTACATAAATAATTTATTATATTGTCCAAAAGCATCTCCAAACAAATAAAACATAATAATTGTACATAGAACTAATTACACATGCAAACACAACAATGACTAAAGGTTTGCATAGCATGCAGACATGATTTTAGTCATGAGATTTCACAGAATGAGTTTCATTCTGTGTCATTTGAGTCATCATTGAGTCTGTGTCATGTATTTAGCGCCATCTCCTGGTGGTCATATGTAACATTGTGCTTCATGTGGATTATCTAATGATCTATACATCTGAATATCTTGTGTGTGGACTCATTTGAAAGATAATCACCTCTAAGTAAGTGGTATGTGATGTAATTTTATGTTCTGCTTATGTTTCTGGACGTTATAAGCAAAAATGTGGCTTATAAGCAACTCCTGTCAAAGACATGTACTTAGCAATTACTTGCTATATTTTTTATCTGCGAGTAAAACAAATAGTCTGGTTGTATTCTACTCTTTGAGAGCTTTCCAATGACATATAACACATGGATATTTGATTAGTTTGATGTTTTTACTGATTTCAATAATATGAACAGTGCAAAATGTTTTATAAATTATCAAAACAGAACACTTCTGATTTGTCTGCATATTTCAAAGCCCTTGTTCCGATTTAGCCTACATGCATTGTAAACTACAGTTTCCAAGCTTTAAAACAATACCTATTTTGTGTTGGTCAAGACTGCTATTAATATTTTGATAATTATATTTGTCTCTGCGGGCCAATCCGAACTTAAATGGTTCATGTTTTGGTCGTATTTGCAAAGTTTTGTTTACAGGTTTTAGAGGGGATATGACAAAAATTGTCCATATTGACATCTGCTTTGTTTAGCTAGCCAGTGTGGGCTACCAAGTGACGAATTACAAAGAATTTGTGGCAAAATCTTATTTTTTGGAGATTGATTGGACACAATCAATCTCCAAAAAATAATCAAACAACAAAAGATACGGGAATTATTTAAGCCAGTTTATTTTGTTATCATAACAGTGCAGAATTATATGATTATTTTCATTCAGCATTGTTTTGTTGTCCTGTCAGAACAGACCTGCTGTTTTCAGTCGTGACCCGACAGTTGAAAATGACTGTGATAGGCCAGAGATTCCCAAACTTTCTTATGAGCCAAACGCCACAGCCTAAATTGTTATATTAAAGTACACCTTGAGATTTAATGTAGTGTTAATGTTTCAATAGAAAGCTTTAATAAACTTCACTACATCTTCACACTTATGATGTTATCAAACATATCTCAAGTTCATGTGAGTAAGTGTTTCGTTTTCTTAACAGCATGCATTTATTTGAAAAAGTTACATTTTTATTGATTTTATTTCATCTTTGGCAATTCTATCACAACATAACAAACCCATGCATTCAAGAAACCCAGTTGCAGTTTATACAAATGTGTAGTTTGCACATGCTAGGACAGAAAACTGGACATACAGAACTCTTTATTTAGCATCTTTCAACATAGCATCAAATTAGTCTTCATGTCAAGGTGCCTTTAGCATCTTCAGACCCCTAGGAAGGGAAATTCTGAACCTTTACCTCCAGTAACAGAGATTCCCTGTTGGATTCGTGTTTGACAACAGGATGAATCCTTGTTACTGAAAGCGAATGGTCAGGTTTACTCCAGGTTCTTTGAAGACCAGCGCAAGCCTCCATTCTGAAGACAACACAAACAGATAAACATTTGATTTATTCCCTTAGTAAAATACTCTTATTATAAACAGGATAAAGCACAAGGTCTCTATGCTTTTGTTAGTTATCATGCCTCAATAAAGAGTATGTTTCGGCATGCAGCATTCGCTGGACGTCCCCTGTGGCACCCTCAATGACAGCTAACAAAGCGAGGTTAAACAGATGGAGTAAAGTGTCTGCCTTTCAGATCCCTGATTGTTTGACCTTAACTCGTGGTGTTCTCCATGCCCCTGTGTTTTTATGTTTAGGGAAGGAAACTTAAATCAGCAATTAACATAAATAATTAACTACTCCATGGGATTAATTATTAATGTGCCGGTGGAGTGACTGCACCCGCTTAAGAGAGAGATAGCACCTCAAGAGTCGAGAGAAGCCCAAGACACCGTAACTGACTTCAGCTTGTACTTTCAACTTATAGTTTGAGTAAACACTCTCTTTCACTTTTTGTATGATGCTTTGGAGTGATTATGATCTATTTCTGGATGGATTAAGACCTAAGACACATTTTCGCGAGATTCACCTCTTTCGCTAGCTTGCTCACTTTCTAGCTCCTCGACTCTTGTCTGTAATTCTGTCTTTACACCATCATCTACTCTGAAACCCCTTTCACTGTGTGTTTACTCGGACTGTCTGTATCATGTTGCCGAGATCTGGCTTGTTAATTGCTCGGTAATTACAGAGCTTCTGTTGATCTGTTAATTTCATAGCGCTGCTACAAACCTTTTAGGCTGTCTGCTCGGAGCTCAGGCTCTATTGGATTTGGCTCATGTGCCGTGGCTAACGCTTTGAGAGCTGCACTAATGTGCCGTCAGCCGTTCGGCATGCACTTCCACTGTTTTGATGCGCTCTCTGTCTGGCCAAATGTTGCGTCTGCCTAATTCGACCAGGATGAGGTGAGAACCAATCTAATCGAACAAGTATGCTGTTAGTGTTGATGGTAACAGATAGCGTTTTAGGCCTCACTACAGGCTAGGGTATTCCTCTTAGGGTATAGCCTCTTAAAGTATACTCTTATAATCGCAAGGGCATACAAAATTGTTCGGTGCATGTCCTTTGCGATACTATTTTAATACAGTCAACGACAGGCCCATGTGCAGATGATTCACACAGGTTGTCTAGAAAAACTGGGCTGCAATAAATGCGTGTCCCGATAACGAAATTGGCTAAAATAGCTAATTGTTTTGAGGGTGTGGAAAATGCTTCTTTGCAAGTGGAATCGAAATAATTGAAAATGAATCCTGAAATTTTAATTGGTCAAACGATGCTTACGTCAGAGTGCAGTTTTTGCAACTTTTGGTCGAATTACGGAGCGTCACTTTCGCAAACCATTGTGATTTTCCTCTACGTCCTTGCAACACTTCATCTCAATTGAAATCAATGGATTCGCAGCGTTCTCTAACATTACGTAAACTCTAGTACGCCCTTCGATAGAAGGTGGTACTTTAGACACCATAAGATCATTGCCATGATCAGTACCTATCGTATAAGTCTAAGTTTCTACATCGTAAAATCGCAAGTTTTAAATTGTTAAACAATTGCATAGCTGCATTTACTCTTAGAAAGCTAATATTTCCTCTTTGTGATTTAATTAACTAATTGTAAATGCATTTTTGTTAAGTACATTATGTAAATAAATACATTAGCAATTAAAACATAGAGATGTTTTTAGACTTCCTCATGAATTGCCAATATAAACGCCTTATTTAAAACCAATTCTTACCTTCCAACTTATGACAGAAGCCTTTCTTCTCTGCTCATGCTCAGAGCTCTTCTTCAACCCAAGTAATTGAGAACCTGCTGGTTTCATCCTTGTCTTCAATGTCAACTCCAACCTCTGGACTCCAAACTCTGAACACTACTTATCTTTACAGCCACTAATACTGGTGATGGGACCAGCCTATGTTAACCATTAACTCTCCAACTTTGCACCCTGTTTCACCCTGGTTAGTTCCTAACGCAGTACCACCTCTGTTTCTTTGTGATTTGAGGGTCATAATAATTTTAGCATCTCTGCTTTTGTCTAGATAAAGCTTGCACATATATTCCTTCCCATGCAAATCTGTAGGCAGAAGGCAGTTCTGCAAGTTTATGGTATTACCTGCTGGTCTTATCAATTTGCATGGTTTACCATTACAACATCCAACAAGATTTGACAACTATTAGCATGCAGCTTTGAGGGTATCAGTCTCAAATTGTAAAATGCATGATGTCATTAGGGCAGCCATTCCAACTCATGCGTCTATTGCAAGGCCTATCATCATGTACAACCTCTGCCTTGGTTTTCTCCGTAATCAACACTTGTAAGAAAGTCCAAAAGTCAGATTGATAATCTGTTATTTTTTTTAAAGATAATAGATAGCTGTTTTGCTACAGTATGAGAACGAGCTGGCCTGATTTTGTAGCTTGTAGCAAAATGACTCGACAAACTAGTTGATTTGCAAACCGTACCACAACTATCTTGAGTCTCCTATGACTATACAAGAACAGCATATTTAGGAAACGCCATTTATTGTCAGACATTTAGTTTTAAGTATTTAAATGCACCATTTGTGCTATTAACATACTGTAAGTGATTTTAAGGAATTGAACATACGATTTCCACCTAACGGACGATAAAATTGGCCACTTTAGTATTGTAGTGGTGACTTTTGCATGGACAAGCACCAGTCGTGGTAATTCTCTGTTGGTGAGGTTTTTGAAGCACTTTGCCTTCACCGAACCTTGACGATAGCTTGATATTGCACAGCAGCATACAGTAATTTCCCTCCACTATGTTTAGCTTGATCTTGCTCTTTTACCAGCCTCAATCAAGCTTATAAGCATTGGCCAATCCAGAACTCTTGGCTGCTATAATAAGGCAATTAAAGCGAGCTGGCAGACAGACACTTCCCACAATGCCGGGGCTCCCAAGACGGGCCCTGCCAATGCCAATCTCTAATAGGGCCCTGAGTACAGGCCTGGGAAGATGCAATTGGATTTGAAGCCAATCAATCATCCCGGCTATTGACCTATGATTGGATTTAGAAGACATGTCAGGGCCGCTTTGATTTTAGCTCTGGCCCAATGAAGCTGGATGTGAAGGTTTATTGTTTCGGACGGACCGAGAGCGGTGTGTGGGGTTTGACACGCTGCCAGAAGAGATGGATGCATACAATGACTGTTGTATCCATCCATCAGAGTTAGAATCCGTCATCTCATCTTTCACAAGAGAGCTGTAGAAGATCATCCATTGCTTTTGGGCTCTGCTGTTGTTTGTGTAGCCTTAAGTCTGGAAATTTCACAAATATCTTAACTTACCTAAGAAAGTTGGTGATAGTTTATGGTGTAGTAGGAACTATATTGTATAATTTAGTGTTTCTGTATCCATACTAGATGCAATATATAAAGGGGTCATATCAAGAGGAATCCACATTTCCTTGATCTTTTCAGTGCTTTAAAGTGCATTATGTACAGTGAAAACAGACTCTAAACTTTCATGAAGAACATTCGTGAAACTAAACTGCAAAAACGCCTCATTCTGAACTTCCGCAACTTTCTCACATCAGCACGTGGTAAATGGTCTGCACTTATATAGCGCCTTTTTAACCTTAGCGGTATTCAAAGTGTCTCATTCACACATTCACACACCAATGATGTCAGAGCTGCCATGCAAGGTGCCAGCCTGCCATTGGGAGCAACTTGGGGTTCAGTGTCTTGCCCAAGGTCTCTTCGGCCGGGAATCAAACCAACCCTGCGATTAGTGGATAACCCACTTTACCACCTGAGCCACAGCCGCCCTATTGGGCCCATGATGCAAACTTGGCCCACCAGGTCGCGGTGAGGTAATATGGATGAAGTAGGGGTTTAAAGACAGAAATGTGAAGCTTATAATTTAATAAAAGCACTAATATAAATTCTTCTGTTAAAACTCATGTCTGACTAGTTGAAATTGTTGTTTTTACGGTTGATTTAGCTTTAGTGTTTACGGCGTTACATACGATAGTAAGCGATTTTTTTCAACAAAATCATGTGAGTGTCTTACTGAAACCAATATTTAATATTTTATAGACTAGACTATTTTTTTATAGAAAAGGAGGAACAAGTCGAATAAAATTTTTGTGATAATCAATATTATGCCACAAATGCTGTCGACTGAACGTAACTTGTATTGATCCTGGAATATTCCTTTAAAGGAACAGCAACAACAAGTGGACAGTTTAATGCTAACGCTCAGATAAATGCTGGAAAATGGTAATAAAAAGCTAAAATATGATTGATTTTGGTACATGAAACATTGCTAACATTATAAGTATACCTGAGGGGGGTGGGGGGGTTGGTGGGTATGATATAACCCCTTTAAAGACTCATACATCACAAAGACGACCTGAAGTCCTGAAGACAACAAATTGCTCAAAGCTTTATTAGAGTGGAGGTTTTAGTTTCCAAAACTTTATACAAATTTATGTCATGTTGGGCGACAGACTAGAAAGCTTGCGTTTCATTGAAGTCTAGCGTTGTTGAGTTTCAGGTGGTGTAGGGCGACCTAGATGAGCAGAAAGATGGAGAAGACTTATGGTAATGCAAAGAGTCCTTCAGCATCTGTCCTTATCGTTTAAATTACAAGACTGAGAATAATTTCTAATTTGCAGAGCTCTGAAGGATAACAGCATCTTCCCATAAACATTCTGCTGATAAATGAAAAGCAGTGCCACTCTAGAAATAATGAAGTGAATTAAGGCACACTCTTAACTGCGTTGCGCTGCGGTGATCTCGGAGTAGCTATTACACATAAAGACTGATCAATATGTCCTTTGAGGGGCCTGCATAAGGACAAGTGAGGAAAGACGGCCAGGTGAGTGAAGACAAAACCTAATCCAGTTGACTGACTTGGGCAGGATTGAGAAGATCAGTGTGGGTGATGAACCCAGCTTAAAGAACTTCTGAAATGTGCTTAAGGTGGTTGGTTGGTCTTTGTTGATGGTTTAAGATGGTTTAGCTGGCCAGCCAGCTGGTCTCATAGACTGACCAACAGAAAAGTTCCCAAAACCCCTCTTAACCAACAAAACAGACCAGAATAATGAGCTTGGCCAGGCTGGGAGACCAACTAACCACCTTAGGCTGATTTTAGGCTATTTTTTCAGAAGTTTACCATACTGGTTTGAGCTGGTTCTGTAAGGAACGAGCACCATGCTGAAACACAACTTAAACAAGCCTAAGCTGGTTTGCTGGTCTTAGCTGGTCTCCCAGCTGGCCGAGCAGCTAAACCAGAAGAACACCATCTTGGCCAAGCTGCATGACCAATTAGACCATCTTAAACCATCTAAAACCAGTTTAGGGTGATTTAAGATTACCATTGTGCTTTTAAACTGATAAACAACCAGACATTTATTAACCTTAGCTAGCTCATCCATTAAATATATAGCAGAGTCAAGTGGCAACTGGGCTGGACTGGGGAGAGAAATCGGGCCGGGATTTTACATGGCAACTAGCCCAGAAGTGGGGGTTTGCAGTCCTTTTCTGCATATCGCGGTGCCGTTTTGTGCTTCATTCTGCATATGTGGCGGCTCATTTTTGCTTATCGTGTCCCATTCAGCATGTTTCGTGGCAGACCCACAGGCCCGCTCGGTTCTCCCGATGGCCAGTCCACCCCTGATCAGCCCCAAAGTGCGTCGGACCATCGGGATAATGCCGGTATTCCAGATTACCAGTCCAGGCATGAGTGGCAGGAACACAAAACTTACTGCAAGGGAACACAAAACTGTTAAGAGGGAACACAAAACTTACTGCGAGGGAACGCAAAACTGTTAAGAGGGAACGCAAAACTGTTAAGAGGGAATGCAAAACTTATTGCGAGGGAACGCAAAACTGTTAAGAGGGAACGCAAAACTTACTGCGAGGGAACGCAAAACTGTTAAGAGGGAATGCAAAACTTATTGCGAGGGAACGCAAAACTGTTAAGAGGAAATGCAAAACTTATTGCGAGGGAACGCAAAACTGTTAAGAGGGAACGCAAAACTTACTGCGAGGGAACGCAAAACTGTTAAGAGGGAACGCAAAACTTACTGCGAGGGAACGTAAAACTGTTAATAGGGAACGCAAAACTGTTAAGAGGGAACGCAAAACTTACTGCGAGGGAATGCAAAACTGTTAAGAGGGAACGCAAAACTTACTGCGAGGGAACACAAAACTGTTAAGAGGGAACGCAAAACTTATTGCGAGGGAACGCAAAACTGTTAAGAGGGAATGCAAAACTTATTGTGAGGGAACACAAAACTGTTAAGAGGGAACGCAAAACTTACTGCGAGGGAACACAAAACTTACTGCGAGGGAACACAAAACTGTTAAGAGGGAACGCAAAACTTACTGCGAGGGAACGCAAAACTGTTAAGAGGGAACGCAAAACCTATTGCGAGGGAACGCAAAACTGTTAAGAGGGAACGCAAAACTTACTGCGAGGGAACGCAAAACTGTTAAGAGGGAACGCAAAACTTACTGCGAGGGAACGCAAAACTGTTAAGAGGGAATGCAAAAGTTATTGCGAGGGAACGCAAAACTGTTAAGAGGAAATGCAAAACTTATTGCGAGGGAACGCAAAACTGTTAAGAGGGAACGCAAAACTTACTGCGAGGGAACGCAAAACTGTTAAGAGGGAACGCAAAACTTACTGCGAGGGAACGTAAAACTGTTAATAGGGAACGCAAAACTGTTAAGAGGGAACGCAAAACTTACTGCGAGGGAATGCAAAACTGTTAAGAGGGAACGCAAAACTTACTGCGAGGGAACACAAAACTGTTAAGAGGGAACGCAAAACTTACTGCGAGGGAACGCAAAACTGTTAAGAGGGAACGCAAAACTTGTTGTGAGGGAACACAAAACTGTTAAGAGGGAACGCAAAACTTACTGTGAGGGAACGCAAAACTGTTAAGAGGGAACGCAAAACTTACTGCGAGGGAACACAAAACTGTTAAGAGGGAACGCAAAACTTACTGCGAGGGAACGCAAAACTGTTAAGAGGGAACGCAAAACTTACTGCGAGGGAACGCAAAACTGTTAAGAGGGAACGCAAAACTTACTGCGAGGGAACGCAAAACTGTTAAGAGGGAACGCAAAACTTACTGCGAGGGAACGCAAAACTGTTAAGAGGGAATGCAAAAGTTATTGCGAGGGAACGCAAAACTGTTAAGAGGAAATGCAAAACTTATTGCGAGGGAACGCAAAACTGTTAAGAGGGAACGCAAAACTTACTGCGAGGGAACGCAAAACTGTTAAGAGGGAACGCAAAACTTACTGCGAGGGAACGTAAAACTGTTAATAGGGAACGCAAAACTGTTAAGAGGGAACGCAAAACTTACTGCGAGGGAACACAAAACTGTTAAGAGGGAACGCAAAACTTACTGCGAGGGAACGCAAAACTGTTAAGAGGGAACGCAAAACTTGTTGTGAGGGAACACAAAACTGTTAAGAGGGAACGCAAAACTTACTGTGAGGGAACGCAAAACTGTTAAGAGGGAACACAAAACTTACTGCGAGGGAACACAAAACTGTTAAGAGGGAACGCAAAACTTACTGTGAGGGAACACAAAACTGTTAAGAGGGAACGCAAAACTTACTGCGAGGGAACGCAAAACTGTTAAGAGGGAACGCAAAACTTACTGCGAGGGAACACAAAACTGTTAAGAGGGAACGCAAAACTTACTGCGAGGGAACGCAAAACTGTTAAGAGGGAACGCAAAACTTACTGCGAGGGAACGCAAAACTGTTAAGAGGGAATGCAAAAGTTATTGTGAGGGAACGCAAAACTGTTAAGAGGAAATGCAAAACTTATTGCGAGGGAACGCAAAACTGTTAAGAGGGAACGCAAAACTTACTGCGAGGGAACGCAAAACTGTTAAGAGGGAACGCAAAACTTACTGCGAGGGAACGTAAAACTGTTAATAGGGAACGCAAAACTGTTAAGAGGGAACGCAAAACTTACTGCGAGGGAATGCAAAACTGTTAAGAGGGAACGCAAAACTTACTGCGAGGGAACACAAAACTGTTAAGAGGGAACGTAAAACTTATTGCGAGGGAACGCAAAACTGTTAAGAGGGAACGCAAAACTTATTGTGAGGGAACACAAAACTGTTAAGAGGGAACGCAAAACTTACTGTGAGGGAACGCAAAACTGTTAAGAGGGAACGCAAAACTTATTGCGAGGGAACGCAAAACTGTTAAGAGGGAACGCAAAACTTACTGCGAGGGAATACAAAACTGTTAAGAGGGAACGCAAAACTTACTGCGAGGGAATGCAAAACTGTTAAGAGGGAACGCAAAACTTATTGCGAGGGAACGCAAAACTGTTAAGCGGGAACGCAAAACTTACTGCGAGGAAACAAAACTGTTAAGAGGGAACGCAAAATTACTGTTAAGAGGGAACGCAAAACTGTTAAGAGGGAACGCAAAACTTACTGCGAGGTAACGTAAAACTGTTAAGAGGGAACGCAAAATTTAATGCAAGGGAACGCAAAACTGTTAAGAGGGAACGCAAAACTTATTGCGAGGGAACTCAAAACTTTTAAGAGGGAGTGCATAACTTATTGCGAGGGAACACAAAACTGTTAAGAGGGAATGCAAAACTTACTGCGAGGGAACACAAAACTGTTAAGAGGGAACGCAAAACTTACTGCGAGGGAACGCAAAACCTATTGCGAGGGAACGCAAAACTGTTAAGAGGGAACGCAAAACTTACTGCGAGGGAACACAAAACTGTTAAGAGGTAACGCAAAACTTATTGCGAGGGAACGCAAAACTGTTAAGAGGGAACGCAAAACTTATTGCGAGGGAACGCAAAACTTATTGCGAGGGAACGCAAAACTGTTAAGAGGGAACGCAAAACTGTTAAGAGGGAATGCAAAAGGTATTGCGAGGAAACACAAAACTGTTAAGAGGGAACGCAAAACTGTTAAGAGGGAACGCAAAACTTATTGCGAGGGAACGCAAAACTTACTGTGAGGGAACGCAAAACTGTTAAGAGGGAACGCAAAACTTACTGCGAGGGAACGCAAAACTGTTAAGAGGGAACGCAAAAGTTATTGTGAGGGAACGCAAAACTGTTAAGAGGGAACGCAAAACTTACTGCGAGGGAACGCAAAACTGTTAAGAGGGAACGCAAAACTTACTGCGAGGGAACGTAAAACTGTTAAATTGGGAACGCAAAATTAAATGCAAGGGAACGCAAAACTGTTAAGAGGGAACGCAAAACTTATTGCGAGGGAACGCAAAACTGTTAAGAGGGAACGCAAAACTTATTGCGATGGAACGCAAAACTGTTAAGATGGAACACAAAATTTACTGTGATGGAACGTAAAACTTATTGTGAGGGAATGCTAAATTTACTGTGATGGAACGTAAAACTTATTGTGAGGGAATGCTAAATTTACTGTGAGGGAACGCACAACTTTTAATAGGAATGCAAAACCTTTGCGAGGAAATGCAAACTGTTGCGTGGGCACTCAAATCTTATTGCGAGGACATGCCAAACTATTGCAAGGGAATGCAAACTGTTGAAAAGGAACGCAAAACTTGTATCATTGTATTCTCTATATGTTTTTGCCTTCAAATTTACTAGCTGTCTTGTATCAGTAACAATTTGTTTTTTCATTCTAATTTTACTATAAATGCAAAATTAAAGCAGTCACTACTTTTTCCTTTTTGGTTTGTGCTTATACTGATTTTCCCACTATGTACTGTATGTAATCAGACACTTTGTTTTTATTCCTACACCTTTTTGAGTTGGCCCATTGTCTCACAGGATTCAATTGAATTGCGTCTCCCTGCCTCAGCGGCACATCAGGACTGCAGCTGTGCATTATCCCATTACAGCCAAATAGTTTTGACACCCACTGACTAACCGATCCCATAGATAATATCATAAAGAGGTTGCTCGATACAAATCGGGTCAGAGTAACTCATTTAACCCCACCATACATATTTCTTATGTGTAACTTGAAACGCTGGAAAAATGAAATCAATAGAAATGTTTCTTGTTAATGAAGATGTACCGGGCTGCTGTTTCTGTGGCCGTGTGGCTTTCTGAGCTCTCTGTTTGCTCTTAAATAAATCTCCCACCCAACACTGCGGTTAGCCAGGCGGTCAACACATGTGCGGCCCAGACGGACCCCTCTCACTTCCACGTAGCGCATGGGTTTGTGTGTAAGTGTATGTGCGACAGAGTATATGAGTATGCAAAGCATGACTGTAACTAACTAGTACTAAATCACCTTTGTGGTCTTCAGAATATGCAGACTGGGGCAAAAACTGCTGACAATTTAAAATGAAGTAGGATTATACTGAGATTGATTACCAGTTTAATCTAGAATCATGTGTAATACAAACATGAAAAAAATTACAATTATTGAGGTGTTAATTGCAAAGTTAAAGTAGCTTTCATGCTTTCTGGAATATATGAAAGGAACATTTCATTTAAAAACTAAATTATTTTTTTGACTCGAGCTGATAGATACGTGCATGTCAGTTGAATTCAACATTAATGCAGCATGTTTGTATATCTGTGATATCACCAACTGTTGCGGTAATGATGAAGATATAAAGAATTGCCACATTAAGACAAAATATGAGTTGACAAGAAATATGAATATGACAAGAAAATATGGTCACATAGCACAAATGTGGTAAAAAAAAGTCTTGAGACTCCACCCTCATTAATATGTGCTCAACCAAAACGTTTTTTTTTCTTAAAGAGACAGTACCATCTTAGCACTTGTACTAAAAAACAATGTAAAAACTTGTAAATAGTACAAATTACACATGTAAACAATAAACATGTAACTCTCTCTCTCTCTCTCTCTCTTTCTCTCTCTCTCTCTCTCTCTCTCTCTCTCTATATATATATATATATATATATATATATATATATACAAAGGTTATATTCGGTCCTCGAATCTGATTGGACGAGAGACGTTCCTTGAGCACTGATGGCGCTTCACTGTGTTTGTATCACTCCGCTTGTGTTCGTGCCGTTCTAAACTAAAGTGTAAGAGCAGCGCAGATGTGTTAAAAGTTTGTCTTTTTTATGTTTTTTTTTTATTTTTTACATTATATATGTTAGCCATAATTTTTATGTGTAATATGAGCCAGTTAGGTGGCAAATCCGTATCAGCCAGTGTTTACATACAGTACTCGTATTACTACAACACTACTAAAGGTAGGAAATAGCTTTAAACGGCTTTAAACGAACAACTTCAGCATTATGGCTCATCACAGCTGAGAGACACAACAGACTGATTAATTACACAATCTGAAGGTGCTTACCTCTTATCGAACTTTCAACATTGGAGTGGACACACTGTTTAAAATGGTAGAGGACATTGTGGTTTCTATAGTGATTGACTCTTGCGCACCGGCTACCACGAAACAGGGAGAAATACCCCCGCATGGATGTTATTTTTCCACTGAGAAAGCTGATCTTCAGAAAGCTGACAGCATCTCTGCTTGGGAGTGGCAACAGGTGATATCTGAAGTGATTTTTGAATTACTATCAGAGGCTTGGATGCATCATTTGTTTTGAACCAGCAATGGCAGAGTAATAAAGTAGTTCCAGTTTTCGCAAATTTTTAAAAATGTACTTGTTCATTGAACTGTTGTTTATAAGAATGAGTTTCATTCTGTGTCATTTGAGTCATCACTGAGTCTGTGTCATGTATTTGGCGCCATCTCCTGGTGGTCATATGTAACATTGTGCTTCATGTGGATTATCTAATGATCTATACATCTGATTATCTTTTGTGTGGACTCGTTTGAAAGATAATAATCTCATTCAGTTTCATTCTGTGTCATTTGAGTCATCATTGAGTCTGTGTCATGTATTTGGCGCCATCTCCTGGTGGTCATATGTAACATTGTGCTTCATGTGGATTATCTAATGATCTATGCATATGATTACCTCATGTTTGGGCTCGTAATGATATGTGATATTTTATGTTACGTTAATTTTTCATTAAGGTATAAGCAAAAATGCAGCAAAAAAGCAACACCGGCATAATTGTCAAAGACATATAATTAGCTGTTACTCGCTATATTTTTGTCTTTGAGTAAAACAAATAGTCTGGTTGTATTTTACTCCTTTAGAGCTTTCCAACAACATATGACACATGGATATTTGATGAGTTTGATGTTTTTACTGATTTCAATAATATGCACAGTGCAATTAAAAAAAATATATATATATATAAAAACGGAACATTTCTGATTTGTCTGCAAATTTCAAAGCACTTGTTCAGTTTTGGTCATAATGTCTTCATGCATTGGAGAGTTGAGCTTCTAAGCTTTCAAACGACACCTATTTTGACGATTATTTATTCCCTCTGAGTTTAAAGGTTTAACAGCATTATCAAAATGTACATTAGAACTGAAATATACCCAAGTGAATCGGATCAGAATCAAATTGAAATCAGAATCTAATCAGTTCGAGGGATTATGGATCATAACTGAATCAAATCTGGTCAAATCTGTATCAATACCCAGTCGTAGTGATTATTTACTGTTATTTATTGAATGTTTGTGTCCTTTATCATGATACTGCTGCTGCCAGCGTATAAAAGCAAAAAGCCATGAGAGGACTTGTGTTACAGTGATTTTAACATCGTAAATTGGGGATTTAAGGCTATTATCTATTATCTATTATTACTTAGTAAAATCACTTTAAAACTCGACCCCAAGTGGCTTTAGTCAACTTTAACTCTTTCTTAAGTTGGAAATCTATTGATATAAATATGTTTTACTACTTAATCTCAAAATCCACCCTCTAACCACTAAATTAAATAATTTCTTTAACAATAGCAAGATGTTGTACCCCATGCTGGTTTGAACCACCAGTGATCAGAGATCCCACCTGTAGGCGAGAAATACATTTTAGGGTTTGATATACAGGATTATCTGTAGTCAAGGGGCCCTTGGGGACACACATACACACACACAAACACAAGCACACACATGCACACACACACACACACCCATATACACACACACACACACATACACACACACACACACCCATATACACACACACATGCACACACACACACATATGCACGTGCACACACACACACACACACATGCACACACACACACACATGCACACACATGCACACACACACACACACAAACACACACACACACACACACACACACACACACGCACACACACACACTCCAACACATGCACACACACACTCACACACATGCACAAACGCACACACACACACACACACACTCCAACACTGCACACACACACACACACACACACACACACATGCACAAACGCACACACACACACACACACTCCAACACTGCACACACACACACGCACACACGCACACACACACACACACACACACACACACAGGGTAGTGATAAAGTGAGAGCGGTCACCCCCCCCTCCCTGACATACATCACTGCCTCCCGTTTGTATGGTGGTTTGCATTGATCGGCCGTCATACTGATCACATTACAAGCCAGCCAGATTAGATTTGCATTTTTAATTTCCCTTCTAAAAAAGCAGCATTGACCGGGAGATGATATGAGAGGGGAATTTTTGAGATGTATAAATGCACAGTTAGATGTTTGGTGGGGGACGACAGGGGCCGTCGAGGTCAATGGTGGATTTAAGTGACGTGTAGTAAAAGACTGAGAGCTCTTACACAGATCCAAGGTGAGACGGCTGCTTCAGACATGATTAAGGATCATGTTTACACGATTGTAGTTATAATAAACAATCTACAATCCTATTTTCAAGCCATTTAAATGTTACTAAAGATAAGTCTTTGTGTGCATTTTTTTAAAGGAAAAATAATACGGTCAGACTTGACATGTATTTCACATGTTCTAAACCATATCAGTGAATCACCTTAAACTATTTATGACCTTATAGACTACAGCGATAACAAACCAGTAGTTTAGGTTGGGTTCAAAATTTGCCTCCGATACTTAATATTAACAACTCACAGAAGCAAGTGATTTTTTTTGGGCAAAAACTGACCCATATGTTTCTATGGTTACATTTAAAGGTGAAGTGTGTAATTTCTGTGACAATAGCAGGACCGACCGTAATAGTGTGCAACGGTGTGATTCCGAGAGGAACAATCCCATTGATTTTTCCATAGGGGAACTGATTTTTAAGGATAAACATTTAAAGGCACATACCATGAGCTCCGAGGTTATTAAACGATGGTATATGCTTCTGTTGAAGCCATCTGCCTGCTTTATTTCAACTTTATCATTGTAAAAAAAATCATGTTTATTAGCTGAATTAATTATAAAAAATGAAACCACCCACGATCCTGAGGGGGACAATCCACCAATAAGAAAATCGCTAGAAACAAAGTGCGGCAAAAGAGCTCTGCAGCGACTGCCTAGTCCCATAACGCACTGTGAATGATGCAATCGAGTCACCCTCGCTGCACTTTTAATCTACTTACATATTTGTATATATCTTAATATTTTGCAATAACCTTTATTTGCTACTTTGTTTTACTATTTATACTTTTATTAAAGTTGCTCATGGATCTTAACACAACTGTCCCGGCGTCTTCGCTAAAGTCTCATAGAATGAAGGTTACTATAACAATATTTTTGCAACTGAAGTAAACTTCCTGGTGAAATAAACAACTGTGTTTTATTCACTTTCACACAAATTACGAGTATAATGGCTGATTATGACTTTATAATTGCTTATTATTTGCTCTGTTACTCATACCCTGATATGTTATGATAAGTCCAAACACTTTTGCTCTAACGCATCATTCGCTGGTATTACAGACCCACCTACATTTGCACACTTATTTCAATGTGATTAGCTTGTGCGGTAGCTCACCTGATAGATTGTTGGACTTTGGACTCGAAAGACCGAGACAAGCGAGATAGCTGATGCATGAGCCGAAAGTGTCATAGAAGTGACACAAAATGATGTGGTTTTTCATGTCGCATTGGCTTTTAGGACACAATTGGTTAGATTTAGGGCTGGGTAAAAATATTTATTTGTAGAGCGGAGGAGGGCGAGGCCGGATGGAACGACGCGTGCCCGGTACCCAATCAGCCTTATGGGGCACGCAAGGGATAAAGGCGGCCGGTGACGACAGTTTGAGAGAGAGAGTATTACAGGCAGCTGCCCTGTATGCGTTTATGTTTTTATTTAAGTTTAAACTTTATTTATATTGTCAAGCCGGTTCTCGCCTCCTCCTTTCCCTTTGACCCCCTTACACTGGTGCCGAAACCCGGGAGGGAGGGGGGATGCCCGTCGTAGAGTCCTCGACACTGTCGTCCACCCAGGGGAGCGTCGTTGCCATTCTCCATGGGACGGACTAGCCCGACCACCTGGATGCGTGGCGAGGCGGGACCGTCTGGAGCGATGGAGTCGCTGCCAGGGGCGGAGGAGTGTCCCCATGTGCCGTCAGAAAAGCGGAGGTGCATTCTGTCCACTGGGGGTCGGAAGTTTGACTCTGGTCCACCCGGGAAGGAGCGGCTGTGGTCCGCCTGAGAGTGTGGTGGAGTGACATCAGTGCACCGGTGAGTGAGTTACTTTTTCTCTCTCTCCTCTCTCTTTGTTGCTCTGTGTTGGCCTTTCCCTCGCTTATTTAGTTTTTTTGTTGTTGTTGTTTTTTCCCCTCCTGTCTCCTCCCAGGTCAAGGAAGGCGGAAATGACCAGCCGGCAGATGGGGCGCAAAGTTCGTCATGCTGGGGGCTCCCCTGCCTGAGGCAACTCCTGGAGGAGTGTAGAGCGGAGGAGGGCGGGGCTGGGCTGGAACAACGCATGCTCGGTCCCCAATCAGCCTGATGGGGTGCATGAGGGATGAAGGCGGCTGGTGACAATGAGAGAGAATTACAGGCAGCTGCACTGTATGTGTTTCAACATTAAACTTTATTTATATTGTCAAGCCGGTTCTCACCTCCTCCTTGCCCATCTTAACCCCCTTACAGTATTCGAATCACCCATCTCTCGTTATTTGCACTTACTGGCTGATGCCACTAGTCTTAAAGAGACAGTACAGATTAAGCACGTGTTCTACATTTCAATGTAAATACTTGTAAATAGTGCAAATTATTCAAGGAAACAATACAAATGTAACAAAATATATATGAAACATAATATATGCAATTATAAGATGTTATTTCAAGATGGAATTTTTCAAAAGCTACAATGTGAACAATCTGATGAAAAACTAATGATAAAATATAATTTGTAAAATAAATATTTTCGAATTGTACCTAGAGGGGTTGCCTAGAAGGTTCTTTATAATTAAGCACATCAGCTGAGAGAGAACTTATTTTATATGCAAGTAAAATTGACATTGTATCAGAAATTACCCATATGAATCGGAATCTAATTGGGGAAATCTGTATCAATACCAAGGCCTATTAGGTTAAAGTTTTAGATTAGAGAGGTACGTTTTATTAAAACCTCCATTTAACATTCATCTTAAAAGCCTTGTCTAATTACGACGCCAATTCACTAGCTTTTGGCGCCCCCCGCTGGACATTTCCCTCAAAACTGCAGTGAAACGTGTGATGAAGCACATCATTTGGGTTAGCAAAAATGTTGCCATGGTGATGTAATTTCATGAGATCATTATGTTCTAGACTCATTATCAACATCTGTTTGGGGAAGACAGGAAGTGTTTGAAAACTGTTTGAATATAGTTACTATATTTGCAATTCTGTTTGGTGTATGAGACTCAAAAACCAAAAGGTGCGGTAGAGTTGGACTAGTTGCAGAAACTGAGTGTAACCTCTTGATCTGACCCTGAAAACCCAAAATCATAAATATCCCTAAATGAAATGAAACTCTGTCTAGTTGGGGATGTTATATCCTCTCATTGTCATGATGTCCAGGCATATGGTTTTGATAAGAAATGACCTGGAACATTAGTCATTTTTCAGTCGAAACCTTGACGTCCATTGCACGTTCATGTGCGCTATGAGAGAAGCTTGTTCGCGTTTTTTTTCCTTTTGTGTTACGCATAAGAATGGAAGTCATATGGGTTTGGAACAACATCAGGGTGAGTGAATGATGACAGGATTAGGGAATAGTCATAGTCACTTCTGACTGGAAAAATGACTTCAAAAGCTCAGACGATTCTGTGTTTGATCTTTCTGCATAATCTCTGTAGAACTGAATTCCTTCAGCTTATACGAACTCTTCAAACTCCTTCCAAACAGCCGTCACTACAGTCAAATTAAAGAGAGAGCGAGTGTAAACAGAGCTCTCCGTCACCTCCTGTCCTCTTCCTTATTTCCCGATCCGTTATGTCGTGACATCTCCATTAACTCATAAATCCAATACAGTGGAGCTCGACAGATTTCGTGTCATGCGAGTCGACCGGCAAAGGGAGGGTGAGAGGAGACCAGAGAGGAGGAGAGGGATGGGAAATGATGAGAAGATCAATTGGTCCCTGGGCTGTCACTCCGCTCGCTCGTTTTCACATCCATCTCCCCCTCTCCCACCGTCCAGCAGAGAATGACACCACCCCTCCTTTCTCTAGCAGGCCGGGTGGATTCTGCAGGCGTGGCTGTTTCAGGCCCACAATAATCCGATTGAGTGTGGGATCAATGACAAGCTGTGGTCAGTGATCTGTAGTCGCTCTGCGCCCAGTAGTCCAGCTCTCATTGCACGCTGACCACAGGATCCCCAAACCGCTGACCGCCTAACCGGCATGGCCTGACCACTAATTTGGTCCACCATGCCAAGCCTCCCGGCCGGGGTGGGCATGTAGAACTGGCCTGTGAAAGGCCTAATACATACAGTTACTGGGTGTTTCCTTAACTTTGTGCATAATTTAATGTAACTGCGGTTTTTATTTAAATGTCACATTAAAATGACTTTGAAACATTTGACCAGGCCTTTATAATACATTTTTGGTACTTTTCAAATGACTTGAATGTACAAATTGACTATTTTAGCCTTGTCTCAGACCCAGACTTTCAATATTAAATTATAAAAATCCATTAAACAGTGGCAATAAAAAGTATGTGAACTCTTTGGAATTACCTGCATTTATGTATAAATCTGTCTTAAAATCTTGTTTCATCTTCATCTAATTACTGTAATGAACAAATACAATCTGCAACAAAAGCTAATTAGAGTCAGGAGTTGGCAAACCTGGCATACAATTAATGAAATGAGATTGGAAGTGTGTGTTAGAGCTACTTTGACTTGTAAAAAGCACTCAAACATTTTGAGTTTGCAATTCTCAAGAAGCATCTGCTGATGAGGATCATGCCTCACAAAAGAGATCTCAGAAGACCTACGATCAAGAATCGTTGCTTTGTATAAAGCTGGAAAGGGTTACAAAGTTATCTGGAAGAGCTGAGATATTCATCTGTCCACAGTTAGACAAACTGTCTATAAATGGAGATGATTTAGTACTATAGGTACTCTCACTAGAAGTGGCCGTTAGATATTCATCTGTGCACAGTTAGACAAACTGTCTATAAATGGAGATGATTTAGTACTATAGGAACTCTCACTAGAAGTGGCCGTTAGATGTTCATCTGTCCACAGTTAGACAAACTGTCTATAAATGGAGATGATTTAGTACTATAGGTACTCTCACTAGAAGTGGCCGTTAGATGTTCATCTGTCCACAGTTAGACAAACTGTCTATAAATGGAGATGATTTAGTACTATAGGTACTCTCACTAGAAGTGGCCGTTAGATATTCATCTGTCCACAGTTAGACAAACTGTCTATAAATGGAGATGATTTAGTACTATAGGTACTCTCACTAGAAGTGGCCGTTAGATATTCATCTGTCCACAGTTAGACAAACTGTCTATAAATGGAGATGATTTAGTACTATAGGAACTCTCACTAGAAGTGGCCGTTAGATGTTCATCTGTCCACAGTTAGACAAACTGTCTATAAATGGAGATGATTTAGTACTATAGGAACTCTCACTAGAAGTGGCCGTTAGATATTCATCTGTCCACAGTTAGACAAACTGTCTATAAATGGAGATGATTTAGTACTATAGGTACTCTCACTAGAAGTGGCCGTTAGATATTCATCTGTGCACAGTTAGACAAACTGTCTATAAATGGAGATGATTTAGTACTATAGGAACTCTCACTAGAAGTGGCCGTTAGATGTTCATCTGTCCACAGTTAGACAAACTGTCTATAAATGGAGATGATTTAGTACTATAGGAACTCTCACTAGAAGTGGCCGTTAGATATTCATCTGTCCACAGTTAGACAAACTGTCTATAAATGGAGGTGATTTAGTACTATAGGTACTCTCACTAGAAGTGGCCGTTAGATATTCATCTGTCCACAGTTAGACAAACTGTCTATAAATGGAGATGATTTAGTACTATAGGTACTCTCACTAGAAGTGGCCGTTAGATATTCATCTGTCCACAGTTAGACAAACTGTCTATAAATGGAGATGATTTAGTACTATAGGTACTCTCTCTAGAAGTGGCCGTTAGATATTCATCTGTCCACAGTTAGACAAACTGACTATAAATGTAGATGATTTAGTACTATAGGTACTCTCACTAGAAGTGGCCGTTAGATATTCATCTGTCCACAGTTAGACAAACTGTCTATAAATGTAGATGATTTAGTACTATAGGTACTCTCACTAGAAGTGGCCGTTAGATATTCATCTGTTCACAGTTAGACAAACTATCTATAAATGGAGATGATTTAGTACTATAGGTACTCTCACTAGAAGTGGCCGTCCAGTCAAGATGACTCAAAGGGAACACCGCAGAATGCTCAATGAGGTAATAAAGAACCCTAGAGTGACAGAAAAAGACGAAGGAATTATTGGAACTGGTTAACATCTCTGTTCCTGAGTCTACTGTACAGAAAACATTAAACAGGAATGGTGTTCATGGCAGGACATCATGGAGGAAGCCGCTGCTTTCCAACAAAAATATTGCTGTGTGCCTTAAGTTTACCAAAAACCACTTTGACATTTCACAACACTACTGGGAAAATGTTTCTTGGATTGATGAAGCTAAGGTTGAATTGTTTGGGAAAACATGCAGCACTACATATGTCATTAAAAAGGCACCACATACCAACATGGAAACATCATCCCATCGCTGAAGTATGGTTCATACATCTTACAGCTGCTATGCTACTTCAGGGCCTGGACCACTTGCCATCATCAAGGGAAAATCCCCAAGTCTATCAAGATATTCTACAGGGTAATGTCAGGGTGGCAGTGTGCCAGCTGAAGCTCAGTAGAAGTTGGGTGATGCAGCAGGACAATGACCCTAAATATTGAAGTAAACCACTACAGAATTACTTTAAAAAAAGAAAATCCACCTTTTGGAGTGTCGCAGTCAGAGCCCAGACCTGAACCCAATAGAGATGCTGTGGAATGACCTCAAGAGAGCCGTTCACACCAGACATCCTAAGAATATTGTTGAGCTAAAGCAGATCTGTAAGGAAGAATGGTCCAAAAATCCTTCTGAACAAGTGCAGGTCGAATACGCCAATACCGGAAACGCTTGGTTCCAAGGGTTCACTTACTTTTTCTACAGCATTGTGAATTTTTAATGGGATGTGTTTGATAAAGACATGAAAGAATAAAACTTTTTGTGTGTTGTTAGTTTAAGCACATTGTGATCATTCCAAAGGGTTCACATACTTTTTCTTGCCACTGTAAAAAGTACAAATTATTACATGTATAAAACGATGAAAATCTAAACCGAGATAACAACTAAAAAACATAAAAAATAAAGTTAGTGTACTTGTTTACCAAATGATGCTTAAGATGAAATATGTGGTGTTTGAAGAAAACGAAGAAAAATCACTTTTTTTACTGGATGTCAACTGTAATTTTTTCCAAATTGCACAAAAAGTATTAAACATATTAATGCATGTACATACAGTGTTGGACAAATAATAATAATTTAAAAAACTAGTAAGTGTATGAAAAAATGTTTCACCCAAACTTTCCTTCTAGAACTTCACAGTGTTGAAAGTTTCCGAAATTAAAGAAACACCCAATTATGACTAAATTAAGGGAATAGTTTGTAATTTGCTCACCCTCATGCAACTCTAACCCTTTCAGGCTTTCTTTCATTTGTGGAAAAAATAACGTTTGGGTATACTATCCCTTGAAAATGCCAAAGAGTTGAACATTGTATCTACACTGGCAGAGCTTGGCACTAGTAACGGTGCTCAGTGGGTTTGATTCCCATTCAGCACACTTCTTAAGAAAACACTGACCTTGAATGCATTGCAAATCGATTTAAAAGCGCTTGTGAAATATATAGATGTGACACACCTTAAAATGATCCCAGCATTTATACCTGAATAGATCCCAGCATATGACAACCCTATGCTTTACTCTGCGGTCTAAATGTGATGCTTTTTGTCTGAAATGTGAGCAATCGATAAATCTGCACAATCGCCTCTTCTCCACAGCACTTTCTTTTGGGTTTCGCTCATGGGTGTTGGTCAGCCAGCCTCTCCTCTTGATTGTGTTTGTGTGTTTCTCGTGTGCTTGCGGTGTTCTCGAGTTTCCTTAATGGTTCCCAGGATGCATTGTGGCTGTGGAGGGGAGGGCAATGAGACACTTGAGCCGCAGCGCAGCGAAGGATATGGCCTTTATTGAAACCTTCCACAGTTCATATCAGTGCCCATCACAGAGAATGTATCAGTAAACACCTTTCCGATATGCACATTAGCTGTTAACAGCATTAGGAAGTTAGGTATAGATGGAATAAAAGGTGATGGAGCTACGCAGGTCCTCATTGTTCCATTAGCGTAACATTTTTGAGCCATTTTTCTAAAAGAACCATTACCAGGTTTCCTTGAAAGTGGTGTATTTGCAAACAGCCTTGATAACCTTTTGTCTTTCCCAGGAGGCACAAATCCATAAATGGTAAAACTTTTCTACTCAGTTTACAGTTTTTAACGATAATCGCACAGAATCAGCATTATTCTGGTCAGAGCTTTGTTCAATATCTTTGTAGAAACTAATTAAACAAAGTCGGCGCATTTGATGTGGATGGATGACTTTTTAATGGTGTCAGCTGAAGTGAATATGCAAGCTTTCCCGCTCTGCTCAGCTCCAATGGCAGATTGCGGATTGATTTTTCTTGGGTGTCATTACATATTTATAAAATCTCACGCACCGAACGAGCAGAACATTGTGGGAGACACTAGATTAGAGTGCGGCATCTTGAGGAAAAACTGCATCCAGCATGCCAAATGGTACATTTAGCCTTTAACAGTGAATTACTATCAAAATATCACCTTCAACAGATTCTACTAGAACTGTGCTTCTCTATATCAATGCTCCTCTTTTCTAATACAAAAAAAACATTAAAAAAACTCTATCAATCTATAAATATCAATCTCATAGTAACCTCATATCAATGCTCAAAAAACACTCAGAATACCTTAGCAACCATACCTTAGCAACACCCTAGCAACCATCCAAATCATTCTAGCAACAACAAAGTACTGCTCTAGAACCACTCAGAATGCCTTAGCAACCACATATCAACACCCAGGCAATCATCCACAACATCCTAGCAACCAATTAGTACTGCTCTATAAACCACTCAGAATGCCTTAGCAACTACCTTGCAATACCCTGGCAACCATCCACAACATCCTAGCTACCACAAAGCAACGCCCTGGAAACCATCCACAACATCCTATCAACCACATAGCAACACCCTAGCAACAGTTCACAACATCCTAGCAACCACATAGCACTGCTCTAGAAACCCTCAGAAAGCCTTAGCCACCACATAGCAACACTCAGGCAACCATCCATAACACCCTAGCAACCACATTATACTGCTGTATAAACCACTCAGAATGCCTTAGCAATGACATAGCAAAAACCAGGCAACTATCCACAACACCCTAGCACCAACATGGCAACTCCCTGGCAACCATCTACAACATCCTAGCAACCACATAGCACTGCTCTAGAATCATTCAGAATGCCTTAGCTACCACATAGCAACACTCCGGCAACCATCCACAACACCCTAGCAACCACATTATACTGCTCTATAAACCACTCAGAATGCCCTAGCAATGACATAGCAACACCCAGGCAATCATCCATAACACCCTAGCAACAACATGGCAACTCCATGGCAACCATCTACAACATCCTAGCAACCACATAGCACTGCTCTAGAAACACTCAGAATGCCTTAGCCACCACATAGCAACACTCCGGCAACCATCCATAACACCCTAGCAACCACATTATACTGCTGTATAAACCACTCAGAATGCCTTAGGAATGACATAGCAACACCCAGGCAACCATCCATAACACCCTAGCAACCACAAAGCAACGCCCTGGAAAACATCCACAACATCCTATCAACCACATAGCAACACCCTAGCAACAGTTCACAACATCCTAGCAACCACATAGCACTGCTCTAGAAACCCTCAGAAAGCCTTAGCCACCACATAGCAACACTCAGGCAACCATCCATAACACCCTAGGAACCACATTATACTGCTGTATAAACCACTCAGAATGCCCTAGCAATGACATAGCAACACCCAGGCAACCATCCATAACACCCTAGCAACCACATTATACTGCTCTATAAACCACTCAGAATGCCTTAGCAATGACATAGCAACACCCAGGCAACTATCCACAATACCCTAGCACCAACATGGCAACTCCCTGGCAACCATCTTCAACATCCTAGCAACCACATAGCACTGCTTTATAAAACCACTCAGAATGTCCTAGCAATGACATAGCGACACCCAGGCAACCATCCATAACACCCTAGCAACAATATGGCAACTCCCTGACAACCATCCACAACATCCTGGCAACCTCATAGCAATACCTGGGCAACCATCTACAACATCCTAGCAACCACATAGCAACACTCTAGAATCCAATCAGAATTGCTTAGCAATGCTTAAGCCAAATAGTCGCCCTAGTACATATGAATGGCCTTACAGAGCTACTTGTCCCATTGCGAGGGTCCATTCAGTCCATGGGTGTAATGCTACCCCATTCCTGCAGACCCCTGGTGCCGGTCCGGTCCAGACTCCAGCTCAAGGTACCATTGATTTCCCAGCAGTGGTGCCGCAGACTGGACGGGCCCCAGATAAGAAGACAAGCGGATGGAGACACAGTCTCTCTGTCGGCTCCGAGTCTACACGACTCTGACAGCACACTATATCTCAGTCTGAATGATTAAACATGATGCTGCTTAGAAATAAAAGCTATTTCTGAACACAAAATAAGGATTTTCATATTGCAGCACTGCACTGATATTGCTCAAACATTCCGGTTCAGGATTTGTTTTAAACTTCTTACACTGAGTGTTAAATAGCTCTGCAGACAGACTCCATTCAAACTGGGTTTTGTGGATGTTATATATATACAGTAAATATTTATATAGAGATGTATTTACTTCACATAATCATGGTGCTAAAGTGCATGTAAGAGCGCTCACTCGTGTAATTAAATGTATTAATGCATCTGACAGCGATGACGTTTCATAATATTTGCTTGCTAAATTACGATTGACATTTCATACACCAATTTGCATATTTAATTGTGACTGATCTTGTCTTCCTTGCATACATTTAATCGTTTTAGCCGCCTTTACAGAGACTATTGCTGTGTCCGAAACACTCCCTATTCCCTATATAGTGCAGGACAGTGTACCTCACACTTGATCACTATTTTTGCTGCTAATTCCTTTAGTGAATACACATCTTCTATTTAAACATTTAAACATATAGACTTTTGTCAACAAAATAAATGTGTAAACATTATGAGTTGATATATTTTGTGTACTGTATCATTATATATTTTGGAAATACCATCAGCTTTGTATGTCAGTATATTTTAAGATGTATGAAGTTACACATAAGCACCTGCAGAGGGTGTTAAAGTGTCACATGATACTGCACTTACACACACACACACACACACACACACACACACAAAACACCAGTGTCTATTATCTTCTGTTCTGAGATCATTTGTTAGCAACTGGCAACGTCAAAACAATATTTTCCACATTTTCATATGTATTTTTGTAGGCACAGAAAATTAGTGCAAACTCTCTGAGATCTCTTTAATAACTATTTGTTTTTTTTATTCTCTGAAGCTATTTAAAGGGACAGTTCTCCCCAAAATGTAAATTCAGTCATTGTTTACTCACCCCAGTGTTGCCATAACCCCATATGACTTTCTGTCTTGTTCTTCACACAAAGGGAGAAATTGTGAATAAATGTTGTGCTCAGTGATGTCACAATGGCAGTTTATGGTGACCACCTCTTCAAGCTTCAAAAGGACACAAAAGTATCATTCAGAAGTCTAATTAATTATTCATGAGACTTGTGATTGTTATGAAAGCATACGACAAGATTTGGTGAGAAACAAACTGAAATCTAATGTTTATTTAGTGTAAATATTCACTGACCGTCGATCTTCTGTGTGCGTTCATGATAGGTCACGAGAGCAGCAGTTCACGCAGCGCCCTCACGAAATTGGGTGTTCGAGTGAAAACTCTTGTTTATCTAAAAACAGCGATAGTGACAACAGAACACAACACAGCTGCACACAAAACAGAAAACAGAACGTACTAAACATGTCTGAAGAGTTTGTAGTTATAGAATTGATGCATTTCTATGCCCAGCCTTATTATTATTCTATATTGTTATATTCGTTTTTGGAGCGGTGCCAGTTCACAGTGAATGGATTTACCCGTGCGATGCTGAAAATAGAAAAGCAGTGACTGACAGAATGTATCATCGCTCATCACGGCTGGTTATCTGATTAATAAAATAAGGCTGGGCATAGAAATGCATCAGTTCTTTGACTACAGACTCTTCAGATGTGTTTAGTAAGTTCTGTTCTCTGTTTAATGTACAGATGTGTTCTGTTCTGTTGTCACTAGCGCTGTGGTGGACCTGTTTCTAGGTAAACAAAATGAGATTTCGCTACATTAGATTCCGGTTTGTTTCTCACCAAATGTTATCGTATGCTTCCATAACAGTCATACAAATGCATTAGTCTCATGAATAATTAATTAGACTTCTGAATTATACTTTTGTGTTCTTTTGAAGCTTGAAGAGGTGGGCACCATAAACTGACATCACCGAGCACAACATTTATTCACAATTTCTCTCTTTGTGTTCAGAAATAGAAAGAAAGTCATATAGTGTTAGAACAACACAGCGGTGAGTAAACAATGACTGAATTTACATTTTTGGGTGAACTGTCCCTTTAAGCAAAAGCAACATCAGAGCAATTTACAGCATTTTTTTAATGTTGGAAAGGTATCTTAGTGAGTAAAGATGCTGGCTATCACCCCTGGAGTCATGACTTCGAATCCAGGGTGTTGGCCCGGTTGGCAACCAGACTGGCCCGGTTGCTAGGGAGGGTAGAGTCACATGGGGTAACCTTCTCGTGGTTGCTATAATGTGGTTCGCTCTCGGTGCGCGGGGAGTTGTGTGTGGATGCCGTGGAGAATAGCGTGAAACCTCCACATGAGCTATGTCTCCGTGGTAACGCACTCAACAAGTCACGTGATAAGATGGGGCCAGTGGTAGCTCAGCGGTTAAGGCTCTGGGTTACTGACCGAAAGGTTGGGGGTTCAAGCCCCACAAGATACCACTGTTGGGCCCTTGAGCAAGGCCCTTGACCCTATCTGCTCCTATGCGCTCTGACCCCAGCTTAGTGGGGATATGCGAAAACAACTGCATTTCTTTGGCTCTGTACCTGTACTCTGCACAATGACAATAATGTTTAATCTTAATCTTAAAATGCACAGAATGACGGTCTCAGACGCGGAGGCGACTGAGATTCGTCCTCCGCCACCCGGATTGAGACACTACGCCACCATGAGGACTTAGAGCGCATTGGGAATTGGGCATTCCAAAATGGGGAGAAAATCCCCCCCAAAAAATATATTTTGGAAATGTTACAAATGATGAGCTTTGAAAGCGAATGCGGTGCTTGTTTCTACTGCACGAAATCCACTGAAAAACACAAGCATGATCTAACCTGACAATTTCAAACACAATCTGACCTGATGTCACATTTATAAAGTTGTTTAGAGGGAACGAAAGTGATCGCATCATAATCTAACTCTCAGTTTTCATCCCAAACAACCTGAAACCCCAAGAACAACTGAGAAAGAGAGAAAAGAGAGAGCATGTCTCTTTTCATTCGTCCCCGGGGGAGAAGTGAGACCCTTTTAAGTGCCGTCCCTCTCTTCCTCTTGTCTTCCATCCCTTCATCCTTCTCTCCGCTCGCTGACATCCTATCAGGCTCCGCGGCTCGCCAGTCGATAGCCCATTAGTAAATAAGGGATGCATAATTTATTAAATATGCTTCAGATACATATTTCAGCTTTGGGTTACCAGTCATATCTCGGTGAGGAGTTTGGCTTTAATTCGGGTGTCTCACTCAAGTGTCTGTGAGGAACACGGCAAACGGCTGTCTCTAGTGATGAGGATATTACGAGACATCGAGGGCAATTTGGGATGTAAAGAGATGGTTGAGAATGGTTTCACTGTCAAATTGTCTTCTCGTTCACCTAGCGTATGTTGAGTTTTGGACGCTGTTGTGATGATGTTCAGACCTGGTGTCCTCTAAACTCAATGACTGTACGGTCCACCAGATAGACCAGCATAGAACCACAAATAAGTCAAGTTAAAAAAAAAGGTCACATTTCACCCCAAAAACAAAAGCAAGAAATTTGATTATGGGGTCAGTTTTTGTGAGATTCATCCAACGACACTTCACTGATGTTGATGTTTTTATTGACATTTTGAAAAGTCTGATTGTTTTGATGTTTGTCCTATAAATTCCCCTTTTCTGCGCCGTACTGTCTTAAAGCGTGCCACTTCACAATTTACAAATATGGAAAATCAGGCCCCTGCCGGCCCCCCTGTTTCTCATTATCAAACCCACACGACCTCTGACATAAGCCATAAGTTTTGCATTTTTTCCAAAGTGAAACAATCTCCCAATCCCTTCTTTTAAAGAAGTTAAAGGTTATATTTGCTATATGCTATAAACCATGTGTGTGGTTGTGAGTGCTACAAGTGGATGATTAAGAGTGTTAGTCTGTAATTACAGTTGCACAAAACCACACTGCTTGTGTCGTAACAGAGGAGGATGAAATCTTACAGCTGACAGCAGTTTTATGTATTATAGCATGAGAACAAGATATTCTGAGAGGTGACTGGCAGAGCACCAACCTTCTGCCTGCCAATCTGTTGCTCGCACGTGTACACTCAAATACATGTTTAGCTGTCAGTAGTATGTACAGTACATGTACATATAAAGTTACTTTTTAATTTTAGCAGCTTCAAATTAACAAATATTTGGCCCATGAAGAGACAGACTGTAATTACAGAAATAAGAATAGTTTGATAACTTTCATGACTGGTATTGCTCATTATATTGGCCCTGTTCTGATATATATATATATATATATATAGTAAAGGGTGCATCCTAATTGAAATGAAGCCTCATAAGTGACCAGTTTGTAACAAAAATAGTGATCCTCACGCAAACTGAAATTAAAATTGATGTTAGCAGAGTTGCATGTTAGCATGTTGCTAAGCTACAGTAAATACTAAATAACTGCAATACTGTCAGCATAAATATCCACACATATTGGACATAATTGTTTTCTATACTGTAATGCACTGTATTACACTATACTATACTACATTCAAGGTTGGGGAGTAACAGAATACATGTAACTGGATTATGTATTTAAAATACAAAATATTAGTAACTGTATTCCAATAAAGTTACTAAATATACACTTACACTATACTACACCACACTATAATACACTTACACTATACTACACCACACCACACTATAATACACTTAAACTATACTACACTATACTATAATACACTTACACTATTTACACTATACTATAATACACTTACACTATACTACACCATACTATAATACACTTACACTATTTACACTATACTATAATACACTTACACTATACTACACCATACTATAATACACTTACACTATACTACACAATGCTATAATACACTTACACTATACTACACCACACTATAATACACTTACACTATACTACACTATACTATAATACACTTACACTATTTACACTATACTATAATACACTTACACTATACTACACCATACTATAATACACTTACACTATTTACACTATACTATAATACACTTACACTATACTACACAATGCTATAATACACTTACACTATACTACACCACACTATAATACACTTACACTATACTACACTATACTATAATACACTTACACTATAGTACACAATGCTATAATACACTTACACTATACTACACCACACTATAATACACTTACACTATACTATAATACACTTACACTATACTACACTATACTATAATACACTTACACTATTTACACTATACTATAATACACTTACACTATACTACACCATACTATAATACACTTACACTATACTACACAATGCTATAATACACTTACACTATACTACACTATACTATAATACACTTACACTATAGTACACAATGCTATAATACACTTACACTATACTACACCACACTATAATACACTTACACTATACTACACTATACTATAATACACTTACACTATACTACACTATACTGTAATACACTTACACTATACTACACAATGCTATAATACACTTATACTATACTACACTATACTATAATACACTTACACTATACTACACAATGCTATAATACACTTACACTATACTACACTATACTGTAATACACTTACACTATACTACACAATGCTATAATACACTTATACTATACTTCACTATACTATAATACACTTACACTATAATACACTTATACTATACTACACCACACTATAATACACTTACACTATACTACACAATGCTATAATACACTTACACTATACTACACCACACTATAATACACTTACACTATACTACACTATACTATAATACACTTACACTATAGTACACAATGCTATAATACACTTACACTATACTACACCACACTATAATACACTTACACTATACTACACTATACTATAATACACTTACACTATACTACACTATACTGTAATACACTTACACTATACTAGACAATGCTATAATACACTTATACTATACTACACTATACTATAATACACTTACACTATACTACACAATGCTATAATACACTTACACTATACTACACTATACTGTAATACACTTACACTATACTACACAATGCTATAATACACTTATACTATACTTCACTATACTATAATACACTTACACTATAATACACTTATACTATACTACACTGTACTCTAATGCACTAACACTATACTACACCACACTATACTATAATACACTTACACTATACTAAACCACACTATAATACACTTACACTATACTACACTATACTATAATACACTTACACTATACTACACTATACTGTAATACACTTACACTATACTACACCATACTATAATACACTTACACTATACTACACAATGCTATAATACACTTATACTATACTTCACTATACTATAATACACTTACACTATAATACACTTATACTATACTACACTGTACTCTAATGCACTTACACTATACTACACCACACTTTAATACACTTACACTATACTACACCATACTATAATACACTTACACTATACTACACAATGCTATAATACACTTACACTATACTAAACCACACTATAATACACTTACACTATACTAAACCACACTATAATACACTTACACTATACTACACTGAACTATAATGCACTTACACTATACTAAACCACACTATAATACACTTACACTATACTACAATATACTATAATACACTTACACTATACTACACTATACTATAATACACTTACACTATACTAAACCACACTATAATACACTTACACTATACTACACTATACTGTAATACACTTACACTATACTACACTATACTGTAATACACTTACACTATACTACACCATACTATAATACACTTACAGTATACTACACAATGCTATAATACACTTATACTATACTTCACTATACTATAATACACTTACACTATAATACACTTATACTATACTACACTGTACTCTAATGCACTTACACTATACTACACCACACTATAATACACTTACACTATACTACACAATGCTATAATACACTTACACTATACTACACTATACTATAATACACTTACACTATACTACACCATACTATAATACACTTACACTATACTAAACCACACTATAATACACTTACACTATACTACACTATACTATAATATACATACACTATACTACACTATACTGTAATACACTTACACTATACTACACAATGCTATAATACACTTACACTATACTACACTATACTGTAATACACTTACACTATACTACACAATGCTATAATACACTTACACTATACTACACAATGCTATAATACACTTATACTATACTTCACTATACTATAATACACTATACTACACAATGCTATAATACACTTACACTATACTACACAATGCTATAATACACTTATACTATACTTCACTATACTATAATACACTTACACTATAATACACTTATACTATACTACACTGTACTCTAATGCACTTACACTATACTACACCACACTTTAATACACTTACACTATACTACACCACACTATAATACACTTACACTATACTACACCACACTTTAATACACTTACACTATACTACACTATACTGTAATACACTTACACTATACTACACAATGCTATAATACACTTATACTATACTTCACTATACTATAATACACTTACACTATAATACACTTATACTATACTACACTGTACTCTAATGCACTTACACTATACTACACTATACTATAATACACTTACACTATACTAAACCACACTATAATACACTTACACTATACTACACTATACTATAATACACTTACAATATACTACACTATACTATAATACACTTACACTATACTACACTATACTGTAATACACTTACACTATACTACACAATGCTATTATACACTTATACTATACTTCACTATACTATAATACACTTACACTATAATACACTTATACTATACTACACTGTACTCTAATGCACTTACACTATACTACACCACACTTTAATACACTTACACTATACTACACCATACTATAATACACTTACACTATACTACCCCATACTATAATACACTTACACTATACTACACAATGCTATAATACACTTACACTATACTAAACCACACTATAATACACTTACACTATACTACACTGAACTATAATGCACTTACACTATACTACATTATACTATTTTACACTTACACTATACTAAACTGTACTATATTGCACTTATGCTATACTACACTATACTATAATACACTTACTCTATACTACACCACACTTTAATACACTTACACTATACTACACCACACTATAATACACTTACACTATACTACACCACACTTTAATACACTTACACTATACTACACTATACTGTAATACACTTACACTATACTACACAATGCTATAATACACTTATGCTATACTTCACTATACTATAATACACTTACACTATAATACACTTATACTATACTACACTGTACTCTAATGCACTTACACTATACTACACTATACTATAATACACTTACACTATACTAAACCACACTATAATACACTTACACTATACTACACTATACTATAATACACTTACAATATACTACACTATACTATAATACACTTACACTATACTACACTGAACTATAATACACTTACACTATACTACACAATGCTATAATACACTTATACTATACTTCACTATACTATAATACACTTACACTATAATACACTTACACTATACTACACTATACTATAATACACTTACAATATACTACACTATACTATAATACACTTACACTATACTACACTATACTGTAATACACTTACACTATACTACACAATGCTATAATACACTTATACTATACTACACTGTACTCTAATGCACTTACACTATACTACACTATACTATAATACACTTACACTATACTAAACCACACTATAATACACTTACACTATACTACACTGAACTATAATGCACTTACACTATACTAAACCACACTATAATACACTTACACTATACTACAATATACTATAATACACTTACACTATACTACACTATACTATAATACACTTACACTATACTAAACCACACTATAATACACTTACACTATACTACACTATACTGTAATACACTTACAGTATACTACACTATACTGTAATACACTTACACTATACTACACCATACTATAATACACTTACAGTATACTACACAATGCTATAATACACTTATACTATACTTCACTATACTATAATACACTTACACTATAATACACTTATACTATACTACACTGTACTCTAATGCACTTACACTATACTATAATACACTTACACTATACTACACCATACTCTAATACACTTACACTATACTAAACCACACTATAATACACTTACACTATTCTACACTATACTATAATATACATACACTATACTACACTATACTGTAATACACTTACACTATACTACACAATGCTATAATACACTTACACTATACTACACTATACTGTAATACACTTACACTATACTACACAATGCTATAATACACTTACACTATACTACACAATGCTATAATACACTTATACTATACTTCACTATACTATAATACACTATACTACACAATGCTATAATACACTTACACTATACTACACAATTCTATAATACACTTATACTATACTTCACTATACTATAATACACTTACACTATAATACACTTATACTATACTACACTGTACTCTAATGCACTTACACTATACTACACCACACTTTAATACACTTACACTATACTACACCACACTATAATACACTTACACTATACTACACTATACTATAATACACTTACACTATACTACACTATACTATAATACACTTACACTATACTAAACCACACTATAATACACTTACACTATACTACACTATACTATAATACACTTACAATATACTACACTATACTATAATACACTTACACTATACTACACTATACTGTAATACACTTACACTATACTACACAATGCTATAATACACTTATACTATACTTCACTATACTATAATACACTTACACTATAATACACTTATACTATACTACACTGTACTCTAATGCACTTACACTATACTACACCACACTATAATACACTTACACTATACTACACCACACTTTAATACACTTACACTATACTACACTATACTGTAATACACTTACACTATACTACACAATGCTATAATACACTTATACTATACTTCACTATACTATAATACACTTACACTATAATACACTTATACTATACTACACTGTACTCTAATGCACTTACACTATACTACACTATACTATAATACACTTACACTATACTACACTATACTGTAATACACTTACACTATACTACACCACACTATAATACACTTACAGTATACTACACAATGCTATAATACACTTATACTATACTTCACTATACTATAATACACTTACACTATAATACACTTATACTATACTACACTGTACTCTAATGCACTTACACTATACTACACCACACTATAATACACTTACACTATACTACACTATACTATAATGCACTTACACTATACTAAACTGTACTATAATGCGCTTATGCTATACTACACTATACTATAATACACTTACTCTATACTACACTATACTGTAATGCAGTTACGCTATAATGCACTTACAATATACTACACTGTACTATGGTGCATTTACACTATACTATACCTACACTTGATTATGATATTCTTTAATACACTACACTACACAATGCTATAATACAGTTACACTATTCTAC